>JAWNNO010004300.1:0-320563 GCA_035044985.1 Lordiphosa fenestrarum
ATGCCTGCAAATAAGAGTAAGTAAGTCAGATGAAATTAGAGAAAAGAACCAAAAAGCAACATTCATAAAATATTTAAAATCAAAGCTGAAAAAAAACATGTTTTGAGGGCTTCAGCCAAAGCAGCCTGACCTGATCGATTGTAAGCGTTATTACTATCTGCTAGGGGACAGCCACCTAAACCAAAATTAAATAAGAAAAAAATTTTAATTAAAAAGTGCCAATAACAATTTCACAGCAGGCTTACCTGAAGAGCTCTTGAGGTAGGTTAAGCTAGTTTTAAGATCGTAGTGCACATTTGTTTATCCCCTTAATTTTTTGACGTACCATATATATATATACAAACAATTTAGTTGCATGTTGTGGTGAGCCTGTTAGAACAGTTATGATCGCAGAAAATGGGGAGGTCATGCTAGTTTAGAAGTTAAATTAATTTATGAAGCAAAAGAACTAGGTTAAGATATGTCGGTCCATTTCGGAAGCAATCAAAATTTAGTCAAATATATTTATGTGCATTACTTAAATCAAGCTATGATGTGCTAAGGTCTAATGGGAGGGGGAGATGGAATTGGAACTAACCGCCATGGCCTAACGTAGCCTGGGAGAAGGTAGGTGTTGGGACAAGGGCAGTCGGAGAATGGTTCCACTGCAGGTAGGGTGGGTACGCCCGAATCCGGGATTGGATTCGATTTTGGACATGGTGGAGTATTTTGTTGTATTTGGTTTTGTGTGAAGTTAGATTAGGATGTCCCTTTTGGTAATGTTGTTTTTTCTTCTATGTTTTTGTTTGAGTTTTGTATGTTCATATTGGGGGGGGTGGTTGTTAGCCGGCTGTGGCGAACGAAACGAGCTTAAGGATATCGTTAAACTCGGGGGGACATTCAGTTGATCAAGGTTTGCTTTTTGTGCACAACGTAAATTTTTTTTTTTGTTCGGATTGTTTGTATAAAAATAAAAATAAAATATTTTATATTCAAAAGTATCAGAAAAAAATCCAACTTAAATTTTTTTTGATCGTAAAATAAATAATTCTAATTTTTTAAGAGAATTAAAGTCGTGTCCGGCGATCACAAAAGAATAAAAGATTTCTTTCTTAAAAAGATGTTTTTTTTTTTTTTTTTTTTTTTTTTTTTTTTTTTTTAAAAAAAAAAAAAAAAAAAAAAAAAAAAAAAAAAAAAAAAAAAAAAAAAAAAAAAAAAAAAAAAAAAAAAAAAAAAAAAAAAAAAAAAAAAAAAAAAAAAAAAAAAAAAAAAAAAAAAAAAAAAAAAAAAAAAAAAAAAAAAAAAAAAAAAAAAAAAAAAAAAAAAAAAAAAAAAAAAAAAAAAAAAAAAAAAAAAAAAAAAAAAAAAAAAAAAAAAAAAAAAAAAAAAAAAAAAAAAAAAAAAAAAAAAAAAAAAAAAAAAAAAAAAAAAAAAAAAAAAAAAATTTTTTTGCAAATTCTAATTGTTAGAGGCGCCATTCGCCAGGCTATCATCGGCCAAGAGGGAGTAAAACCAACCCCACCTACACCACCGTTTCACGATTATCAAGAGGGTGTCACCCTTGATTAAAATTTTTTTTTTATATTTTCTATACATTGTAGTGGATACGCATCTTACATGGTCAATTTATTCAATTTCCGCGCATCCAAACAGAATCGGTTTTTACCCGGCCTCATTACTACTGTTGTCCTATTGCTCTCTTCAATAACTCCTAATTTTAGCATTTTGTCAACTTCTGCCTAGACGATTTCCTGCTTAGCCGGAGACAGCGGATAGTGCCTGTCCTTTACTGGTTCTGTACCCTCCACTAGTTGAATTTTGTGCTTCAGTATCTGTGTTTTGCCCAATCCAGAGCCCTCGAAAGTCAAAAATTCTCCTTTTACTGCATCTAACCTTTCGATTTGGTCTTTTTCTAGTTCCCACTTCTCCGGATCATTTACTGGGTCTTCGTCGTCACCTCGATAATGCTCCATACTGGCGGATCCAAATCGGCTATTGAAGCTTCATTCGAACTGGCGGCTACTGAACCGAGCAATTGTGGAGCAAGCTCAAACGATCTCCAGAAGTCGATTCCCAAATACATTCCTTGCTGTAGGTATGGGCACATATAAAATACGATTTTTTTCTCTATTAATCTATATTTTACAGGCAAAGAAACCCGACCCAAAATAGGTCGATCTGCTCCAGCGGCGGCTCTCACCAAAGATGTATACGGCTGTACTGGCACTCCTAGCTCTTCCAGTAGCTCACGACATCCATGTCCAATCAAACTTACAGATGCCCCAGTATCCAAAAGGCCTTTCATTTTGCGTCCTGCCACCATAACATCTGCAAAGATACGCTGATCCGGGTGACCATCTCGCTGCACCGCTTCTATGACTTCGCGTTTTCTTGCTTTGAGCCTCTTAAAGCGCTCCCGAGCCTTTTAATACGGCGAGTGACCAGACTCATCCCATCGAGCTGTCTTTCCCCGAATATTCTATTTCAAACTGCTTTGTATGCCCGAATGCGCTCTTCGTAAGGTAGACCTTTCAATTTTTTTCCAATATATATATTATTATTACTAGTATTATTATTATTATTTTTATTATCATAAGCATGCATATTTGAATTTTTCGATTCTACTTCGACACGGGCTTCGCCTCCGAACGCATTTCTCCCGCTCTCAACGCGCTCGCTCGAGCTGCGGGCTCATAGTATCCATGCCCTTCCCTTCCGCAGACCAGCTTGAACTGCGATCGCGCCACGATACGGGCCTCTTCCACATCTGTTATCGGTGACTCATCCCGGATAACCATCTCATTCACTGTTGGCCTTCCTCCCAGGCTGATACCGTGGCTGTTGCACATAGGCGTTGCGTCCTCTGCCGCCGAATGACCTCTCAGCCTCCTTGCATTCATCGCGCAGCTCGTCCACAGACAGTACATCTATCGCATAAACATACCGCGCGATGCTCTCTCGTAAGCCTTTTTTTATAATTTTAATAAGGGACTTTTCCCCTAGTGGCTTTTTTAGACGGGACGAAATTTGGCGCAGATGGTGGATGTAATCATCAACACCCTCTCCAGGAAGTTGTTCCCTTTGCAGCAGCTCGTGCATTTTGTCATGCTCAGACTTAATTTGTTGTAAGTATTCCAGTCTGAAAACAAAATCTTCCACCGAGTTTTTTTCATCCTCTTCATTAAATGCAACATTCCATCTCTCGATCCTCGTATAAGGTGTCTCGCGATGGTGCACCACGTTTCTATAGTCATTTTCGCCATTCCGAAACTCGCTCGCTCTGTGGTGCTTCACTCTCCAAGATGATGGCTTAGGATTTCACCAACTCCTAGCTTGAACATCCTCAAAATACCCCGGACTACTCGAGACCGTATCAAAGGTGAGCCTATTGGGTTTTGGCGGTACTGGTGGTGGTCTTCCTGTCAACTGATATCCTGGCAGCTGATATCCTGGCACGTCGCACCTCGGGGACTTAGGAATTGCTCCTTGCTGGTACGCCGAGCCTTGTCTAGTCGGATTCGCAGCTTCCGGCATCTGTCCCGGCTGACCCAGATGCCTATCCTCTTGTGTTGCCCGAGAATTTATAACCTCATTTAAAAGCCTCATCATCTACAAAAATACTTTTCGCATCTCTTCCTGGAGTACTTTGCTGATGCCCGATTCTTGGCTCCGCCTATAGGTTTCATGTGCCTGTGCTAAGACTACATTCACCGCAGATGCTTCTTCCGATCCAATCGGTTGGTTCGGCAGATCAAGCAGATGTTGTCCGGCTAATCGATTCTACTGTGCAAATTTAAATTGATTTTACCCCTTCTTCTTAACCTCGAGATCATTTATACCTGCGCGATTAAGGGTCACTACTTTCTTCCACTTAAGACATCAGGGTAAATGATCCTCCGGTCAAGTGAAGTTTACGTGGGCATCTTCTCGACAGAAGATTCTTTATTTAATTTTTTTTTTTTGACAACTTGTCGCAACTTTGCAGCCGCTTTATGCTTCCAGATTGGGCGCCATATTGTTATGAACCGACTTTATCTTTTGGGGCTTTGCCGGCTGACTCAGTCAATCCCAGGGATGGGGTCCATCCCAAAGCCCTGCGATTCAAACAATTAAATCTTCACTCGATATACGTCTTCATACAAAACTCAAACAAAAACATCAGAAGAAAAAACAACATTACCAAAAGGGACATCCTAATCTAACTTCACACAAAACCAAATACAACAAAATACTCCGCCCCGTCCAAAATCGAATCCAATCCCGGATTCGGGCGTACCCACCCTACCTGCAGTGGAACCATTCTCCGACTGCCCTTGTGCCAACTCCTTCCCTTCTCCCAGGCTACGTTAGGCCATGGCGGTTAATTCCAATTCCATCTCCCCCTCCCATTAGACCTTAGCACATCATAGCTTGATTTAAGTAATGCACATAAATATATTTGACTAAATTTTGATTGCTTCCGAAATGGACCGACATATCTTAACCTAGTTCTTTTGCTTCATAAATTAATTTAACTTCTAAACTAGCATGACCTCCCCATTTCTGCGATCATAACTGTTCTAACAGGCTCACCACAACATGCAACTAAATTGTTTGTATATATATATATATGGTACGTCAAAAAATAAGGGGATAAACAAATGTGCACTACGATCTTAAAACTAGCTTAACCTACCTCAAGAGCTCTTCAGGTAAGCCTGCTGTGAAATTGTTATTGGCACTTTTTAATTAAAATTTTTTTCTTATTTAATTTTCATTTGCAGGTGGCTGTCCCCTAGCAGATAGTAATAACGCTTACAATCGATCAGGTCAGGCTGCTTTGGCTGAAGCCCTCAAAACATGTTTTTTTTCAGCTTTGATTTTAAATATTTTATGAATGTTGCTTTTTCGTTATTTATTCTAATTTCATCTGACTTACTTACTCTTATTTGCAGGCATGCAAGCTGATGTTTCTCATTCTTGGAATTTAAAATTTTTTTTAAAACTATTTTTTGGACTTCCATCTCTAACGCGAAGCAGACGCACAAAAATTGTAGCTCCGCATATTGAATTCTCAAAGTCCAAATTTACCCTAAAAAATTCGACGAAAAACAATAATAACTTGCTATCAGTTTGCCTATTGGCGAATCTACTCCCCAACCGTGAACATAAGGTGAACATAAGGTGTTCTGTTTATGGTTTTGGTTTTAGTTGGCGGGCTCAACTTAAAACTCATTTACACCCACATTAATACATCGCAAAACGCAAAACACTCAACTAATACAAATAAACTAGCAAAAAAAAAAACACACACACATTTACAACCGAAACCATCAACACACACACTCAATCCAAAAAACCCACTCACGCACAAAATGGTAAACGTACGCATGCACGGTGTTCCATTCCTACAGAGAGAGCAGTTGAGAACCATTTTCAACACACTGTGCTTTGCCGTGGAACTCACACCTGTCCCAAGAGTACGGGATATTTTTAGGGTACGGAAATCACAGGCTTGTATTGCAGACCCCGCCATTATTATTAAATTGGAAACCACGAGGGATAAGATCAGTTTAATTCGTGCCCTTGCTATGTACCGACGAAACACTAAACAAACACTAAGCTTGCAGCTGCTGTTTATGTCAATGAGCAGCTTTCGAGAGAGAGCTTTCTTATATTTAAAGAGGCAATGCACCTGAGGAAGCAGAAGATATTGTCTGCAGTCTTCAATCGTCATGGGACAGTTTATGTTAGGCGTAATGGGAGAGAAGAAGCGCTTTGCATTGGGAGATTGGAGGAGCTTTCGGATCTCGCTGGCAACAATAAACCTACTGAGTTTCTACTCCCCCCCTCTGGATTACAACACTGTGAAGCTCCCCCTTCCCCCCTCAGTCTATTGAGTAGTAGTCCAATTGGGTATTGTGCTCTATTTGATCTTAATTTAAAATTAGTTCTAGCGATGGTATGTATGTCTTATATTTGTCTTATAATTGTTCTACGTGCGTTCCCCATAGTAGACTTGTCCAATGATTACACGATTTGGTTCCGATAATTTCATGGCTTGCAGGTTGATTAAAATTATTAGCAAGCAAAAAGTAGGCTTAAAAGTAGCACATATAAATGCTCAAAGCTTAGGGATGAAGATGGATGAGCTTAGACACCTTTTTGTAAATTCAAATGTGAATGTTATTTGTGTGTCCGAGACTTGGTTTGTTTGTGGGTCCTCAGTAGCGGAACCTGGGGGGACTATGGGGGCTGAAGCCCCCCAGAGCCCAATTGTGCAAGTTCACCAAATATATACAAAGCCACCATTCTAGACGTGGCAATAATGCGCGCGAATGGATTCCTATTTAAACGTTCGATGTATCGAAGACTTAAATAACTCCAATAAATAAACATGATTTGTTTTCAAAAAAAATGTTCTTGAGCACCCTTAGCCCCCCCAAAGGCAAATCCTAGATCCGCGGCTGTGGGTCCTGTGATGTTTTATTTGAGTGTGATGAATATGTTTTGTATGGATCTGATCGAGTGGGTCATGCCGGAGGGGTGGCAGCTTATGTGAACAAAAAACTTAACTGCAAGCTGTTAAAAAATCAACCCTACGGACAGTTTAGTCCAATATATTTTTATTGAAATAATGAACAAAAATCGGTCTACCGCACCCTAATTGGCTGCATATACAGACCCTCTCGAAATATTGAATTTGCCGGAATTGTTAATGAAATATCTCAACTTTCCCTAAATTACCCTAGTGTAATTATAACAGGTGACCTCAATAGCAATATGCTTTGTAAGAAACACATATTAAATGCCTTCAACAGTATAGGATTATATATTGCCAATGAATCGGAACCAACCCACTTAAAAAACACAAGTAACACTTTATTAGTCGTATGTTTTGTCAGTGATCCGTCCAAGATTTTGCTATTTGACCAGGTCCCCGTACCGGCTTTTTCCAAACATGATTTAATTTATTTGACGTACGAATTTCCTCTAGATTATTCTAACATTTTAATTAAGTTTGTTGTGGTTATCGATAGGCAGGGTGGGGAAATAAAAAAAAAGTAGTGTGAAGTAAGGGTAGAATGGAGTTTGGTGATGAAGGGGGGAGTGGATCTCAACGATCGTTTGAAGGTCATAGATCCAGAATAGGGAGTAAGATATAGCAGGGAATAAAAAAATTCAAAGATAGAAGAGCAAGTCATTTAACAGTGCGCAGACGTGCATTTTTATTTGAATTTTTTTTAGTTCAAATTAAATTTAAATAAAGAAAATAAAGAAAATTTTGCGAGACAAAACTAGCCAACCACGTTAAATTTTAATAATAATAAAACTTGAATTGTGCGGGAAAGTGGTGGCGTCCTTCGTGGTATTCCGGGCCGGGGCGATTCCTGGTCTTGGCTAGAGATTACCCGTATTTGATCCGACCTACTTCTTCGACCGAGCAAGACCGACACGCCCACTGAGGGGCGGCTACGATAGTCGCAAGGTGGCAGACGTTTTATTGCCAATTTTTATTGTCGGCCTACATCGTCAACTTGCTTTTCGTTATTTTTTTATCCTGTAGTCCGTCCTTAGTTAATAAGAATTTATTAATCCCCAGTTTATTTATTTATTTATTTATTTATTTTATTTATTCATTTGCTTTACACATTTCAATTATTCATTTTCTTTAATTCAATGTATTTAATTTAAATTCACTCACTCGAAAATATGGTGCACCAAGATTAGAGCACTTACATTTGTGATTGCCATATTTCATTTATTTAATTTTTGTAATATCCAAATGTTCAGGATGTGGCTTCCACTTGCGCGTGAGCATTAGCAGGTCATAGGATTGGTTTGCGCTGTAAAGTGAAAAGAGAGAGAGGCATTAGAGTCCGTATCATATGAGCTCATAGGTAGGAACCCGTGCTAGATATTGATCCTCATATAAATATTAAATATCCCCAAGTAATCGTCCTTTAATGCGTACCAGCAAAAGAAGTCCTGTCCTTTGAAAGATACAATCATGCTAACCAAAATTATAATAAATATAAATAAGTGAATTGGAAAAGAAAAATTATGAGTCTAGTGTGAATTAAACAAGAAAGAAAGTCGGTCAAGCCCGACTATAGCATAAGTTTTGATGCTGCAGTAGCAGCGAACAGTCTTTTGATCATAACTCGAAAACCGTTCATCCGATCTTCTTCATTCCTTTGGCGGATCGATAAGTTATCCTGCTAACTGCTATGTCCAGAAGGAACAAGCCATCTATCTTCAAAACTGTGCGAGATACGACGTTTTTTCTAAATTGCGGGGGCGTGGCCAAAATTCAAAATAAACTTGATCTGCCTGCAGACAAAAGAAGCATATGTCCCATACATGTCAAACCTCTATCTCTTACCATCTCTGAGATCTGTGCGTTCATACGGACAGACAGACGGACATGACGGACATGACTCGGCTGTTGATGCTAATCAAGAATATATATACTTTATAGGGTCGGAGATGATTCCTTCTCGATTTCACATACTTTTGCACAAACTTATAATACTCTGTGTACCTACGGTACAGAGTATAACAAGAAAGAAAGTCGGTCAAGCCCGACTTTAACATACTCTGTACCAAGAAAATTTGTCTTTTGATCATAACTCGAAAACCGTTCATCCGATCTTCTTCATTTCTTTGGCGGATCGATAAGTTATCCTAATAACTAAATATGTCCAGAAGGAACGAACCATCTATCTTCAAAACTGTTTTTTCTAAATTGCGGGGGCGGGAAGGGGCGTGGCCAAAATTGAAAATAAACTTGATCTGCCTGCAGACATAAGAAGCATATGTCCCATACACGTCAAACCTGTATCTCTTACCATCTCTGAGATCTGTGCGTTCATACGGACAGACAGACGGACGGACGGACGGACGGACGGACAGACGGACATGGCTATATCGACTCGGCTGTTGATGCTGATCAAGAATATATATACTTTATGGGGTCGGAGATGCTTCCTTCTGGATGTTACATACTTTTGCACAAGATTATTATACTCTATGTACCTTTGGTACAGAGTATAAAAATGGGAGGAAAGGAGGGATGAGCCAACTGGGCTGAAGTAGGGTATATGCTCGTCTGCTATAGGGGCAGCCAACAAATGTTGACCAAATGGCTGCAAGGAAGGGTGGGGGTGTCTGAGGTCAAACATCGAAATCCCAGGAGTTAATTGTGCATAAGCGTAGTGGTAGAGTGTAGTTTCCGTTTTTTTTTTGTATTTTTTGTTTGTTTCGGTTTTCATGTTTGAATTCAAATTTAAATCCAATTACGGGGCAGCGTAGGTGTTGTCAAACGTGTGATCGGTGTATGTAGATGTGGATCGTATGTTTGTTTTGTTGTTGCGTGTGTGTGCGTGTGGAATGGGTTACCCCACCCTGAGTGCTGAGTTAGCCGGCGCTGTCCACTCAGGCGCACCGCAGAGCCCAAAGCAATTTGGGTCATAAAAAGTTTAGGGATTTTAAATCAATTGACTATGATAGCTTGCTGGTAGAATTTAACAATTGTGGAATCTGGAGAACTATGTACCCAAGCGCCAACGAACAAATGGATAAGTTAAATGCAAACATTGGCCTTCTGTTCGATAAATGCGTCCCACTAAAAAGTAAAATTATTAAGCCAACACATAACCCATGGTTCAGTTTTGAAATCAAACACCAAATTAAGTTACGAGACAAACGGACTACCTGCTGAGGGAATTTAAATCATTAAGAACAAAAGTTACAAAAGCGATATGCTCAGCCATATGTGAATATACAAAGATAAAATTCAGTAATGCAAGAACACCAAATCAGACTTGTAGAGAATTAAAAAGCTTAGGTGTAAAAAAGGCAAAGCCGCAATTAAGATCAGACTTGGATGTGAAAGAACTAGACACAAAATTTGCAAATTTAAATGTACCTGCAGCAACCCAAAATATTTACCTGAATTCTTTACCCCTATGTGATAATAGCTTTAGTTTTAAGTGTGTAAGTTCATGTGATGTCCTTGAATGTGTCCTAAAAGTTAAATCAAATGCAGAAGGCTTAGACAAAGTAAGCCCAAAGTTCTTAAAAATATTACTGCCTCTGCTTATTGATAACATCACCTATATCTTTAATACGATTTTCACAACCTCTGTATTTCCTGACTGTTGGAAAGATACAAAAATAATACCCATTCCAAAAGACAAAAATGAATTCAGACCTTGCATCTTTTGAAAATTAGCGAGTGGGCTAAAGCGAATGGTTTGGGGCAAAATCCTAAAAAATCTAAGTGTTTAGTTATTTACAGGGTTGCCCATATTCGACGGACCCATGTTTTTTTTTAAAAAAATCAAAGAAAAAAATAAAAATTTGGCGGTTGGCAATCTTAATCATTTAATTTGTTCCAAGTAGATTTGTTTACATCAATTTTTGAATATGATATCTCTCAAATGGCCGCCTCTGGGGTTGATGGCGTATTGTGCCCTCTTTGCAGCATTTTGCATCGTTTTCGCCAACATTTCGGCCGGAATAGCGGCTATTTCTTCACGAATGTTGTCCTTGAGCTCTTCTACGGTCCTTGGCTTGTTAACGTAAACCTTTGACTTCAAATATCCCCTCAAGAAGAAGTCAGGCGGCGTCAAATCGGGCGAACGCGGTGGCCAGTCCAAATCACCACTTTTCGACATCAAACGGCCCGGATACAATTTCTTCAGAAAATCGATTGTTATGCGACTTGTGTGCGGTGGAGCGCCGTCTTGTTGAAACCAGAACTGCCTCATACGCTTTCGACGAATAATTGGCATCACAAAATTGGTCATCATGTCGCGATAACGCTCCTGGTTGATGGTAACAGCATGGCCATTTTCATTTTGGAAGAAAAACGGCCCAATGACCGTTTTCGCACTAACGCCGCACCAAACTGTGACTTTTTCGTCATGAAGAGGCACTTCTTGAATCTCCTGAGGATTTTCAGTGGCGAAAATTTTTCGTATAAACGCTTAATGGTGTTCTTAGAAGGCGCACTTTTCACATTTTTTAATTTTTTAAAAGCACGTTGAGTTTTCACAATTGACTTGTTCTGTTGAATGTAAATTTCAACTATTTCAGAGCGCTCGCGTGGCGTGTATTGTTCCATGGTAAAAATCTGCTTGGACTGACGCTTCAAACGCGGTATGTCATTAAGCGATCTGACATCTCTGTCAAAAGTTATGGCGTTGCCAGATGGGTCCGTCGAATATGGGCAACCCTGTATAGGAAGGCCCTGAATGTCAGTGATCTGCCAAAGCTGACTATAATCAATGATTCGCTGGAATATGCTGAGGATACCACTAACCTGGGAATCCAATTTTATAATACCCTAACGTGGAGCAACCACATTACCAAAGCGTCCGGGAAAACATTTGGGCTAGTTAGGCAGTTGTCGCTAACTCAAAAACTTATTCCTCTTCATCTCAGTCTTTTAGTCGCTAAAACACGTCTCATCCCGACTCTATTTTATGGTGTGGAAGTTTTTGGTAGTAATGACTCAAACAGTATACAAAAGCTGAGGGTGACATTTAACTCAATCGTAAGATACGTATTCAATCTCGGTCGCAGAGACCATATCTCGGACTTTGCTAAACAAATTCTTGGCCTTGACTTAGAGTCGTGGATCAGACTTCGCACAGTGTTACTGCTACATAGGATTTTAACAACTAAAGAGCCGCACTATCTCTACCAAAACATACAACTTGCTATGTCAACACGAACAAAAAATATAGTCTGCCAGCGCGTAAACCTGGACATCTCAGAAAAACACTTTTTTATTCAATCTGCTCGCTATTGGAATGACCTGCCGTATAACATTAAGACTATTGGGAACGCAACGCAATTTAAATCTAAAGTAACAAATCATCTCATAAGACTAACATACTATACACCATTTATTAGAATTAAAAAAATAAAACCACAAAATTAAAAAACAAAAAGAAACAAAAATTATAGTGCTAATTCAAATCACTTAGGAATAGTTTTTATTTACATTCCTTTTATATCGTCCTTCATGTTTTTGTGACCAATGCACTAATTTATAGGACCTATGTATCTGTAGCGTTGGGACAATATCGAAATAAATTAAAAAATTAAAATAATTCTGACTTTTGTGTAATATACCCTATTTTTTATTTTTTTTTTATTTAATTAAATAAAGTTATTCTCGCACCCAAGTAAAATGGAATGTATTCGGTGTACTGGCAGTTCTCTTCTTTTCAGGCTCAAGCATTTATTGCGAGGAAGGGATTTTGATGCTGGTTCCTCGCAGACCCAACCCGGATATTTGGAAGCCGTATTGGTTCGCCTCGGAGCACGTTAACTTTGGATATAGCACTTCGCCGCCAATAGCACCTCGCTGCCGCTCACACGTGCACACACACACACAGGAGAGGTTGATCTTCTCCGCAGCAACTGTCGATGGACGTCTTGGGCTGGGCTGCTTGGCCAATAGAGGCAATTTTGTCCAAAAGCTTGTGGATGAGGATCCACCCAAGAGAAAAACTGATCCGTGGCCGGTACACCACGGATATCCGACCACGCTGTGAATTTTTATGTAATTTTTAAACTGCACTTTGGACCACACGCCGATTCCCTTCTACAAACTTTTTTGCAGGAAGAACATTACGGAACACCTCTTTAAGGGATTCTTATTCTTAGGGAATATTTCCCGCAATACTTTATTTAAGTTTTTTGTGAAAATTATAATAAATAACTTTTCTTTTGCTGTACACTTTTTGACAACTCTTGGCTTAGGTACTTTCTTCGTCACCTGCTTGCAGACGAATATACCCTCAGCAACAGTCGTATATATTAATTCGGTCCAATTCCCATTTCGGCCCTGACCTACTCCAACTACAAGCTTTCATTTGGGGTTAGCGACCGATCCAGCTACACTTCATCTCGGCGCCCACACATTACCCGGTTCGACTCTCCCGTCAAGATCCCGGAGCGAACCGACCATAGCTTTCGCTCTCAATAACGGTTCCGGTTCCCAGCGCTGCCATTCTGCCGAAAATTTTAGCGCCCCAGGGCCTCGGCCTATCGATACCCAGGTATCGTTATGCGCTTTGCTTATTTTGATGAACAAAATGCAACACCGTCGTTGTTCAATTTTTGTTATCGTCATTGTTCTCGTTACCGTTACTGTTACCGCTATCGTTATAATTTTCGTTATCGTTATCGTTATCGCTATTTCTTATACTTTCCTTACAAACTTAGTTTTTTCGGTTTCATCGGATGAAATATACTTTATTGCATTCGGAGTTTCCGGAAGTTTTCCGACCCTAGGGCCAAATTTCCAAAAAACGGAAAATCACATTACAAATTAATTTTTTTTACGGTCATTACAAACCGAGTTTCAAGTCAATCGGATGAAAATCAGTTTTTCGGATGCAGAATTTTACTAGAATTTTCCGACCCTACTGTTGAATTTTCCGACATCGCAACCTGGTATCTCAAGTTATCTAACTAACTATCCTTACAAAAAGTGTTTCAATTCAATCGGATGAAACTTCACTTTAGCAAAGCAGACTTTTCCGTGAATTTTTCGACTGTACGACATCTCAATTTATATCACCCACCTCTTACAAACCGAATTTCAAGTCAATCGGATGAAATATAGTTATTTAGCAAAGCAGACTTTTTTGTGAATTTTTCGACTGTACGGTCAAATTTTCTAACATCGGAAAATGACATGTCAATTTGTTTCACTTACTTTCCTTACAAACCGAATATTAAGTCAATCGGATTCAAAAATAGATTTTTGCATATCAAATTTTCCTGGGAATTTTCTTTGTGGTCGGATGTTTCGAAATCGGGAAAACTCGTGTCCAATTATTTTGCATGCTTTGCTTAAAAACCGAGTTTCAAGTCAATCGGATGGTAAATAAAATTTTCCCCATACAAACTTTTCCGACGCTTCTGCGGGAATTTCCCGGCCCTACGGTCTAATATTCCAACATCGGAAAATGACATCTCAATTTATTTCACTTACTTACTTATCTCAATTTTCCGGGAATTTTCCGGCCCTACGGTCAAATTTCCAACTTCGGAAAATGACATCTTAATTTATATCACTTCCTTTCCATTCAAACCGAAATTCAAGTCAATCGGATGAAATATATTTATTTATGCAGAATTTTGCATGCAGAATTTTCCGGGAATTTTCCGTCCTAACGGTCAAATTTTCCAACATCGGAAAATGACATCTCAATTTAAATCACTTACTATCCTTAGAAACCGAATTTCAAGTCAATCGGGTTAAGAATAGATTTTTACATCTCGAATTTTCCGGGAATTTTCCTTGTCGGCGGATTTTCTGAGATCGGGAAAATGCGTATCCAATTATTTCGCTTGCTTTGCTTACAAACCGAGTTTTAAGTCGATCGGATAAAAAATTAACTTTTCCCCATAAAAACTTTTCCGACGCTTTTCCGGCTTTTCCGGATGGAATTTTCCAAAACCCCGTCTCAGTACTCACTTTTAGCATAAGACAAAACTACTGTAAAAAATTCAGCTTCCTATCTCTTATGATTTGGGCTGCACGACGGTCACCAGTCAGTCAGTCAGTCAGGTTGAACAACTATATATATAGTACATAGATATGATTTTATTAGGTAATCATTTACCTTATAATTATAAAAGGCGCTGCCACTGTTGGGTGGTGCTTATATAGCTATGTGTTTTCCGTCAATAGCACCTACACAGTTTGGAAAGTTCCACTTCTCCATAGACTCGTCAGCCCACCGCAACATATTGGCTTTATCAAAAGTGGGAAATTCTCCGGACATCTTGGCATAAATGGCATTGCACACCAGGTCAATGATTCGACCCATATGTGTATTGCTGATGCGATACGTCGAGCCAACATGCCTTTGTAGCATTGTTTAAAAACTTATGATATTTTACACTGCTTTGATTTTGATATTGCTTATGATTCTGAAAAAGGCAGCAGCATCAGTCGGTAGCAATTCTCATAAGTTGAAAGCAAAATATTGCTATTGATTTTGCTTTTGAACATTTCAGAAGCAGCAGGCGGTAGCAATTCTCATAAGTCGAAAGCAAAATGTTGCTTTTGATTTTGGAAAATTTTGTAATTGTTTTTGTTGTGCAGGCTTTAAGTTTATCGAAGTTACTGGGCAAAATCACAATCACACTTTGGCATTTGCATGTGTGAGCAGCAAAAATCATGAAGATGAGAGTAGCACAAAAACTGATTCACTTTGCTCTTCAATAGCAATGTCGGCGCTAAAAAAGAGCCGAGCACGCAGCGCAGCGACGCGACGAAGCAACACTACGATTCACGAGTGTGTGAATCGGCAGCGCTGCTTTTGAGAGTTTGCCTATGCAGGTGGCCGGCACGTCACTATCTACTGGCAAAGACACTATATATAGTAGATAGCGCACCTTAGACAAACTCCCGTGTTTTTCGTGTTGAAGCGTAATGGTACTGGCCGTCGGGGAAAAAACGAAAAAAAAATCCAAAAAAGCTTCTTATTTTCGATTTTATTACAACTACTGTTCGGAATTGAACAAGGATGGCTCTACGAGACCCGACCACGATCCCACGAACATAAGTAATGTAGCTGATAAACATGTCAATGATCAAACATGACGACCCTGACGGAAACCATAAACAAGTCAATGTTTATGGTTGAACAATAAATATTAATAGGCATTTGACAAGGGTATCTAACCCCACGCATAGGGACCCTTTAAGATGCACAGGCGATGCACCCCTTCCACTAGACCGACACATATGTGTGCATATGATAATTACCAACGCACAAGCACATAAACATACACATGCCTCGTCTTACAAACGAAGCAATAGATAAGTTAGATTTAAGGGATGATTTTAACAGAATAAAAGAATGATCGCTCGCAAGAGCGACTCAGTACAAATATTACATTACAAGCGTGCTCAATTAAAGTGTATAATTCTATACATTTTTTGATCCTTCGAACCGACAAGATTTACTTGAAAGACTAGTAAGTCAGTGCAGAGTTAAGCGTTTTCCGTGGCTTAAGACAACGGAAACAGTGGTTTTAATTAAAACTGTAAATTAACACAACAGGGTCTACTTGGAGACCAATTAAAACAAAAATCAAACGCATAACCAACAAACAAAAAAAAATAAAAAAACTCAAAAATGCTGTCCGAAAAAGTGCTGGAACTAATGAAGTCGCAGGTGGAGATCAACAGGGATCTTCAGAAACTCATCAAGGAAAAGGCCGATGAGCGAGTAATCGATGAAAAGGTAGCAAAGTTCAAAGCTAACCACTCATCATTGCTCAAATTTGGAGTGCTCGATCATCAATACTACAATGAAAGAGTATTCGAGAAGACGATGGCGCAAGTTAAAGCGTACATTGACCAAAGTTTGAAGGTCGAATTGAGAGGTCAAGACGATGAAGGAGCCGGGGTATCAAAAGCGATTCAGATACACCGGACAAGGAAAACAGTCTCGCCTCGGAAGATAGATACGGACAGCATTCGATCTACGAGCCCAGTAGACGATGAAATAGTTACTCAACTGAATAACTGTTTGGAAAAAGTGGAGCTGGCTATTCATGAAGCTAGGGAAAGCTTCGCGGAAACGGACAGCTACGATATTGTGGAGCCCATGTCAAGAATTAAAGTTTTGATGACGGTGCTAGACGAAAAGCACAAATCAGTATTGGCCGTATGCAAACTCAATGAGGTTGACACTGATAACATTATCGAGATGAGGATTAAGGCCACAGCGATGTTGGAAAGACTAGAAAGAAAGCAGCGTCTGCAAGATCTAAAGGATTCAAGGCCAACTTCGACCTTGGCAGCTGTGCAATCTATACCAATTATGCAGATACCGCAAATTCTCAGGAAACCCAGACGAGTGGCTGCCATTCCGCCAATTATACGAGCAACTTATACACAATAATGCGGATATCAACGAGGTTTAGAAGTTCAATCTGAAGTCGTATCTTAAGGGAGAAGCTACAAAGGTAGTAGGCCATTTACTCTAGAGCGATGCTGCAAATTATGAATTGGCCTGGGATTTAATTTACAAGCGGTATGAAAATATCAGAAAAATCTTCTCTGCCCATTTGGACGAAATTTTGGATCTGCAACTCTTGCGAATGACATCTCAAGAGGACATACGCGTTTTTATGGATGCCGCAAAGAATTGTATTTATGCTGCAAAGAAGAAAGCTGAACTTAGCGACGAGGTAGACGTCATTTTTGCTCATATTCTCCTGCGGAGATTCTCACCGGAGGCTCTCCAACTCTACGAGCAGCATATTAAAACAAAGAACCGGGAAATCCAGTCATTAAAAGATGTGATGGAATTTATTGAGCACCTATTTAACTCAGTAAGCCCATTGCCAAAGGAAGTGGTTATGATACAATCACAACAAAGAAGTTGCCGATTCTGCTCTATTAATGGGCACGACATTTTGAAGTGCCAAAAGTTTACAGGAGTGGCGACTGTAAAACGAAATGAGTTTGTCAGAAAACATCGCTTGTGCTATCGCTGTTTTGGTGCACATAGTATGATAGACTGCAAGAAATCCTGGAAATGCGTCAAATGCAACAGAAACCACAACACATTGCTTCATGAGGAAGCAAAGAAGGATAGTGTAAACTGCCTCAAACAAAAGAACGGGCAGGAAACTCTACTAGCTACAGCTCTGATAAATGTCAAAGATTCGACTGGCAATTATCAAATATTAAGAGCACTTATGGATGGAGGATCGCAAAGGACAATCATATCAGAGGAAGCTGCTCAACTTTTAAAGCTACCAAGGACAAAAGAGGTGGTGGAAATCCAGGGAATATTCTCCAATGGCGTAGAGATTTCCAAGAACAGCGTTCAACTGAAAATGAAGCCTAGATTCGCCAACAAGTTTGAAACAAGCACTGAGGCATTGGTGTTGTCAAAACTACAGAGAGTCTTGCCAATCAACAATATTGACATTGACATCAATAAGGACTGGAAAAATTGTAGTCTTGCCGATCCCAATTTCAACAAGGCCAGCAGGATAGACCTCATTGTTGGCGCATATTTGTTTCCGGCCATTATGATGGGCCAGGTAAAAACTGTTAAAGGGACACTGGGCCAAAAAACGAAATTTGGTTGGAGTGTCGGGAAACATTTCAATGGCAAAACCAAATAAAATCATCGCTGCAGCAACAACCATTTCCAATGATGATCTTGAGAGATTCTGGGAACTGGAGGAGGAGGAAAATATTAAAACTAAGGGTGGTTTTTGATGCCTCTGCAAAGTCAAGTAATGGACTCAGCTTAAACGATGTAATGGCCATCGGGCCCAAGATTCAAAAGGATATTTTCGACATTCTGGCATATTGGCGATTGTGGAAATATGTTATGACCGCTGATATTGAAAAGATGTACCGGCAGATCAAAATCAAAACAGAGGATCAGGACTATCAATACATTGTATGGAGAGAAGATCCAAAGGAGCCAATTCGTGAGTTTAAATTGGGCACCGTGACATATGGAACGGCAGCTGCACCATTTCTGGCAGTGCGCTCATTGCAGCAACTGGCTGATATTCACTGCCAGAATGACGATGCATTATCTAAGGTCATTAAAGAAGACTTTTATATGGATGATGTGATGACTGGAGATAACACTGTTGAGGGATTTATCGAAACTCAGCAAAAACTTCGAAAGGTAATGCAGAAGGCTGGCATGAACCTAAGGAAATGGATCGCCAATGACGAAAACATTACTGCTACGATCGAAAATACAAGCAAAGTCGACAAAATCACGATAAAAAAAAGACGAATCAGTTAAAACATTGGGTCTACATTGGGACCCATCAAAAGATATCTTCACCTTCAGCGTCAAAATGCCCTTGCTAGATCGGATAACAAAGCGCTCTGTATTGTCACAATTGGCAAGGATATTTGATCCACTTGGATGGCTTACACCCGTACCCTTACAAGGGAAGAGTTTTATCTAAGAGTTATGGAAATTGACACTCTCTTGGGATACAGAACTCGATGAAGTGACTGCAAGAATTTGGCGAGAATTCGCATGTGAGTTGCCATTTCTTGCAAATCTGAAGATTCCTCGTTGGATTGGAAGCACGGGATCTGTAACAATCGAACTTCATGGATTTTGTGATGCTTCAGGAAAAGGATACGCTGCCGTCGTGTATACCAAAATAGGAAGCCAAGTCACTTTGCTGGCAGCCAAAAGTAAGGTGAATCCTATTAAAAACAAGAAGACAATACCAAAGTTGGAGCTATGTGCAGCTCATTTGTTGTCGAAGCTGCTGGCTAAACTCCAGCAAACGTTAAGAAGCAAAAGTTAAGTTGTCGCATGGTGTGACTCACAAATTACGCTGGCTTGGATCAAAAACAGACGGAGCAAAGACAAATTCGTCAAAACAAGAGTAGATGACATTCAAAAAAAACTGCCAGGAGCGGTTTGGAATTACGTAAGGTCCGAGGAAAATCCAGCTGACGTAGCTTCAAGAGGAATTTCACCTAAAAAGCTGCAAGAGCAAACCATTTGGTGGCACGGACCAAAGTGGTTGTCAAAGCCTGCCAATCAATGGCCAGACCATAAAGATGCTGAAACATTTGTTGTGTCAACTGTGCTGCAAAATAACAACTCATTTATTCCGCTGCTGTCAAAGTATTCTAGCATCAAGAAGCTGGTAAACGTAATCGCTTTGGTTCTGCGCTTCGTTGGAAAGCTACGATCGAGAGCAACACAGAATATTTGTCCCCTTGAAAACGAATATACAAAAGCAAGGACAATTGTTATAAAGCTACAACAGCAGCTGGAATTTGGGAAGGAGATAAACCAGTTGATGAATAGAAAGCCCTTAGAGACGAAAAGCAAACTCCTTCCGCTTAACCCTTTCCTGGACGATCAAGGCGTGCTGCGAGTAGGAGGTCGACTGCAAAATTCAACGCTGCCATATCCAATGAAGCACCCTATTATTTTGGGAAAATCGCATATAACTTCGCTGCTAATAAATAATGCGCACAAAACAACGCTTCATGGAGGAATGAAGCTAATGAGAAATCTATTGGAGCGGGAATATTGGATATTTGGTTTACGAAATGCGCTAAAAAAGCATCTTCGAAATTGTGTAACCTGCATTCGGTACAGAAAGGAGTCAGCGTTTCAACTAATGGGAAATCTACCGACCTACAGAGTGACAGCAAATCACCCATTTCACGCCACGGGAGTGGACTATGCTGGTCCCTTTCAAATTCGCTGCTCAAAGGGACGAGGTCAGAAATGCCACAAAGGATATGTGTGTGTGTTTGTTTGTATGGCCACAAAAGCAATCCATCTGGAGCTCGTTAGTGACATGACCACGGAGAAGTTTCTGGAAGCCCTTCACAGATTCTTTGCAAGAAGAGGTAAATGCAGTGATCTGTATTCGGACAACGGTACGAATTTTGTTGGAGCGGCAAGGAAGCTGGATAAAGAACTATCTGCGGCGATAAAAAATAATTCCGAAATGGCACCGCAATTATTGAAAGAAGGCATCAAGTGGCATTTTATTCCGCCGGGAAGTCCCCACATGGGAGGATTGTGGGAAGCAGGAGTAAAGTCCTTCAAACATCACCTAAAACGAGTAATTGGGGAAAACAGTTGCACGTTTGAGGAATTTTCTACATTGTTATGTAGAATTGAAGCAGTGTTAAACTCCAGGCCGTTAGTAACATGTGACGGGTCAAACGAGATTGAAAGATGTGCTCACACCTGGGCATTTCTTGATTGGACGAC
This sequence comes from Lordiphosa fenestrarum, assembly GCA_035044985.1. Classification (NCBI taxonomy): domain Eukaryota; kingdom Metazoa; phylum Arthropoda; class Insecta; order Diptera; family Drosophilidae; genus Lordiphosa; species Lordiphosa fenestrarum. Next base: position 20,748 of record JAWNNO010004300.1, read on the forward strand.
CACTTATTGGAGCCCCGGAGGATAACAGCAGAGATGAAAAAATCGGATCACTGGATCGATGGAGATACCTGCAGCGAATCAGAGCAGAATTCTGGCAAAAATGGAAAGAAGACTATTTGGTTTCTTTACAAAAGAGAGTGAAATGGAGAACTGAGAAACCAAACCTGCAGGAAGGCCAGATGGTGTTGCTGAAGCAGAAAAACACTCAGCCAGGAAGATGGCCTCTGGGCAGAGTGGTGAAAACTGCTCTGGGTCCAGACAAAAAAGTTCGTGTCGTCACCATTAAAACCAACAGTGCGGAAGTAAAAAGAGCGTTAAATAAATTATGCCCATTGGCAATGGGAAACGATGAGACGCCAAAAGAGAAATCAAATCGGAAAGGCCCTAATGTCAGCCAGACAACAACAGCTGTGCTTAGCTTGCTTATGATTTTGCAAGTCGCTAGCGCAGCATTAATTCCAAATAATAACAGTAGCAAACTACACATACGCTCACTTGAAAAGGATACAGTGATTTTTTTGGATAAAGTTGGTCAGGTGGAAGTCGTATCGTCAAGCTGGAAATTTCTAATCTATTACGACCTAGAAGCTTACTTTGATGTTGTGAAGCAAGCTCCAGCAATATTGGAAAAAGCAAAGAAGATATGTCCACGGCTAAAAGAGTTCAGTACACAATGCGATGCAATAACTGAACACGTAAAACAAAAGTTGCAGCAAATTGAAGACAACAACAGGCTTATTATGGAAACGACAAGCCCGAGGAAGAAAAGGGACTGCAGCACGATCTATTTGTGTCCAGGTGGATGGTTTGACTTATCGGAGAAAGTATTTTCAATATATAACATGAAATCATTGGAGAAAAACCAGCACCGCATAAAAGACTACGTTGACAAGCAAACCACAGTAATCAGCGCAACAGAAAATTTGGTGAAGATAACGTCAGAAAAAGTCAACAGCAGTTTTAAGGAAATGACCGAGAAAATGGATAACATCACGGAGACGATAAATGAAGTTCTTAGTCTACAGGGAATCTATCAAATTCTTCTTGCTGATGAACCAAATCCAAAGCTGGATTGATGAGACAGTAAAAATGCAGGCAAAGGTCATGGATCTTTTAATGGACATTAACAATGGAAAAATCAACCCCATCCTCATCACACCAGCTCAAATGATAAAGGAGATGAGCATCATTCAACAGTCGCTACCACGAAATCACGTTTTGCCAGGAAGAGACTCGAGACATCCCTTGAAATCGGTGTACAAGCTTTTAACTGCGCAGGGAATGTTCAAGAACGGTGTCATAGTGATAGAGGCCGAAATTCCACTTTATCTCAATCAACACTCGGACATCTTTAAAATCATTCCACTACCATTGGAAAGAAACAAGCAGAGGATCGTTGCACAAGTATCGGCAAACTATCTGATCTTCAGCTCAACACTGGACTCCTACCATCTGATGACAGAAGCTGAACTAAATAAATGCCGGTATGAAAGCCAAAATGTTAGAGTGTGCGAGGGAAATTGGGCATGGAAGGATGCATCGGAGAATTCCTGCGAGATCACTCCATTGAAACCTCACATTAAGTTGCAGTGCTCAATGGTCGAGTACAAGGAGCAATCATTTTGGATGGAACTTGGATATCCAAACCGCTGGCTATTTAAAATTTTTGCCAAAACGTCTGGACAAATCAAATGCATCGACTTGCATCACAAAACCGTGCAGATTCCGGAACAAGGCGTTCTGGACATGGATGAAGGGTGCTCTTTAAGGCTAACAGGGATCATAGCAGGCTCCTCAACATATGCAGTCATCGATCAAGGAGAACTATGCTACACACTTCATCAAAGAAGCGGACGAATCTACGATGGCTAAAATTAATCGATCGGGCCCTTTTAATTTGAACAACAAAAGGGAGTTGGAGGAACTACACAGGAAAATCGAACGTCTGAGCAAAGAGAAGGTCCATTTAGACGAACTGCACTTCTACACAGCAAGTGGACACTCATCGCTTGTCCTAGTGACAATCTTAATTATTGTGGTTATTGTATACGCAAGAATGAGATATCTGAAAAAGAGGCAATTGCTGGCGGTGACATTTTCTGGGCCCCCGGAGAATGTTCGGAATTGAACAAGGATGGCTCTACGAGACCCGACTACGATCCCACGAACATAAGTAACGTAGCTGATAAACATGACAATGATCAAACATGACGACCCTGACGGAAACCATAAACAAGTCAATGTTTATGGTTGAACAATAAATATTAATAGGCATTTGACAAGGGTATCTAACCCCACGCATAGGGACCCTTTAAGATGCACAGGCGATGCACCCCTTCCACTAGACCGACACATATGTGTGCATATGATAATTACCAACGCACAAGCACATAAACATACACATGCCTCGTCTTACAAACGAAGCAATAGATAAGTTAGATTTAAGGGATGATTTTAACAGAATAAAAGAAGGATCGCTCGCAAGAGCGACTCAGTACAAATATTACATTACAAGCGTGCTCAATTAAAGTGTATAATTCTATACAACTACCGAATAAGTTTCACATTTTTACAACGACACTGAGTCTTCGATGGCGCTGTAAGCTAAATGATACATTAATAGACTGGAAAGAAAGAGACTTTGCTTTTAATATTTCATTATTAAATTCGACCATTGTCTTCGTGTATGCAACATCGTGCTGCACAGCGACTTTGTTGTTGACGACGAATGAGCACTTCGGCTTGCGCAGTAGAGAAAATGCTCAGATTGAGCTGAACAGCTGAGCCTAATTGAAAAAATTAAATTATTCTTAACAGGGATTCGAACCGGCCAAATCAAAAATGTAAGGCGGGAAGCCTAACCACTCAACCTAAATCTAAGACCAGGATCATCAAACAAGGAGTCCCCCAAGGATGTGTCATCTCCCCGCTCCTGTTAAATTTTTACGTGGCTAAAATCCCAAACCCACCAAATGACGTCAAACTCGTCACATACGCGAATGATTGGGATATCAAAACTCTAGAAACAAGACTAAGCTCCTACCTCCCAAGTCTTCTATGCTAGTGGGAACATCAGTCTATCCGTTGCTAAATCCACTGCAACACTGTTAAAAACGTGGACAAAGGAAGTGAGCTTGGCCCTCGATATCCATATAAACGAACAATACATTCCCACCATAAAATACCCAAAAATTCTTGGCGTTACCTTCGACCCCCTTTTCACTATTGCCAGGCACTCATTGGACACCATAAAGAAAGTGAGGAGTCGAAACAAGGTCTTCAAAGCCATTTCAGGCAGCACCTGGGGCAAAGATAAAGACACAATTGCAGCGACATATAAAGCAATCGCCAGATCGATGCTAAATTACGCCGCACCAATCTGGTCCCCAGCAATAAGTGCGACACAATGGTGTAATCTCCAACTGGCGAAAAAAAGGAGCACAAAGAGTGGTCACAGGTTGTTATGTTATGACACACCCTGATCACTTACATCAAGAAACCGAGATACTGCCAGTTAAGAGCCACAAGCAACTGCTCCCACAGCGGTATCCCATAGGATGCCTAAATGTAACCCACCCCAACAATGCTTGCACAACTATTAATATGTCCCAAAGATCGCTTCCGGTTCGATTAAACCTACGCACGGAGCTTGACAACATTACACCATTTCTAGGAGCTGCACCTCACACACTAGCATTCTGTGCTGAGGCAAAAAAGAAGGCACACATACACACGGTAAACAAGGCCTTAGAATCCTATAAAGACAATGTAGTTCTTGGAGGCAGGCCTTCACCCATGAACAAGACCCTTCTGTTCTGCCATGAGCGATTAGCACTTAACAGTTTCCACCATGGTCTCCACAATTTGTTGTTTTGCATTTGATTTTGCGGTTGCCAAAAGTTTCAGTTTTAGTCCGAGCAGAACTGCCGGAGCGCACATCAGTCATATTACTTTGCTTTTGACTAATATCGTTTTTTGATTTTGCTTCTACTGCTGCTTATGAAATTTTCAAAATCAAAATCAAAAGCAACATTTCGCTTTCGACTTATGAGAATTGCTACCGCCTACTGCTTCTGATTTTTCCAAATCAAAATCAAAAGCAACATTTCGCTTTCGACTTATGAGAATTGCTACCGCCTGCTGCTTCTGAAATTTTCAAAATCAAAATCAATAGCAACATTTCGTTTTCGACTTGTGAGAATTGATACTGCTCAGTTTGGGGAAACTTATACACTTTTTATGCTATTTTGACTGCTGCTTTTCAAACACTGCTTTGTAGGTCTCCGGAAGCAAGGTATCTAATAAATTAATCATTAATGCTTTTTTTTGCTTGCATTTGGCTTACTCACTCAAGAACGATGACAAATTTAGCTTTGATCGGTATTGCGTCTGGCCGAGTGTTTTTTTTTCAGCTCCAAGAGCGGTGATGGAGCGTGAATGGGTTCCTTACCAAATCGTCAAACTAAAAATAAGCAGAAGACAGACGTTTGCATAGGTTTATTTTTTTAATTCATCGTCCTTTACATATCTCACCTTAATAGCTCTTTGCTTCAAACACGGGTTAACCCAACAATTGGGTCGCTTACGCTTGGCCCGTGCATTTGCTTCTTTCTCCTCGTTTAATATAACGTAGGCAGCTACGACAACAACAATTTTTTCTGCATCATCTATTTTAATATTTTAATCGAAAGTCTTGATTTTTGAATTGTCAATCACTTTTTGTAAACAAATTCAAAACAGCTGATTAAGCTGACCATTTGTTTTGCCGTTTAGGTATTTTTTAGGGGTTTTGGGGGTTTCCTGGTCACCCTAATACTTACAATCCACTTCACATAAATAATTGCCCATTTCGTGACATAAATTTTTATTTGTTCTGGAAATCAGCCTTTTGACGGTAGATTTTGGCTGTTAACAGCCAATTCACACCACACTCCATCTCAGCGGAACGGTGAAAAGATTGTGAAGAAATGTGTTATGGCCAGCCAATTTGGTTATCGATAGGCAGGGTGGGAAAATAAAAAACAAAAAAAAACCCCAAAAGGTGTCTGCACTGATGGAGGGGAAAGGAGTAGTGTGGAGTAAGGGTAGAATGGAGTTTGGGGATGAAGGCGGGAGTGGAACTCAACGGTCGATTGAAGGTCATAGATCCAGAATAGGGGGTAAGATATATCATTTAACAGTGCGCAGACGTGCATTTTTATTAAAAATTTTTTTTTAGTTCAAATTAAATTAAAATAAAGAAAATAAAGAACATTTTGCGAGACAAAACTAGCCAACCACGTTAAATTTTAATAATAATAAAACTTGAATTGTGCGGGATAGTGGTGCCGTCCAAGATTTGTGGAAGTGGCGACTTACCTTGGTCGTAGGCCAACCTGAGCTGGAGGCAAAATCGGAGATAACCTTAGGGTGAGTTCTTTGTTAGCCGGCCCTAGCTAGATCGCGGCTTAAAACGCAATTTCTTAGGCCCGACCAGAGCAGCAGAAGCGGGAGACATCTAGGCGAGCGAAATCCTTCGCGGTATTCCGGGCCGGGGCGATTCCTGGTCTTGGCTAGAGATTACCCGTATTTGATCCGACCTACTTCTTCGACCGAGCAAGACCGACTCGCCCACTGAGGGGCGGCTACGATAGTCGCAAGGTGTCAGACGTTTTATTGCCAATTTTTATTGTCGGCCTACATCGTCAACTTGCTTTTCATTATTTTTTTTATCCTGTAGTCCGTCCTTAGTTAATAAGAATTTATTAATCCCCTGTTTATTCATTTATTTATTTTAAATTTTTTATTTATCCATTTTATTTATTCATTTCATTTACTCATTTCATTTACTCATTTCAATTATTAATTTTCTTTAATTCAATGTAATTTATTTAAAATCACTCACTTAAAATATGGTGCACCAAGTTTAGAGCACTTACATTTGTGTTTTTGCCATATTTCATTTTATTTAATTTTGTAATCTCTGAATGCTCAGGATGTGACTTCCACTTGCGTGTGAGCATTAGCAGGTCATAGGATTGGTTTGCGCTGTAAAGTGTAAAGAGAGAGAGGCATTAGAGTCCGTATCATATGAGCTCACAGGTAGGAACCTGTGCTAGATATTGATCCCTCGTATTCATATTAATTATCCCCAAGTAATCGTCCTTTAATGCGTACTAGCAAAAGAAGTCCTGTCCTTTGAAAGATAAAAACATGCTAACCAAAATTATAATCAATTTAAATAAGTGATTGGGAAATGAAAAATTATGAGTCGAGTGTGAATTTAAAAATGGGAGGAAAGGAGGGATGAGCCAAATGGGCTGAAGTAGGGTATATGGTCGTCTGCTATAGGGGCAGCCAACAGATGTTGACCAAAGGGCTGCAAGGAAGGGTGGGGGTGTCTGAGGTGAAATACCGAAACCTCATCCCAGGAGTTAATTGTGCATAAGCGTAGTGGTAGAGTGTAGTTTCCGTTTTTTTTTTTTGTATTTTTTGTTTGTTTCGGTTTTCATGTTTGAATTCAAATTTGAATCCGATTACGGGGCAGCGTGAGTGTTGTCAAACGTGTGATCGTTGTATGTGAGATGTGGGTCGTCTGTTTGTTTTGTTGTTGCGTGTGTGTCCGTGTGGATTGGGTTAGAGTACACCTCCCCGAGTGCTGAGTTAGCCGGCGCTGTCCACTCAGGCGCACCGCAGGGCCCAAAGCAATTTGGGTTATAACAATATTGGAGCCCAAAATTAAAAAAATAAATCGCAACACGAACATTTCCCTCGTTGGGTATCCTTGGCTGCTTGTGAGGGCAGACGAGGCATTTCAGAATGACTGACCTAGGAGACATTCAAATAATGGTTAGCCGCCCTCAAAACATCTCAAGGATGATATCTCCAGTCTAGAATAATAGTCATCATGCGGAGCGTCAACGGTCTGACGTCATTCTTGCCGACTAACAAATCGTAAAGGATTCGTGTCATGACCAATACGGACATCCAATTGATGGAAATTAGCCAAAGGAATCAGGAGAATTTGGAAGATAAGGAAAAGGGTAGGGAAGAAGATTAGCCTCGCTTCTGAACTATGGCATCCTTAGAGCACTCGGAGCACTAAGGATTTGTATCTGTTTCAGAGAAGCGGAAGAAGAAAGTTCTGATATGATAGGAGGCATTTTCGCGGCACACGCAGCGGACAAGTAGCTCCTAGTGGACAATCCGAGCAGCGGTAGCGATAGCTTTAGACATAAATGCAACTTGTTATAATGGACTAAGTATAATTGTGATATACAGGGTAAATAAACTAGTATAAGTTTACGTTACACGCGAGGCTTAAATCTTTCCGTTTCCAAATAGTTTTCCGTGTGTCTGTAGTTTTGGTAGTGTTAGATTTTCCTTCTTCGATGGGGCGTCCCGTGAACAGCTGCCGGATGACCACGATTGGTGAACTTCATCGATTGTGATGGTATCCGGTCAGAAAACTGGTGGCCACTGAGGCGCTGAGTGCCCAGATGCAGCACCAAAGTTTACGAGACGACCTAGAGCGAAGAATCTTAAAGTCAAAATGTAGGGATAAAGAGTTGATTTGATTGCCGGTCATCTAAACATGTTTGACCTAAGCAGTCGACCTCAACTCAAGTAAAAAAATGCACAACTTACCTGTGGGATAGACGCCTGAGAGCAGATCAAAATAAGAGACCATATATCTGAAGTCCAGGAAGCAAGTCTCTCCTTTTCCCCCAATATTATTGAATGTGTTGGACCCTCAAGCTGAAATTAAAGAAAGAAATACAATAAATAAATAAATATACTGAAATACAACTCAAAAATAGAAAGAGCAGCAGCAAAGGTTGCTCTTGACCCTCGACATGTCTCGTCCTCCACCCGGCTTGCCGGCTAATAATTCTCTTGGTTTGGCCCCACCAGATCGAACCCTACGGGCACCGCCTCCGTCAGGAGGAAATCAGGGAACAATTCCAAAGCAGCCTACGGGAATGGGGTCTTTTACAGCTGGTATCTCTCGGACCTTGTCCAATATACAGCTGCTAGATACTATTGAGGAACAGTGCAGTCGAGAGGAAACCAATTCTGGGTCGGTAATGCAGCGTCATGAGATAGGCGACATGATAGCTCGCGCACAGGGCCAGTTAATGGCGGATATGCAAAATAAGATCGACGTTAAGATGAACCATTGCCTTCTGGTTGGGTTTAGCGAGGTAGTCCGGCGACTTGAGGAAGTAACCGCGCGTTCAACAGCCAGCGCACCGCTCCTTACTATGTCCGCCGCCGCTGCGCAGTCCACAACTAGCTTGCCAGTATCCGGAATCCAGATGCCCACCAGCTTCAGCTATGCCTGCAGCGCAGCCAACAGCTGATTCCGCGCAGCCGGCCGCGCCTCAAACGCAAGAAAACCAATCGCATTGTAGGTCAGACGCGATGTATACGGCCGTTAATTCGCGGATGCCAAGCTCCACGCAAAATTTCCAGGCCCGACAGGCACAGTTTCCTCTTCCATGGCAGGATATTTCACCACCGACGGAGCGTGTGCAAAACCCTCAACAAGATCCGTCTCCAAACCCATCAGATCCAGCGAGCGTGCATCGTATACAAGGGATTGGTGTCCAACAACCATGGCAACCCGTAAGCCAGCACGGAACGAACCCTTTAACAGAGCCTTGTCAGTTGACAAGTGGGGTATCGTCTTCACTGGACACCCAGATGGAATGACGGTGGATGATTTCATCTTTCGTGTGGAACACCTGAGGGAACACTATAAAGTGTCGTGGTTCGAATTACTGCGCGATTTTCATCGACTCGTTGTCGGAGAAGCACAGGAATGGTACTGGCTGCTGGTGCGAACGACTGTATTAAGCTCGTGTTACGATCTGCGAATGGCGTTATCGAGGCAGTACAAGGACTCTCGATGCGACCATGAGAAAATGCAAGCTTTGGCTGAACGGAAACAACGACCCGGCGAGTCCATAGATGACTATTTTCATGTCATGCGGCGTATGAGAGCTGGGGTAAGCACGCCAGTACCGGAGTAAAGGAATCTCCTCGACCCTCTCAAGCACCTTGTATATCCCTGGGCAGCAGTTCTCATTAGAAAATTTGCGAGATGAGTGTAAGGAGGCAGAGAAGGCGTTCAAGGACGATTTCGAAAGGCTGGCTGTAGTTACCCGACAACGCACCCGGCCTGAGCGCGGATATCGTTTGGAGGTGATCTCAAATATACCACAGATAGAAGAAGAAAGGGCTGCAGAGGATACCGAGATCTATCCGAACGTGTCTGTGGATGCTATTCGAGAAGCCGGAGCTGAAAAACGCAAGTCGTCCACATGCTGGAACTGCCTCAAGCCTGGCCACTTATACATGGAGTGCGAATCACCGCAAAGGAGCGTCTTTTGCTACAAATGCGGATTAGCAAACACCGTTACGCCAAAATGCCCCAACTGCCGTCAGGGAAACGGTCACCGGAGCGCTGCCGGGATGGGCGAGCTGCGTTCCGCGAAGGAGCCTGTGGAGGGGTCAAAAGCTCATCAATACCGATCCTAACAACAAACCCAACCCAAATCGCCAAGAGGCCGCCGGTTGAGGCAGCCAAACAAGCCCTTATGATACCGACTTTGGAGGAACGAGTAAGAAGGTACAAAGAAGAGAGGCAAAGAATATTTGGAGAACACATGTTGGGAGGTATGACCACAGCCACTAGGCGTGCTATAAAGGCTAGGGAGCGGTTCAAGAAGCGAAAGCTGGAGAGAAGTATATTGCAGCGAACAGTGGCGGAATTGGATAAGGAGCAAATCAGCAGAAATGACCCTCGACCGTACGCATCCGTCCAAATCATGAACCAGACCATTCGTGGTCTTTTGGACTCTGGTGCTTCGGTAAGTCTGCTAGGGAAAAATTGTAAAACGCTGTTAGAGGAATTAAAAACTGATTGGCAGCCATGTTACGCGAAAGTCCGAACCGCGAATGGCTCCTCGCAGTTAATTATGGGAAAAATAAAGCTTCCGGTCACCTATCAAGACCAAACAAAAGAAATTCTTTTGTATCTTTGTCCTGATCTTGATCAGGAGATGTATTTGGGGGTAGACTTCTGGCAAGCGTTTGGAATTTGTCCGGATATTTTTGCAGCGGAATCTAAAGAGCCGAAACTAGGACCCCCATCGAGTGATAATGTGGAGCAGCCGATGTCACACATATTAAGTGAGGAGCAACAAAGACAACTGGAATCCGTAAAAGAACAGTTCCTCACCTTTGAAGAGCACGGATTGGGTCGAACCAAGGTCATGCAGCACCGCATTGAACTGGTGAGCGGATCTGTCCCCATAAAGGAAAGACATTATCAGATGTGGAACAGCTTATTGGCTTTGAAACTACCGAATTCGAGACCGATGAGTACCGCGAATTATGTGAGCATGTCGAATCAAACAAAGACCGGCTCCCAGATCTAAAGACCGTAGACGGATTCGTTTTTAAACGGACTAATTTCTGCAGCGGGCACCCAGAACTGGAAGAGTACAAATGGAAACTGTGGGTTCCGCCAGGACTGACCGCGACACTCATCAAAGAGGCACATGTGCCGGCAACCCGAGCTCATGGTGGTGTGGCCAAAACGCTTGCTTTGTTACGGCAAAGGTTCCACTGGCCGGGCATGGTCGCTCAGGTCAAGCACTTTGTTGGAACGTGCTTGGTATGCAAAGAGTGCGAGTCCACTAATTCTGGGCCAAAGCCGAGTATTGGCGTGGAAACAGTGACATATAGGCCTTTCCAAAAGTTATATGTAGACTTTTTGGGGAAGTATCCAAGATCACGAGGAGGACACGCCTATGTCTTAGTATTGGTGGACCACTTTAGCAAATTCTGCTTCCTAAAAGCTATGAGCAAGGCAACGGCTGCTGGAGTGGTGAAGTTTCTGAAGCAGGAAATATTTTTCAAGTTTGGAGGCTATGCTGAGAGAGCAAATAAAGACTAATCTACACAGGGCGTACGTGAATAGCTCTAACTCCTACAACCCGAGATGTAAAGTTCATGCCTGGTCAAGATGTCTTCAGGCGGAACTTCGTATTAAGCAATTTTGGGCAATGGTTTAACGCCATATTTGCTCGGAAGTATGTTAAATGCCGAATAAAAGCTGCCATTGGCAACAATATGTACGAGATTGAGACCATGAAGGGAGTACTTGGAGGAGTGTTTCACGGAAAGGACCTGAAGCAATGAGGCAAACCGTGGACAAGGGAAGCACGTACGGATATGCCCACATACATATGTATACATACGAACACGAGGGAAGTAAAAAGCGGCTGCTGTTGTCATTGTGGGCGATTTCCCTCGTTGGGCGCTGAGACTAAGTGTGGGTCCTGCGCGTGTTATCTTCAAGTCCTGGACATCTCGTTTGACCCTTCCGTAGGTTTGTTGGTGGATTTCGGTATGCTTCCTCCTCTGGGGACCAATTTTTCACTGGCAATTTAGATCTTCGTAGAGACGTGGTTATCGATAGGCAGGGTGGGGAAATAAAAAAAAAAAGCCAAAAGGTGTCTGCACTGATGGAGGGGAAAGTAGTAATGTGGAGTAAGGGTAGAATGGAGTTTGGTGATGAAGGGGGGAGTGGATCTCAACGGTCGTTCGAAGGTCGTAGATCCAGAATAGGGGGTAAGATATAGCAGGGAATAAAAAAATTCAAAGATAGAAGAGCAAGTCATTTAACAGTGGGCAGACGTGCATTTTTATTTGAATTTTTTTTTAGTTCAAATTAAATTTAAATAAAGAAAATAAAGAAAATTTTGCGAGACAAAAATAGCCAACGTGGTTTATTTAATTTAAATAATAATGAAACTTGAATTGTGCGGGAAAGTGGTGCCGTCCAAGATTTTGGAAGTGGCGACTTACCTTGGTCGTAGGCCAACCTGAGCTGGAGTCAAGATCGGAGATAACCTTAGGGTGAGTTCTTTGTTAGCCAACCCTAGCTAGATCGCGGCTTAAAACGCAATTTCTTAGGCCCGACCAGAGCAGCAGAAGCGGGAGACATCTAGGCGAGTGAAATCCTTCGCGGTATTCCGGGCCGGGGCGATTCCTGGTCTTGGCTAGATATTACCCGTATTTGATCCGACCTACTTCTTCGACCGAGCAAGACCGACTCGCCCACTGAGGGGCGGCTACGATAGTCGCAAGGTGGCAGACGTTTTATTGCCAATTTTTATTGTCGGCCTACATCGTCAACTTGCTTTTCGTTATTTTTTTTATCCTGTAGTCCGTCTTTAGTTAATAAGAATTTAATCCCCTGTTTATTCATTTATTTATTTTATTATTATTATTTTTTATTATTTATTAATAGTCGACAAACAAAGGCTGTCAACAAATTTAAAAGCACGTTATAAAAAGGCTTATTTACTAAGGAGGCATAAAAAGAAAGCCTAACAAAATTACAAAATAAACTAATAACGACTCCGACTCGGTGGGGGATTTTTATTTGCCGGTCCGGCCAGCTATGCCCCGATTTACAGCCTGTTGTGGTCAGAGTCGATATTAGAGCTAACAAAAACCATTTAACAAATATACAGGCCTGTTCAGTTTTTCACTTACATTAAATTTTCTCTATTTCGACTTGGCTACCTGTTCTGGTTTTCATAATTTGATAAAATTACTCGATTTGAATTCACATTGCTTGGAGCATGTGAAATCAGATGTAAGTTCGTAATTTTCATTAAGTGCTATTAAAATAAAGCGAGATATAATATTAAACAGCTATATTAAGCTATTGCGGAGTTTGTATTTTGATTGTTTCATCCAACTGATTAAGTTCAGCGAGTTGTTAAAAGAAAAACAATTTGGAAATGAAACAGTCAAATTGCAAGTCGAATACCAGAACAGCGAACACAAAATCGTTCGAATTTAATTTCATTTGAAGTTTAATAAATTATGTGAAGCCCGGAACAGGCCTGAAGAGATGTGAAGAGGTAAGGAAAAAAGAATAAGAAAATGCAGGCTTACAAATACATAGAGAATAAAGGCATAAAACTATAATTAAAGATAAAATGGAAGAGTGACCAACAATAGAAAATTACAAATTAAAAATATATTAAAATAAAACTAAAAAGATAACCGAAAAATCTCTGACCCGGTGGGGGAAGATTTATTAGCCAGTCCGGCAAGCTATGCCCCTATTCACAGCTGGGAATGGTCAGAGATTTTCCCGGAGATAAGTGTAAAGGGACGTTTTTAAGGAGAAGAGAGAGAGATCTGTTGAGAGGAGGTGATAAAGATCGTTGTAGTCTTGACATAAAACCCGAAATCTATTATGCTGGGCATAATCAGTTGTGCATCTAGACAAGATTAAAGGAAAAAAGTTTCTGGTTGGCCTAGAAGGAACAGAGAAGTTAAGGCGACGTAAGAGTTCAGAAGAATCTACATCACCGATAATTAACTTGTGAAGAAATGAAACACGTAAGACTGTTCTACGGTTAGCTAGCGAAGGAAGGTCTATAAGCAAGAGTCTTCTGGAGTACGATGGCAAACGGAGGTTAGGGTCCCAATTTAGGCCACGAAGGGCAAAAAGCAAAAATTGTTTCTGAACTGATTCAATACGATCAACATGCTTTTTATACTGCGGAACCCATACGGATGAACAGTATTCTAGCACGGGACGGACTAACGCTGTATAAAGAAGTTTAGTGGTGTAGGGATCATTAAACTCCTTTGACCAACGTTTAATGAATCCAAGTACACCATTCGCTTTGTTAACAATAGTGGAGATATGGTGATTAAAACTCAATTTGGGGTCAAACAGAATTCCAAGATCGACGACAGACGAAATACGTTGCAACGGTTCATTACCAATCGTATAGGAAACCAGAAATGGTTTGCATCGATGGAAAGTCATAAACATGCACTTAGAGCAATTAAGATGCAAATGATTTACCAAGCACCAAGACTGCAAGGAGTTAAGATCATCTTGCAATCCAATAGACTGAATCGGGTTGTTGAAAGATAAAATAAGTTTAACGTCATCGGCATACATGAGTATCCGAGAGTATGATAATATTGTAGGAAGATCATTGATAAATAGAGTGAAGAACAGAGGACCCAGGTGGCTACCTTGAGGTACACCAGAGGTTACAGTCACAGGTTTTGAAGTGTTAGAACGAAGCAGAACTTTTTGAGTTCTATCTTTTAGATAGGACGAAGCCCAAAGCAGAAAAGAAGAGGGAAATCCTAATCGATCAAGCTTAAAGAGGAGAAGATCATGGTTGACAGAGTCAAAGGCTTTGCTAAAGTCAGTGTAAATGACATCAGTTTGCCTTTTCACAAGGAATCCATCATTAACTAATGAAGTAAATTCGAGCAAATTGGTCGTTGTTGACCGACGCTTTATGAAACCATGCTGGAAAGGTGACAAAATAGATCTACAGTAATGCTGCAATGTGGAGGTTATTATCTCTTCAAACAATTTCGGAATGGCGGAAAGCTTAGCAATGCCTCTGTAATTTGAAATATCCGACTTCCCACCCTTTTTATGGAGTGGAATAATGTAAGATTCCAAAGAGATGGGAAGACAGACGACTTGAGTGATAGATTGAAAAGCTTTAGCAATGGTTGGCATAAAGAACTAGAACACTCTTTGAGCACACAGCTAGGAATGTTGTCAGGCCCGGGAGAAAATGAGGATTTTAGTGATTTTAAAAATGAAAGAAGAGAAGTTTCGGAAATTTCGGGATCGCATATAGAGTTGGAAGAAGTAATGTTATAAGGATAAGAAGTGTTCGCATAATGGGCAGAGGAATATGTTGATTGGAAGAAATCAGCGAACAAGTCAACAGCTGTGGAATCATTGCCAGCCTTTTGGTTACCCAGAAAAAAAGAGGAAGGTAAAGAAGAAGATCTTCGCTTAGAGTTCACAAAGCTATAGAATTGCTTTGGATCCTGTGCGAATTGAATTTTGCACCGAGCAAGATAATTGTTATAGCACTCGGAGTTAAAAAGTGTAAAGTTAGATTTTGCTATTGAATATTTAGAAAAATCCATCGCAGAACCAGTACGTTTATACTTTTTAAAGCATCTAGATTTAATATTTTTCAAATTTGATAACCTAGGACAGTACCAAGGGGGATTAAGTGACGTGGTGGAAGCGACGCTATTAGGAATGCAGATATCTAAGAGAGAATTAATAGATTCGTAGAAAAAGGTAAGAGCAAAATCCAAATCAACCGCATTGTACAGTGGAGACCAGTCTGTTGCACAAATGAGTTGACTTAGCAGAGTGAAGTTTCCTTTACGGAAGCAACGACGAGGTATATTAGGGATTTTTGAATTTGAAGGGGCAGGTCCAAATATTGAAAGCGAGACTTCCAGTGTTGGATGGTAAGAATCTTCGGGTAGTGATAGAGGGGGAGACCTAGAGACACTGGCATTGGTGCTATCAGTGATAAGATCTAACAATTTATTTAAATTGTTTTGTACAGGATTAATTTGAAAAAGAGACATGCCAAGCAGACAATCTAAAAAATCATGCTGTACTGATGGTACAAGGTAAGTCGACCCTTTAGGATTTGACCATGTGATGTTAGGCAAGTTAAAATCACCTACAACAACCAATGTGTCAATGTCCCGTAAGTGGGCTAAAACATCTTTAATGCAGGCTACATGGTGCATATAAATTTCAATATCGGACGA
This sequence comes from Lordiphosa fenestrarum, assembly GCA_035044985.1. Lineage (NCBI taxonomy): Eukaryota > Metazoa > Arthropoda > Insecta > Diptera > Drosophilidae > Lordiphosa > Lordiphosa fenestrarum. The sequence continues at coordinate 36,387 of JAWNNO010004300.1, forward strand.
AGGTGGGATATAAGAACAAGTAATAAATAAAAAAAATAATGGAAAAGTTACCTTTACGGCAACAAATTCAACATCCACAGGCTTATCAACAATGATCAGTTCGGAATTGTGGCTGGTCTTAACTGCGATCAGTACACCACCACCTTTGCGATCTGGCCGATCATGTCGATAGATAAAAAAATCATTTGACAAGATTTCACAATCAGAAATTGAGGATTTTAACCAAGTCTCTGAAAATGCAACTATGTCAAATTCAAAAGATGCACTATTCAAAAATAACGTATGGAGCTTAGATAAAAGGCCCCTAACGTTTTGATAGGCAATGAGAGGACAGACGGACGGAACTAGTTTTTTGAAACCCTAGTAGACACTACACGTGAGGATGAACTAAATGAGGGCAAGTTGACTGGCATCGGCCTCATTGGATTTTTTTGCCTGAACTCATGCACAATCATATCTGGCAACCAGAATGCTGGGTCACATATGATTGGAAATGATTCAGACGGAACACTTAACTTAAACGAAGCTATATCACGGGGTTGAGCAAAACTAAACTTTGAAATAGAAACACTTGCTGAGCATTTGCTCGCAATGTATGCAGCAATTGACTCGCAAGTAGTTTCCGGAGACAACCTAGACACAAATACTTGCTTACGCGGTGCTATCACGGACAGTAGAGGAGGTTGAGGAGGAATGGGAACGCAGACGGAAACACTCCCCACAGGTTCAGTCGACGTTAATGGGGACTGCTCGAATCTACGGACAGAAGCAGGATTATCTGCACGATTTCCAACAGCTTGATTCGGGGAGGGGAAAGGAGACAAATCAAGCATATTGCCTGGTGAGACAGACAATGAAATAGTTGGAGACCTTTCAGTGCAATTGGGGGAAGATTGGTTCGAGTTGCCTGACACGGGTGGTGGCACATCTAAAAATTGAGGCTCCAACCGACGCGGGGGTGTTGACTCGAACTTATACTCACTAAGCATCTCGGAACTGGCGAGAAACTCGCTTGCGAGATGCTTAGTTAGTTTGTGCATTTTGTCGAATTTATTTTTCACGTCGATAAACATCCGCGAGAAATTAAATTGTTTTTCAGCGCACAAAGGGCATGACCAATTCAAAGCACCACAATCCTTTTTAGGCGAGTAAACTTTGTCCAGATCACGTCCACTTAGCCCAGCACATTTAATATGCATACTATTGTCGCACAACCAGCAGGTAACAAACCGAAGTTGTTCCGACTCACTTGCATTCTTAAATGTGCAGGCCTTTTTGCAGCACGACATAATGCACCAAATTTATCAGAGGGTCTCAAAACTAAAGGGAAAGCGGAGCAAAGCGCGTATCAAAAAATCAACAAAAAACAAAAACAAAAACACCCACAGAGCGCAGTTCGATATCGAGCGTTCTTAGCTTTGAGAGCAGAGCAACAACAAAGCTGAGTGGGAGTTAAGCACAAAAAGAAATGCACAAGCGATCGCACACACAAACCTGTGTAAAGAGGGGGGAGTTGCTAAGCAAGCAAATCAAAAACACTAACAAAATACACAGCACGGACGCCGCAATAATAAAATTTGCTAAATTAGCAATGTTAAGATGCACAACTGAAAAGAAAAGCACAAACCGATAGCGGGCAATGTTAATAAAATTAATTACGTTAGATTTGCGACAAAATTGGCACGTTAAACGACACAAGAAATTAATTGTTGCGGAGCACAAAAAAACACGTCAATTACTCACAAGAGTCTCTCTCTCTCTTTTTTATATTATTTATTTATCCTTTTTATTTATTCATTTCATTTACTCATTTCAATTATTAATTTTCTTTAATTCAATGTAATTTATTTAAAATCAAAAGAAGTCCTGTCTTTTGAAAGATAAAAACATGGTAACCAAAATTATAATCAATATAAATAAGTGATTGGGAAAAGAAAAATTATGAGTCGAGTGTGAATTTAAAAATGGGAGGAAAGGAGGGATGAGCCAAATGGGCTGAAGTAGGGTATATGGTCGTCTGCAATAGGGGCAGATCGTTGACCAAAGGGCTGCAAGGAAGGGTGGGGGTGTCTGAGGTGAAACACCGAAACCTCATCCCAGGAGTTAATTGTGCATAAGCATAGTGGTAGAGTGTAGTTTCCGTTTTTTTTTTTTGTATTTTTTGTTTGTTTCGGTTTTCATGTTTGAATTCAAATTTGAATCCGATTACGGGGCAGCGTGAGTGTTGTCAAACGTGTGATCGTTGTATGTGAGATGTGAATCGTATGTTTGTTTTGTTGTTGCGTGTGTGTGCGTGTGGATTGGGTTGGAGTACCCCACCCTGAGTGCTGAGTTAGCCGGCGCTGTCCACTCAGGCGCACCGCAGGGCCCAAAGCAATTTGGGTCATAACAAATTAAACTCGTGTTCATACTGCCACCATATACCGTCAGTGCTTTCTTCTTTCTAGAATTGAAGCGCACGTTTACTGTTACGTGTTAGAATAAAAAAATATTATAAAATAATTGATAATTATTAATTAGAAGTGGTGGTTTTGTTAGTCCTTATTTTGATAGTCCTGCTGAAGCTATCGGAACTAAAATTGCGGAGTCATTTATAAAATGATGCAAAAAATGTTTCACACATAAAAAATAAATTTTAGCCCTCATATATAGATCTAATATATAATCTAATAAATTAATGTACCTGTCACTAGGTTCTCCATTTCTGGGGTCCGCACAGTAAGCCCAGACGTTTTTTGTTGCTAACAGTAAACAATTTAAGTTTAATTAACTAATACCTTTCAAATGATACCTTACATGTCCTGATAGGATCAACATTAAGGATTCTGAAGGTATAACTTCAGATGAATAAACAATTTAACAAGTCGGTGGCAAGAAACCGAGGTATGAACTTCGAAAAGTGACAAATATATAAAGGACTCGTGGAGACACCACCCGCTCCCCCATCCTTCATAAGCATCAAACAAAAAAAATAAATAAATAAAATTAATCATATTTTGAAGCAGGTTTGCAATTCGGTTCCTAACCAACCCGTTGCCGAATCGCTAATTCTAGGTGATTAACCAAACCGGCGCTTCTTTGGAAATGCTGATCCGATTCGACATCCAACAAAACAAAACGGTTCAGCTCAGTTCACTAAGGTTGGTTGCAATTTGACCGCTTCGATTCGCGCCTCTTGTTTGTCCTCCGTGAAGTTATCCAAAATACCTATTAATTATTTTATTGTCTCATTAGCTTCCATTTTTTTTTTGTAGGTACCTCCGACAATTTCCCTGACCCCCTGAGAGAATTTTTCAGCTGATTGGCCAAAAACGAGTTGGCAGGCCAAGCACATTCGCAGAGCGCATTTGTGGTGTCTCCGTACCCGCTCTGAAAGTGTGCTCTGAGAATTTTCTGTAGCGCATTCTCTGAGCTATGTCTCCATACCTAGCTTAACCTTAGAGCCGAACCTGTCCTTATTTCCAAACGGTTGGTATCCCTGTGCATATTCAAACGTAACATATCTAAAAATACAACAAATAATACAATCCAATTCAATCAATATTTATTTATATATTTATTTATTAAATTTGAGGAACAATATTTTTTTAATTGAATCCGATGATAAATTGCATCTCAAGTCGGAAAGTACCAGTTTTAGGGCAGAAAATGCTCTTTCTACCGAAACTTGAGTAGCAGGCACACTATGCAGTACTTTTGCTAATTGGTAAAGACGAGGATACGTGAACTTGTTGCCTTCCCTATAGTTCATTTAGTTTTCCTGAAGATCAATTGGTTTAGGAGCGTATCCGTTCATTTCTGTTATCGCCAACTTCAGTTCAGGATCATTTTCGTCATCGGATTCCTCATTTTTAGAGACCAATTCGATCGAATTAAGGAAGTCATTTAAAAGAGAACTTGTGGATTGGGATGAACTGCCGACCTGACTACTCGATTGAGGTAAAATTTCTGCTGAATCGAGAGTCTCTTTTGGTGCGCTATTCTGAAAGAAATTTAAAAATTAAAACTACCAATACTGTTAAAATCTTTTTTTTATATTAGCTTACTTTTTTGTTTAATGCTACTATTTTCCGCATAAGTGCAATTAAATGATCTTTGGCATATAACTGCTGTATTGGGTTTTGAACCAACACACGACGAATTCGAGGATCCAGGTAAATTGCAGAAAGAACAATTTCATTTGTTAAGAGCTTTTCTTTCCGTTTTTCTAAGCATTTGGCCATGTCATCTGCATTATTGTTTTCCATAGATTGAATGGATAACTTCGTTTCAAGCCAAAGCTTATACAAGTCGCCAAGGTAAAGTTGCTCGGCTTGCAACTTTTGCGTGGCTATTGAAATTGGTTCCAGTACAGACAGCATCAAATTTATTTCTTCCCATTGCAAGTCCGTTAACTGCAAATTTCCATTTAAATGCTCTTCCGAAAAATCCTTCAACACGCACACATTTTTAAGCATGGTATATTTTGAGATCCATCTTGTTGGAACATTGAATCTTTGGGCAGAAATTGCTAGCCTAAATAGAGTTTTTTTTAATATGATATATGGAAATTTCATTTAATGCATTTTATGTAATTACCGAAAAGTTGGAGTTCTCAGTGTTTTTATAATTGCTCTTGCACTTTCGACAATAGTTTTCCGATTGTCATTCTTTAAAAAGTCATGCACTGCCAGCTGCATAGAATGGGCAGCACATCTGATTGAAGCTATAGAATGAATTTGGACATCGTTCAAAAGCTCTTTATCATCAAATTCTTCGTTCGTTGCTGCATCGAGATCCTTGTTTAAATATTCCACCGTTTTTATAAGATTTTTTCCATTATCAGACGTGACGGTGTAAATTTGCTGCTTTGAAACGGAAAACTCGTCCAAAATATTTTCAATTTCCACACTCAAATTTAATCCCGTATGTTTTTTATGCAGCTCAATTAATCCAAGCGTTTTTATTTCGATGCTGTGGTCTCGATAATATTGGACATTTACTCCCAATACTCCCTTATTATGACTCGAAGCAATATCAATTTTTAGGGACAAAACTTTATATTCCAGTATTTTTGAAATATTTTCTTTTACCAAATCGTATTTCTTTCTTACATGTTGCATAACATTGCGCGAAGTTATCGGATTCATGTCTAGGCCCCTAAAAATTTCTTCTGTTAATTTTTTAAATGGAGCAGAGTCCAATAGCGTGAATGGAGCCCTCTCTTCTGTGACTAACTGCACACAAGCTTCTTTCACTTCGGAAGAACACAGAACAACAGAAATTTTTCTTCTTTTTTCCGGAGGCTTGTTTGCATTACTTTGAATAGCTTCGTTTCTATGTGCTTCTGCATGACACTCCAGCAAATGTCGCCTTAAATTGGACAAGTAACTCCCTTTAAATGAACGACTACACAGTTTGCAATTCAAACTCTGTACCAAGAAAATTTGTCTTTTGATCATAACTCGAAAACCGTTCATCCGATCTTCCTCATTCCTTTGGCGGATCGATAAGTTATCCTAATAACTAAATATGTCCAGAAGGAACAAGCCATCTTCAAAACTGTGGGTGATATGACGTTTTTTCTAAATTGCGGGGCCGGGAGGGGGCGTGGCCAAAATTGAAAATAAACTTGATCTGCCTGCAGACATAAGAAGCATATGTCCCATACACGTCAAACCTCTATCTCTTACCATCTCTGAGATCTGTGCGTTCATACGGACAGACAGACAGACGGACAGACGGACATGGCTATATCGACTCGGCTGTTGATGCTGATCAAGAATATATATACTTTATGGGGTCGGAGATGCTTCCTTCTGGATGTTACATACTTTCGCACAAACTTATAATACTCTATGTACCTACGGTACAGAGTATAAAAATTCACGAATAATTGTACTGCGTTTGCGACCCATCTTTACACACCTGTGATAAATATACAAAGAAGATATAAAAAGCGGTACAACAACATTGCACTCAAAAATAAATCAGCGAAAATGTCAGCGAACAGCTGATTTATTATTGAGTGAAAAGTAGTCTTCGCAGCTAATTGTACCTCTATATTAAATCTTCTTTGAAATAATTGAACTTTTATTGTTCCTAGTTGTAATGTGTAGCACAAACTGATTTGACATAATTTATATGGATAGCTAGCTAACACCTTAAACTATTAAAATTATTTGAGCTACAAGGGTATATTAACTTCGGACGGGCCAAAGAGAGTTTTCCTTCATTAAGCTCGGTTCAGACCAACCAGGATCCCCGATTTGGAAATTTGTGTGTGGTTTTGTGGACTAACTGTGCACGCCACCGACTTGTTTAATTGTTTACTCACATATACCTTCAGAATCTTTAATGTTGATCCTATCAGGACATGTAAAGTATTATATGAGTGGTATTGATTCACACATTTTGAATCTTTTTAGATTTTGGTAGTACACTTCACGGTTCTTAAGTTATTTACATTCAATTTTTATTTTCAATTTTTAAATAACAATTGAAAAATAATCTTTATTTCCCGATTTTTTTAATAAAAATTGAAAATAATTTTTATTTTTAATTTGTATCATAAAAATTGAATTTAAGCGTTATATTATGATATTGAAATAAAAATTGAAATTTAATTCTTATATCGTAATTTATTTTTTTTATATCAAAAATAAGACTTAAAATGAATTTTTATAATAAAAATTATAAATAAAGGTTTATCCTGTTTACGGAGTCCTGCTTACTAAATAAGTATATCTAAGATATTTCCATTCATCTAATATATTTTTTTAAGGCTCGATTTTTATAAACTCATAACTCTTATTTGCGATCCCTGAATTTAACTCCTAATTTCAGAAAGACAAATAATAACTTACCTTTTTCTACAACAGTCGACATTTAAAGTTTGACGATCACTTGCCGTGCTCACATTGATTACTTTTTCGTTGTGAATGTCATTATTTTAGTGGTGGACACAGAAATATCGCATTCAGTATGAGTGAAACAGCATAAGATAGGAACATCCCCAGCCGACGGGAGAATATTTTAAGAAAATTTGGCACGGCAAGTTCTTATGTACCATCTTTGACGGTAGACGGTAGATGTCGGCTAGTGTGAATTGGCTATAAGGGCTGGAATCGCATCGTGTATATAAGCCCCAAAATTGATTCAATCGAAATTGATTGTATCGATAACAATTCAAGGAAATTGATGTGTACTTTCATATACGTGCATACATACATACGCATAATATTTCGTCAAAATTTAAGTTTGTTTCGTATTTTATCGTCAATATGGCTTCTGCAGGTTTGATATAAATTGTTTTGAACTGCAAATGCTTTGCACTCTATGAAATCGACGTTGGTTAATCACTTTCGATATATTTCGCTAGCTTCCCAAGAACGAAATTAACGTCATTTGAAATTCAGTGCCAAATACCCTCGTGGTTTACTTTCGACACGTAATATGTACATACATACAGTGCAACTTTGTGTGAGAGTTTTTTCCAGTTCACATAATTTATGCATGTGCATAATACATAATAATGTATTTACATAAAACTTTAAAAAATTAACTCGTTTTAAATATTGTAATTGTTTAGGCAAAAAAGGTAAAAAGAATAAGGGGACTGTTATTTCGCTGCAATCGTTTCTTTCAAATGGAGACACACCTGCCGGAACGACGCAAGTTTCAAAAAAAGTTCGCAATTTGGATGGCGACGAAAGCGACGATGGGAGCCATACTATGCCTCTGGTTTATCAGCTTCCCACTGCACCGCGAGCAAATCGGATTTTCGATGACGATTCCATTCCTCACAAGCCACCATTTATAGCTTACATCAATAATTTGCCGTTTGATGCTAACGAGGATGACATTTACGAGTTCTTTGGGTCCATTAATTTGGTCTCGCTCCGCTTACCACGTGAAGATGGTGAAACGGGTCGATCAAGGGGCTTCGGTTATGTGGAACTGGAGAGCCGAGACGATCTAATACATGTGTTAAGTTTGCCAGATCCCTCGATTAAGGGACGTCGAATTCGCATCGAGCTATCTAATGAGAACGATCAGCAAAACAGGCAGAAGGGCAACCGTCGCTTTGAAGGGTTTGGTAATAGTGGTGATAGAGAGAATCGTGACTCCGTAAATTGGAGGCGGGACAGTCAGAACAACGGCAGCAGCTACGGCGGGTACTCTGGAGGTAACTTTGATCGCAGTTTTAATCGGGATCGTAAGCCCATCTCGGAACGAGAAGATAGTAATGCGCCTGGATCCTGGCGAACCAACACCAGAACGCAGACGAGTGATTATTCGCCTCCTCAGAGAGACAGCGAACGCGACGGGCGCGGCAGATTTAATAATGAACGTTATGTGAAAGAGGATAACTCAACTTCCTCAGCCCCAGAAGAGAGACCAAAGCTGAATTTAAAACCTCGCACTTTACCACTGCCAGAGGTGGTCACTAAACCAGAGGCGGAACCAGAAAACGATGAAAGCGAGGTAAACCCCATTAAGCCAACCACCACTCCATCGGTAAATGTATTCGGATCAGCGAAGCCAGTGGATACGGCTACAAGGGAGTTAGAAATCGAGGAACGATTGGCTGAGGCTCGGCGACAGGACAAGTTTCGCCATGACGAAGACACTGTCAGCGAGAAGCTGTCGGAGGTGCAAATAGATAAGAACGAAAACGAGAGTGTCAATGCTGCTGCAGCTACAGTAAGCTGGCGTCGTTCTCAGGACACAGCTGCAAACAATGATGATAACAAAGGTGACCTGGGTAAATTAACATCTAACTGAAGAACAGCCGAGCTCTTGTCCATAAACAGTTTACAATAATTTTTTCCAGATGAGCGCCGCCGGGATGATTCAGACTATAGTGGACTCAACAAAACTCGCGACCGCAATGACAGGTGTGTTATTAATTTTTTATTTTCGTTCTAGAACATATTCAAGCATCAGTTAACAATGTAAGATGTTTTGGCCGGGTTATTACGTAACGGTTCGTCCCTCGGCAATTAAGCCGGATTTTTTCACACCTGACAGAATTATCTTAGAGCTAATAAAATTGTGTGCAGGGTTCGAAATAACTGAACTATTGACAGTCAAAATTATTTTTTGTCGACGACTACGAAATCAAATCATAAAAACTAAAAATAAATTAGTTTTCATAAAATATGATTTGATCAACTAGGCTTAGAGATATGAACAAAAACTAAACAAAATGATAGTCATTAGTCGTTTTGTTACATTTGACTATTGACTATTTAGTTGTTTCAGTTGACTTGACTATCGACTGAGTAGTCGTTTTAAAATAGTTGACTAACGACAAAGGAAGTCTGAGAAATAAGTTGACATTCAAAGAAAAGACTACTAGTAACTGTAAACCAAACTAGAACCTACTAAGTCAATAAATATATAAATATGTTTTAGAGTAAGAAGTAAAATAAATCGAAACGACTACTTAGTTGATAGTCAAGTCAAGTCAACTGAAACAACTAAATAGTCAATAGTCAAATAAAACAAAACGACTAGTGACTATCATTTTGTTTAGTTTTTGTTCATATCTCTAAGCCTAGTTGATCAAATCATATTTTATGAAAACTAATTTATTTTTAGTTTTTATGATTTGTGTTTAAAGTCAAGTTTATGGTTTTGGTCGATTTACAAATATTAACTAAATGAAAGTTCAGCTTTAAGTCAAAATTTTAGACTATAGCTAATATCTTGTCAGCAATTCGAACCCTGATTGTGTGCTGCTCACTATGAAGTCGATTACAGTGAAATTAAAGTTCATTGCTCTAGAAACACACTGGTATCCAGGGAATTGGCAGGTCCTATTTGTATACTCTGTACCTAAGGTACAAAGAGTATACTGGATTTGCGAAAAACCTTCAAAGTAAACACATGTTCTTGATTAGCATCAACAGCAAAGTTGATAAGCCATGTCCGTCTGTTTGTCCGAATGATCTCAGAGATGGTGCCAGCTTGAAGTTTGAAATGCTTGGAACATTACTTCTTGCACCCATAACAAGTTAATTTTTAGTGTAACTATGAGTAGCCTTCGAATAAGGAATAAAACCAAACGGGTAGATAAGTTATAAACACCAGTTAACTAAAACTATTAGAGCGAGTTAGCAATTTGTTTTCGGTCTCTTGCTTCGATGTTATCATTGATTATTAAACACTTCAATGTTATGGAGAGTATTTCGCAAAAATTTTATGACAATCAAAAAACAGGTGTTAAAGTGATCAAGGACAAACTTTTATATTCAAATGTTAGTTTAAGGAAACAATGAAAAAAATTTTTTTAAGTGAGCAGACAAAGGGATAAGAAATATCATTGCATATTGGAATACAGGGTGCGCCATCTAAAGTGTCGGTATGGCAACACTGAATAAATATGAAAACAAACAACCGATTGCTATATGTTGATCTTGTTCCTTTAATTTGGTCCTGTACAATTTTTTTCGACTACTTTTTGAACACAACATCAATCAAGTGGCCGCCTTTATTGGCCACAACAAAATGTGCCCTTTTTGCGGCATTTTCCATCACTTTTTCGAGCGTCTCAGTCGATAAAGTGGCGATTTCGGCACGAATGTTGGCCTTAAGCTCTTCAATGGTCTGTGGATCGCTGGCGTTAACCTTGCTTTTTAAATAGCCCCACAAAAAGAAGTCTGGGGCGGTCAAATCTGGAGATCTGGGTGGCCAGTCAATATCGCATCTTTTTGATACCAGGCGTCCAGGGAATTTCCGCTGCAATAAGTCGATTGTTTGATTTGCAGTGTGGCACGGAGCACCGTCTTGTTGGAACCAGTAACCGTCAAGACCTTTTTCGCGCATTTGCGGGCAGACAAAATGTGCCAACATCCTCCGATATCGATTTCCATCGACTGTTTCGTTTTCTCGAAAAAAATAAGGCCCAATGATGGTTTTGGCGCAAACGCCGTCCCAAACAGTCACTTTTTGGTCGTGTAAAGGTATTTCATGGATGCGGTGTGGATTTTCCGTGCCCCATATGCGACAATTTTGCTTTTTAACACCACCAGAAAGCGTGAAATGGGCCTCATCGGAGTTAGCACAATTGAACGATTATTTTCGATGAACAGCGTCACTATTTCGGCACGTTGTTTTGGTGTGAAGCGTTCCATGGTCAAAATTGTACTGTATTGATGTTTCCAAAACATGTCTAACAAAAGCAATCGGTTGGTAAATGTCAAAGTTATTCAGTGTTGCCATACCGACACTTTAGATGGCGCACCTGTATGAGTATAAAAATTCACAGTAAGATATAATCATTTATACCAATTATTTTCTTGTAGGTTTATGGGCGGTTGTGGATTCCGCCTATGGACATCTAGTGAATAAGTTTTTTATTTATAAAATAATTCACCCGGTCACCTTCACCAGTTGTTGGCGCCAGCTGTGAAGTAACTAGCCATGAAAGAGCTTCTCAAACTCTGCCGTTCGGATTCGGCGTTAAGCTGTAGGTCCGTTTCTCGTATGCTAAAATTTTAAGCATACAAGCCAAGAGATCGAGAGAACCTCGACTTTGGCCCCTTTTGGGGCTGTATGTAGTCAATTGTATAGTGTATATGTGCAACTAAAATATTCTGATTCTTAAAATTGAATGGACCAGAATTAAGACTTGAGGACCTCAGGCATGCAAAATTTTTTAGTGCTATTAAGCTTCGGTTTAGGAGAGCCGAAACCTGTTAGTTGGTGATGGTCGGAGATCTGGAGAAAGAAAGTCGATCAAGCTCGACTGTAACATACTCCAACATACTAACGAAATTATACGCTCAGCATAAATTTTGATGATGCAGTAGCACTGCTACTGCGCTGCAGCAGCAAACAGTCTTTTGATAGTAACTCGACAACCGTTCATCTGATCGTCACCATTCCTTTGGCTATTCTATAAAGAATGCAGATTACTAAATATGTCTAGAAGGTTTGAACCATCTATCTTTAAAGCTGTGAGAGATATGGAGTTTTTTCACAATTGCGGGGGCGGCAGGGGGCGAGGCCGAGATTAAAAATAAACTTGATTTGCCTGCAGATAAAATAGTTTTTTTTCCAATACAAGTCAAACCTCTATCTCTTACCATCTCCGAGAACAGTGCGTTCATACGGTCAGTTGTTGTCAGTACGGCCAGTATACTTCACGGGGTTGGAGATGCTTCCTTCTGGCTGTTACATACTTTTGCAGAAGCTTGTACTCAATGTACCCCCGGTTCAGAGTATAAAAAGTTTGTAATCATCGCACCGTAGCGCTCCCTATTCACTGTAAGGTGCCTGCCTTCAACATCTTTAATAAAGTACGGTCCAATTACGCTAACGGCCCATAATCCACACCAAACAGTACAATTTTAAGGATGTATTGGCAGTTCTTGCAACGCTTTGGCTGCTCTTCATTCCAAATACTTCAATTTTGTTTGTATACGTATCCATTCAACCAGAAATGAGCTTCGTCGCTGAACACAGTTTTCCGATTAAAAACGTTTTTAACCCAGCAGGAATTTTGATAATAATATTCAATAATCTGCAAGCGTTGTTCGTTTGTATGTCGATTCATGGTTAAATTATAGACCAAACCAAACATGTTTGAAGAAACTTTCCTAAAAATCACCCTTTATATGCCCTGAAATGATATTTTGCTTCTTTAGATTTCGTTGTTTTTGTAGCGCATTTTCTCTCTCCCTTTTCTATACATTACACCGTTCCTCAATTCATAAAGACTATGCCTTCGTTTATTTAGTATCTATATATTAACACGCTAAAAAAAATTGCATACGAATGTATAACTGCAGTAAAGTGACGATCGGCGAATAAAAATTAAGAATTAAATTGACAAGAAATTTTTGGCTGAATTGGCTGATTAATTTTCGACCACTTGGCGAACCTAGTTTCTTTTATTTTACAAATCTTTTCATCATTATTCTGCCAAATAAGTAAGTTGCCTTACAACGTATTCTCCTCTATTACCTTTATCGTATTGCATCTACTTAAAGAGTCTACATGCTGAATTCTTCTGCCTGATCTATGTTCCCATAATACAATCATATTTTCCAGTACAAGTGCCCAGCTGGTTATTCTTGGGTTAAGTTCAATCTTGTTTAATGTTAGTTTTAATGAATGTGCGTATTAGCGAAAGCGTCTCCAACTCTTGTTGGGCTCTTTGACCCATAATAAGAGCGAGAGAGCGTATAATTAGGAGAATCAGGACAATAAGTGTTTATTAACCTCTCCTTACGTTAATTAACAGAGCATTAACATGAATTGCGGGTGGATGCCGCTCAGATAAGTATGCAACGTTTTTACCCGACCCGAAGCATCTCGAAGCATGATAAGCTGAGTCGATATAGCCATGCGATTTCCTCCGTTAGTCTGAAAGCTATCTCACCAAACTTTGCACGAAGTCTTGTACAAATACGCTGCACATATATCGGAACCGGGCGGGTTGGATGACTATAACATGTTTAAAACTTGTTTTAGTAAAAAAAAACTTGTTTATTTTTCATTAAAACGCCTCCAAACTATGTATATCTTAGTTTGCTATGCATTTCCATGATTCCACTAAGTTTGGTCAAAATCGGACATCTTTATAGTATAGCTTTCATAGAGAAGAGTCGGAAAAGTAGTCTTTGTGAGAAATCTTGTTTGTTTTCAATGGAAATGTCCTTCAAATTAGTTAGAAAAGCGGGCTGCAAGCGTATACAAATTTCGACCGAACCGAAGTTAACTTTCCTCTATTTTTTGTTGTGTGGGCGGTAGGGGGCGTGGCGAGGTCTTCTAGTTTCTGAGATCTAGGTGTTCATACAGACAGACGGACTTGGCTATATCGAGTCGGCTGTTGTTGCTGCTCACGAATATATATACTTTTTGGGGTCGGAGATGCTTCCTTCTGCCTATTACATACATTTGGATGACTTTAGTATACCCTTCTTACTCTTCGAGTAACAGGTATAAATAGGGTAAAATTTGCAATCAGTTTACCTTTATAGCAGTATTGCCCCAAAACATAGGCGGCATTAGTCTTTTAAGCACTTCCTGTAAATCGACATGTGCTCTTCAAATGCTCTTGTTTCGATCATAAAATCATCAAGATATACTGTAATACAAATGTTGCGATTGTTAGCCCAAATGGCATCCATAAATATTCAAACTGACCCATCGAAGTCGTACGCTCTGTATATTTTATGGAGTCTGGAAGCATGTATACTTGCTGTTCTTCAAATCCAACTAAGTAAAAATCCGATTATTCACCAACCCATCCAGTAAGTCATTATACTCTGTACCAAAGGTACGCAAAGTAAATTAAGTTTGTGCAAAAATATGAAACAGCCGGAAGGAAGCATCTCCGACCCCATAAAGAGTATATTTTCTTGATCAGCATCAACAGCCGATTCGATATAGCCATGTCCGTTTGCATCTGCAACTGCAGGTTCTGCAGGCAGATCAAGTTTATTTTCAATTTATGCCACGCCCACTCCTGCCCCCGCAATTTGAAAAAAACTTAAATTTTCCATAATTTTCCACGATCCGCCGAATTGTGAAGATCGGATGAACGATTGTCGAGTTATAAATCGACTCCCTATAGGGAAAACAAACACTTATGCTGGGCAGCGCCGGCTAAGCAGCGATGGGCAGCACTTACTAACTTTGGGAGGTTCAGAGTATGTTCTAGTCGAGCTTGACCGACTTTCTCACTTGTATATTAATGGAACTGGAGATTTCGTCATTCTTGTCCTATTATTATATTCTCTGTAATCTCTACACACATTATTGAATCATGCGTTTTTTTTAACCAAAACTGCAAAGGACGAATATTCTGACTTGCTTCGTATTACATTGTTTGCCAACCCCTCATCTATATATTTCTGAATAGTGACTTTCTCCCCATATGATAGCTTTCTTTGAGTACAACTAAAAGCTTTGCCATCCTCTGCCTCTAAGGGCTTTTCACATTTTAATAAGTTTTTCATAAACATTTTTAATAAGATTCACCAACTCAAATTTTTGATTAAATCTAACCATATCTCCTATGTGAAATCGTGGCTCATTTTCTTTCATTCTAAGTTCAATTGCTGTTATTTGCTTACAAAAATCCTCTTCCTCATAAACATTATCAATTTTATCACATCCGATTTTCTGAACCTCTTTCGATTTCTTGAACTTTTGACATATCCATTTTCTGATTTTTCCTTTCCTTATTGTGCCTACAGATGTTTCGTTTTCAAGATCTGATTCTTTGTTTTCAATTTGCTCACTTTCATCTATCCGGACGTGGTGCAGCGGTTAGTGTGTTTCCCTTGCCTACTGTGCCAGGGGGTTCGATCCCGCCTCGGGACATCTTATGAATCATTTTGTTCCTTATACAAAATTTATACACCCTGTCACCTTTACCAGTTTGTTGGCGCCAGCTGTGAAGTAACAAGCCATGAAAAAGCTTCTCAGTTCGGATTAGGCGTTAAACTGTTGGTCCCTTTCTCTTGTGCGAAAATTCGAAGCACATAAGCCAAGGGATTGAGCGAAGCTCAACTCTGACCCCTTTGGGGCTGTGTTTAATTAATTTTTTTTGTTTCAAAAAATCCCTTTACATTTCGTTATGGAAGTCGAATGTTCTTGAACTCCTGGTTTTTCCGGCTTAGACCCGTTGTTGACATCACCAGCTCTAACTCTTTAAACGCCAGCAGCACATCTGTCTGGGACTCGAAATTCTGCAGCTTCCGCATATTCCGTAAGTTAACGTAGTTAATATATATATATATATATAATATATATATATATATAATAATATGTAGTCAATATACTCATCCTCTTATACGGTAACTGCATTCGCCTAAATGAGTTTAAATTAATGTTAATAAATGTTAATGTTAAAAGCATATTTAAAATTTTTCGTCAATTGGAATTTTTTCTATCTTGCCGTTTCTGAAGTGCGACCAGCTTTGACCCCTTGTTTTTAAACATTTTGGACATTTTTCCAAGCAACACGTCCACTGGTTCAACCATCAGCTCCAAGTTGGCAAACAACCATTCCATTGATCTGCCCTTGATTTAGCTGGAAATTATCGGTCACCTGGTAGAGTCCTCGAATGTTTTGTAGCATTGTCAGCCATCCGTTAAACTTACTGCCATTCTCAAATGTAGGTAAAAGCTCCTTAATAAATTCCAAGGAAATTTCATTTGTGGCCTAACTTCTTGGTTTGTCTGCATTTTTAAACTTTGCAGTTTTACTCCTCCATCTTTTTTAAACATTACTTTATGTAGCACCATGTCCAAACATGAATACACCTCTTTTTCATTATTGACTTCTGCTTGCTGCTCCTTGTTGTTGGTTCGGCTCTCTACCTTGATTTCGGTGTTCTGCCTGCATCTTTTTGGTATTAGTTTGGCCCTCTGCCTCTGCTTGCTGCTCGTTGTGGTTGATATGGTCCTCTGCCTCTGCTTGCTGCTCGTTGTGGTTGATATGGTCCTCTGCCTCTGTGTGCTGCTTATCGTTAGTGGTTTGGCCCTCTGCCTCTACTTTCTGCTCATCGTTGTTGTATTGGCCCTCTGCCTTCTGATCATTGATTTTGTCTTCGGTCTTTATACCCGTCGCAGAGTAAAAATGGTATACTAAAGTCGATCGATATAGCCATTTCCGTCCTTCCGTCTGTCCGGTCATACAGACACATCTAGATCCCAAAAACTAGATGAGCTAGAGCAACCAAATTTTAAATGTAGACTAGTTTACTCTGCAAACAGATCAAGTTTGTTTCCAATTTTAGACACGCCCCTCCTGACCCAGCAATGAAAAATGTTGAATAACTCCAACAATTTTAAAGATATCAAGCTCATAGCAGTGTTGTGTATGTGAGCAATATCAATAATCTCTGAAATTATTTTAAAAATCGGATAATAAATGGCAGAGTTATAAAGGTTATAAAAAACGTTGCATACTTATCTGAGCCGCATGCGCTGTTTGTTAACATAATGTTGGAATATTTAAATTAAGGTTAATGCTCTGTTAATTAGCATAAGAAGAGGTTATTAAACACTAATTCCCAGGCCCGTAGAGAGGAATTACGGGCCCGGGGGAAAAAAATTCGCGGGCCTCCATTTAATAAGAAATATTTTTCAACATAACTAAAATCATGTTGAGTTTTGTTAATGGCTAGATACATATGTATATAATGTATATATACAGATGAGCAATAGGTATTCTGTTTCAATACAAAGGCATGGAAAAAGGATTAATTTTCAAGTTTTCGTGTATATCGCGTTGTTCTCCAATGAAATTCGCTTTCGCAAAGGCAAAGGATTCGATTATTACGCTGAAATCCAACTGCCTTGCTAACTCGGACTCCAAACTTAACATCGCCAGACCAATTAGACGCTTTTGTTTAGAACAAGATCTGTGGAAGTTTTTGACTCGCGATAAAACACTAAAAGAGCGTTCTCACTAGCGACACTGACCGGGAGAGTACAAAAAATTCTTAAAGAAACGCAGACATTTGGAAAAAGATTCTGAAGGTTTCTTGAGTACAGTGCGTTGAGCAATCCAAATGGAGAAAGGTTCTTTTCAAAATTATCTACATATATATGTTTGAGGACGATTTCATCTTTCAACTCTTCGGAAACATCAGCTTCGTACTTCTTCGTAAATTCTCCGGCAGACGTCTGGAGAGTATCTTCATCCAACGTGGTGAATTTCCATAAAAAAGAAAACACTTGATTCAAATATTTTAAGTGCTGGTCTTAAATTTTTCTTCTTCAGAAATGATGTCGATTTCTGGACTTGCGTCTTCACCATCCAAAAATACTTTTGCACGTTTTCTGTTGCGAATGGTTGGCAAAGTTTCAGGAATGTTGCATCCTCTTGCGACAAGTTTACATTCACTCAGAATGAGACCCCATCGATTTTGTATAAACTGCAAATCTGAAAGGAGAGCATTCAGATTGTCAATTTCAACGTCTATTGTAGTTTCTCTTGCTTGAAGGACGACGTTTCTCTCATTGATAGCACTTAAAATTTTGCACCAAATCGACTTCAAGATACATTCGAACGAATTCATGTATTTTTGAATTGATGTCTCGGAGAGTCTCCGCTGTCAAATTGAGTTCCTTCAGTTCGTCAAGTGCATCTTGTATTCCAGAAAGATGTTTCGCGAATGGTTTAACGGCGTCAACTCTTGCAGACCATCGCGTACCGGACAAATTGTGAAGGGAAAAGGGAATTTTCTTTTGAAGGAGTTCCCATCGTTGAGGGCTTCCACTGAATATGTTATAACATTTCTGAATGACTCCGAAAAATGTTATAGCTTTTGGACAACATTCAGCGGAATCGACACCACAAAGGTTCAGGCTGTGAGCTCCGCACGGTGAATAGACAGCGTATGGATTTTCTTCACAAATGATGCTTTGAGCCCCTTTGTACTGACCACTCATGTTTCTTGCGTTGTCATATCCTTGTCCCCGGCAGTCGGTCAATGGAATATAACATTTGCCCAACGTTTCTCGGATCAGGTTCGCGATATCTTGTCCAGTTTTTTTTATTACAATCAGCAAAGGTCAGGAATCTTTCTTTGATTGTAAACGTCTTTTCTTTTTCATCAAAACGAAGAAAGCGCAGCAAAAAAAGTTGTTTGTTCAACATGTGAAGAAACAGGCGTTGAGTCAAGAATCAAAATTTCTGCCTCTACATGTTCTTCTCTATTTTTTTTCACGCGTTCTGCATGCTCTTTGCGCTTTTCAGCACCAGATTTGTGTTGGTACATTTTCGTAAACAGAAAGAATTTTCATCAAAATTGCGCACTAATCTTAATAAGAAACCAAATAATTTCAAAATTGCTTTGGGAATTTCATGTAGATCTGCTTCTCCAAGGTGTTGACTCGACCGATGTCGCAGGTGTCAGGCCGACCAGGCGCTCTTTTTATAGCAAGCTGCCAGCAGTCGGCAGCGACTGCGCTGTCGATCGGAGCAATCGATAAGCCGCCTATCGTCAGCTGTTGGTGACCGAGCGGCCGAGGTGCATCATCGATAGGGATGGTTATGGCGGGCTTCGGCTGTCGATTTGAGTGAGCGCGCGCAGTTTAAATCATTTATTATGAAACAAGAAAGAAAGTCGGTCAAGCCCGACTATAACATACTCTGTACCAAAAAAATTGTCTTTTGATCATAACTCGAAAACCGTTCATCCGATCTTATTCATTCCTTTGGCGGATCGATAAGTTATCCTAATAACTAAATATGTCCAGAAGGAACAAGCCATCTATCTTCAAAACTGTGGGAGATATGACGTTTTTCTAAATTGCGGGGGCGGGAGGGGGCGTGGCCAAAAATCAAAATAGACTTGATCTGCCTGCAGACATAAGAAGCATATGTCCCATACATGTCAAACCTCTATCTCTTACCATCTCTGAGATCTGTGCGATCATACGGACAGACGGACTGACGGACATGGCTATATCGACTCGGCTGTTGATGCTGATCAAGAATATATATACTTTATGGGGTCGGAGATGCTTCCTTCTGGCTGTTACATACTTACATTTCTATAACGTTACTGCTGCTCAGCTCCCAATCGTGGTTTAATTTTTCCCGGAATTTTCAAATTTGTCTATCGCCTAGATCTGCGATGCCCATGCCTCATGCGCTAATGTTGTTGTAATGCGCGAACGTTTCAGCCATGCACATAAGGCTGACAAAACAAAACGCCAAACAAAATTGCAACAAAAATTTCGTATGTGTCTCTTCTCTTTCTCTAATATGCTCTTGCGGAATTAAAGGCAACAACAATACGTGCAGACAGCGCTGTATCAGACAGCCACAAGCACACACACACAACCGGCAGTAATCGGTTTTATCCTTCGTTTTATTGTGGTAGTTGTTGTTTCTGATTCTAGTTTTTTGTTAGTGTGAGTAAAAATGCACTCAAAAGAAGCTGTTGGGCTCCCCTGGTTTAGACCTTGAAGCCTTAAGGTTAACATGTTCTTAGTGCCACTGGTTTGCAAATTGTTTAATTTACACAAGGGCGTTTTACCATTTTCCGACCGATCGTTCGTATGGGAGCTATATGATATTGTCATCCGATTTAGCCAAAAATTTTTAAAATTACGTGAAAGCACGTGAAACAAACAAATACAAAATTGCAGGATGCTACCATTAAAAACAAAAAAGTTTTTCTAACTAAGACTGTTTTTCAGACCTATCTTTTGTATGGCAGCTATACCATATAGTTGTCCGATTTTAATAAAAACTGGTAGGACTATAAAAAAACATATAAAACCTACGATTACAAAGTTTGGAGACGTTTCCATTGAAAAGAAAAAAGATTTTCATACTAAAACTAGTTTTCCGAACGATTGTTCCTATGGGAGCTATGAGATATAAAAAAGCAAAAGAAGACTCTGTGCAAAATTTCAGCACGATAGCTTTAAAACTGAGAGACTAGTTCGCGTAGAAACAGACATACAGACAGACGGACGGACGGACAAAGCTTAATCGACTCAGCTCGTCACCCTGATCAAGAATATATATAGTTTATGGAGTCGGAAATGAATATTTCTATATGTTGCAAACTTCTGGGCAAAATTATAATACCCTTTGCAAGGGTATAAAAAGAGTATTTTTTGAAAATATTTAAGCGAGCACTTGCAAGGGTATAAAAACTTCGGCACAGACGAAGTTAGCTTAGCTTTCTCGTTTTATATTTGTACTGACTCGCTCTTGCGAGCGATCCTTCTTTAATTCTATAAGAATCATCCCTTAAATCTAACTTATCTATTGCTTCGATTTTAAGACGAAGCATGTGTATGTTTATGTGTATGTGCGTTAGTAATTACATCGCCTGTACATCTCAAGGGGTTCGATGTTTTTTGTGAAAAACATCGATGAAACATCGATGTTTCCGATGTTTCTATAAAATTACAGACTGAGTTACATAAAATACAAGTTAGGGTAAAAATTTACTATTTTATTGGTCAAACAACTTCTTATTTTTGTTCAAAAACAAAAGCTTATCAACATTATTTGATTTAAGCGAGTATCTGCGATTAGAAATAATCTGTCCAGTTTTGCTAAAGATTCTTTCTAACTCGCATGACTATGTTGGGACGCAAAAAAACTTTTTTGAACAAATTTTAAGTGCTGGAGTATCATTTGGGCTCTTCTGAAAATGAAATTTATTAATATTTTGTTAATATGATGAACTAACTTTTACCTTCCAATATTCCAAAGGATCGCATTCCTCTGCCTCGGTTTGATTTTCAAAATGGCTCATAATATATTTTGGGTCAGTCTTTGAAGATGTGTTTTTGGCTTGCAGCTTATCCTTCATAAAAGAAAATCGTTTTGGTTCTGCTTTTGGAAGTGTTGGCAGTGGGGTCTGCGGATGTTTGGACAATTCATTGTGTAGTTCCTCCTCCATAGCTTTTGTTGCCTGTTCCGCGTTCGAAGCACTTAGAAACCCATCCTTTTTGAACCGTGGGTCGAGAATGGTGGTAATCCTAGTGATTGATTGTGTTTCATACTGAAAAAGCCGCGAGGGCAAACGATTCTTAACGAAGTTTAAGGCAATCTCAACCTCCGAAGATAACAATGTATCTATTTCATGTAAGCCTTTATGAATTTCACAGATAAGTGGAGAGATTTCCCTTTTTCGCTTTGGGCTTGAAATTTCGTTGGATTTTGATGTTGCTGTAATCGCTTCGCTTTGGGCTTGAAATTTCGTTGGATTTTGATGTTGCTGTAATCACAAAAAAAAAATATGTATAAGCCACATACCATTTTTCTGAGAATGCACAACACACACATGTGTAAATTTAACGGAATCTTATACACGTCGCGTGTTAAAACTAAAACTTACTTTGGAGGTACTTGTCCATTACTATGCCCGTCGTCCACAACCTATGACAACCAAAACCAAAGTAGGCTGCTACCAGTTACTTCTGGAAAACAAAATATGTTTTTCAAGCACAAAAAATAATAGTAATTTAATTACGTACATGCTGTCAACACCGTAGAGAAGAGTGAAAAACAATCGATAGTATTTTCGATACATCGATGTTTTTAGAAAATACAAAAACATCGATGTATTGATAGTACTATCGATTGTTTTTCCAGCTCTATTAGAAACAGCCTGACCCTTGTCAAGTGCCTATTAATATTTATTATTATTACCAAGAGACATGTTTATGTTTATGCATATGCATCTATCGCTACGTGTGAGTCGTGGGAGTCCTCAACTGGGTACTTTTGTACTAGCAACACACAGCGACAACAATTTTAACTTAGCAGTCAATGGTACAATATAAAAATCTACAAAATTCAGCAAACACAGACAGGGTCATTGAAAACGCAATATCAAAAAATCGCGTTGCAAGAACTGCCAATACATCCCTAAAATTTCACTGATTTGTGTGGATTATGGGCCCGTGGCATAATTGGACCGTACCTTATTGAAGATGACGAATGCAGGCACCTTACAGCGAATGGGGAGCGCTACCGTGCGATGATTACAAACTTTTTTTTGGTACAAAATGGGAGAGCTGGACTTGTGTGGCATGTGGTTTCAACGGACGTGCCACTCAGCACGCGAAACTATAGCAGAATTAAGAGGCGAGTTCAGTGAACAGCTATAAGACTATTTTTGTGGCTCTATGTAAAGGCTGATGTCTATATTGATGAGCCCGCCACAGTTGAAGCACTGGAAGCCAATATTGGAGAATTTATTCGTAACATACCGGCCGATATGTTAGAGACAGTATGCCTAAATTGGAGCCAGCGTAGTAACCATTTGTGGCGCAGCCGCGGTCAACATTTACATGAAATCATCTTTAAACATTCAATTATATAGCTCTTTCTATAGACTAAAGTAAATATTTTACACAATTTTCTGAATTTAATTTTATATTTTTATATCCTTGCAGAGGGTATATTAAAATTGTTCAGATGTTTGCAACGCATAGAAGGAAGCATCTTTGACCACATAAAGTATATATATTTTTGATCAGCATGACTAGCTGAGTCGATATAGCCTCTGAAGACGAAAGTATTTTTAGAAAATTATCAAGCACGATTTTGTAGACTAGGTCAACATCTACAACTTTGCCAAAGACATATAAACCAAATTCTGAATGGTTTCAGAGATATGAGTTATACAAAAGGTACCTCTTTGTCACAAAGGCGAACTTTAGACCAAAATTTCGAATGTCCATAAAAAAAATGCTGACTAATCTGACCAAATCCAGCTAGGGTTTTTCTTTATACATCAGTAGCTTACAGATTTACCCGGAATGAATGTTATCAAAAATTTAGTGTCGCAGTGTTATGGGAGAGTGAATTTGTGTTGATATAAAAAATGTTTAGTGTATTGGGTCTGTCTAGTGCGAGGGTATATGTCTGTAAGGAAGTTCTCTGTTGAAAAGTTTCTTGTGGCACCGTGTTAGTCTTCTTCCTGCTTTTCTTCGTCTTCGCAGTAGCCTTCTGGCTAGTGTGTTGGGGTGGCTTCTCAATCTTACCACGTAAGTACCTGCCTGTGTTTTTAACACGTCTCCAATCTTTCGTACTCTAAGATCATTCTCTAAGTGTCTTGTGCACATATACCAGGGTGCTCCCGATAGTAAACACCTGGACTGGAGGACTTGAATCTTTCTCAGATGAGATTTTGCAGCTATGCCATATATGTACAGGGTGCGCCATATAAAGTGTCGGTATGGCAACACTGAATAACTTTGACATTTACCAACCGATTGCTTTTGTTAGACATGTTTTGGAAACATCAATCTAGTACAATTTTGATCATGGAACGCTTTACACCAAAACAACGTGCCGAAATAGTGACGCTGTTCATCGAAAATAATCGTTCAATTGTGCTAACTTAGCGTGCATATCGTCGATGACCGATTTGGCCCATTTCACACTTTCTGGTGGTGTTAATAAGCAAAATTGTCGCATATGGGGCACGGAAAATCCACACCGAATCCATGAAATACCTTTACACGACCAAAAAGTGACTGTTTGGGCCGGCGTTTGCGCCAAAACCATCAAAACCGCAAAAAGGGCACATTTTGTTGTGGCCAATAAAGGCGGCCACTTGATTGATGTTGTGTTCAAAAAGTAGTCGAAATAAATTGTACAGGACCAAATTAAAGGAACAAGATCAACATATAGCAATCGGTTGTTTGTTTTTATATTTATTTAGTGTTGCCATACCGACACTTTATATGGCGCACCCTGTACTTGGATCGCATATTTCCAAACTGCTGGAACAATGGCCTTGTAAATGTGCACTTTATTACGGAGTGAGAGTTTGTTTCTACTAGAGAGTAGCCATCCCACTTTCTTCACTCTACCATATAGTGAGCTTACAAGCACATTGATGTGAGCTCCGAATGTGAGGCGCTTGTTCAAATATACTTCCAAGTAATTATGTCCAGGTAAGTGCCGTAATAGCTGCTCGTTGAGAAAGACGCCTGGGCACTCATCGTGACGAAGTGTATATGTCACGCTGACACATTTTGCTAGGTTTAGCTTAATGTTCCAACGCTTCGCCCATCTGATGAAGCGGTACCAATATTGCTGCACGACGACAGTGGCATTATAGATGCATGTGTCTCTCGCCATAATAGCAGTATCATCAGCAAATGTTGAGTAGATCATGGGGGCTTCAATGGGTATTGTTCTTCCTGTTGGCATGTCCCAAGTGTAAAGAGAGTAGAGGTCCTGTCCATGAAAAAGCTGAGAGCTTGGTGCAGTAGGATGTTTTTTGCCTTACCGACTAGTCCGTCGTGCCACACTCTGTCGAACGCCTGCCTAATGTCCAGGTAGACCGCAACCACGTATTCCTTAGCATGGAATCCTTCAAGAATAAAGTTAGTAACCCTATTCAGCTGCGCCAGGGTCCAATGGGACTTTTTAAGCCCGAATTGGAAAGGCGGCATCCTGCCACACACTTCATCGATTGCCATAATTCGGGCTAGTAGACACCTCTCGAAAGTTTTTGATACTGTGGACAGGAGACTGATTGGACGGTATGAATCTAACTCCGACGGTTTAACGGTTCCACTTCTTTGGAAAGTGACCCAGTCGCAATGCCGCGTTGAAAAGTAAGACCAGGAAGAGCACCGCTCTTACTGGGAGGGCTATGACGACCCTATTAACAAGGCCATCCTCGCCTGGGGCCTTTTTATACCATGTTCCCATTGAAAATGGGAAAAGGGGAATCATGAAGTTGTGCGAATGTATGTAACAGGGAGAAGGAAACATTTCCGACCCCATAAAGTATATATATTCTTGATCAGCATGAACAGCCAAGTCGATATAGCCATGTCCGTCTGGTCGTCTGTTCGTCCGTCCGTCCGTCTGTCTGTCTGTATGAACGCATCGATCTCAGAGACTATAAGAGATAGAGCCACACATTTTCGCATGAAGGTAGATTTATGCTGTACGCAGATCAAGTTTGTTTCAAATTTGAAAAATTTCACCCCGTCCCCCTTATCCCAAAACCCTAGACCTCCCCTAGAAATCCTAGACCTAAAAAGCCGTCAGACCACAATTTTAAAGCCTCGTGGTTTAGTATACATTAAGCTAGGCCCAATACCGGACAAAAAACACCGGAGTTATAAGCGAAACAGTTGAGCTGATAAAAGCACCCCCCCAGTTGTTGGTCAGGACTCGAAAAAAGTGTTGCCTTCATTTAGGATGACATATTCAAAAATTCAAACACAAATAAATGAAAACAAATGAACAGGGTATTTTGTGGTCGGGAAACTCGACTGCAGCGCCCTTACTTGTTATTGTTGAGGTTCTTGATTTGGCCCTTAACCTCCTCCAGTGTGATTAGTGGAACTGGTCGCCTTAGCTGCCCTGGGGTGTCAAGGAGGTGCTGTACATGCCTCCTGCGGCTAACCAAAGTGGTTTCGAGTGGCTTAAATCTGTCCAAGTACCGTCCGCCTTGCGGACTGGAAGTTTGGGTGCTGCCTACTTTTTGTATTCGCATCAGCACTAACGCCTTCTAGGAAGCGGTCTGTGGCATCCTGTCTGAACCTCACGATCAGCTTCTTGACCCTGTTAACCACTTTTTTATATACCCTATCGACATTAGAGTCTCTCGTGCGAGTAAATTGTCTCCTCAGTCTCCTCTTTATGGGGAGAGGAGATCATCGAGGGCTAGTGGAAAGCAAGAGTTGGGTCGGCGGTCCTGTAGGCGTTTCTTTGGGCCCGCTTTTAGGGCTGCCGCATGCACCTTATTTGCGAAGATTGCATGTGCATCCTCTATATCCTCAGGAAGCGTAAACTCCACGTTGAGGTCCAAGGTTCTCTCTAGATCCTTCCTAAAAAGTGGCAGGTCTGTTTTAGTGAGAAAAAATTGTTGTTTTCAATTAAAACGCCTCCAAACTTTGTATTTCTTAGTTTGCTATGCATTTCCATGATTCCACTATGTTTGGTCAAATTTGGACATTTATATAGTAAAGCTGTCGTAGAAAAGTAGAGTCACAAAAGTAGTCTTAGTGAGAAAAACTTTTTTGATTTCAATGGAAATATCCTATAAATAGCAATTTTTCACATAATTCTAAAACCCACAGTCTAAACCCACAGTCATAATTCTAAAAAGTTTAGTCAAAATCGGAAGACTACAGCATATAGCTGCAGAACGAATGATCGGTCGAAAAAGAAGTTCTATTGGAAAAAACTAGCTTGATCCAAATTTCTTACACGTATTTTGATGACGGTTGAAATTTGATAGTATCTTTAAAATTCCTTAAATGTTGTTCTATTCAGATATATTATGTAAATCCGATATTAATCCATTATCCATTTTATCAGCATAGTGAAGAATGAGGTAACTAGTTGTAACGATCCAATTTAATGGTGTTCCGTTTGTATTTAGTGCCTCGTTGGCTTGGCCGACTACCTCGTTCCTAATAGCACGTAACAGTGTGGTACAAGCCAGGTCTTTAGCTCCAATTAGAGAAAGAGTCTCATCTGCAATGCTTTTAAAAAACTCAAAGCAAACGGGGGTTGGCCATTAAAAGAAGACGAAATACATACACTAAGACGGGTCAATTTTTTTTTCGCCAAAAGCGTCCACCTGAATCGGAATCTACGAAGAATTCTAAGAAAATTTCACCATGAAACTATGAGTCTTAAATCAATTCCTACCTCCGCTGGGAGAAAAAGGATTTTAGGTTGAGTTACTTGAACAACACTCTGGTGGGAACCCTAACGGGCCCACTGTCTTATCGGCAGACACGCTGCGCGCCTAGGAGTCCCTCACCTGGATTTCTGCAGAAGCTGTAGATACGAAGAAGAGGAGGAAACAGTACAACACCTCCTCTGCCATTGCCCCGCCCTGAGTAGAAGGAGACTTAGGACACTAGTTCAACCTCTCCTGCTTAACCTATCAGAGGCATTCGAGCTAGAGATCCCAGCTCTACTAAAATTCATTCTGTCTACACAATGGTTCAGTAACGAGGACCCCCTCATTAACAAACATGGCATCGCAATGGGCCCAAAGAGGCCTAAGTGGAAGGGCGACTTGTCGCTCTCAGCCATCGCAACCTAACCTAACCTAACCTACTTGAACAACATAATAAAAGCAGGCGTAGCATGAGATAATTAACAATTTGAGACGTACTGTTATCCCTAAAACTGTGAAGAAAATTTGAACAGCAAAATAAAAGTAGGCGTGGCATGAGATTATTAACATTTGTATACCCTTTTCTCGAAGAGTAAAAAATGTATAGACGTAACGTCATGCAAATGTATGTAACAGGCAGAAAAGCAAATCTGACCCCATAAAGTACATATAAATATTCTTGATCAAAATCAATAGCCGAGTCGATATAGTCATGTCCGTCTGACCGTCTATCTGTATGAACACCTAGATCTCAGACCCTAGAAGACCAAGAGCATCCAAATTTTAAATGTAGTCTTCTATTGTCTGCACGCTGATAACGTTTGTTTCAAATTTGTGTCACGCCCTAGCAATAACCATAACCAATATCCATATCAATTCAAAGAAAAAATCGTATAATAAATGGCAGAGTTATAAAGGCTATAAAAAACTTTTGCATACTTATCTGAGCCGCATACGCTGTTTGCTTACATAATGTTGAAATATTCATATTGATGCTAATGCTCTGTTATTTAACATAGGGAGAGGTTATTAAACACTAGTTCTCCTGAGTAACGGGTGTATCGAAGTTGGGCAGGTCCGACTTTAGCTTACGCTCTCGTTAAACGTGGTTTTAAACGTTTCCTTGACTTAGTATTTGGCTTTCAAAAAGAAACATGTTCTTATTTCTAAAATAAATTGACTATTCCAATTCGGAAATTGGTAACCTTATAATGATATCTTTCTCAAGTTTTAATAAAAAGCGGATCGCAAATATCATTGCCAAAAAAATTATTTTCCGTTTTGTCACGCATAGTTTTATTTTGTTGTTAAACATTTTCTTTACAGTTCTAGGTATAACAGCACGCTTAAAAATGTTCATAATGTCATGCCACGCCTGCTTTTTATATGTTGTTCAATTATCTGAACCTGAAATCTTTATGGCTCTCAGATGGAGCTAGGAATTAATTTAAGACACAGATATTCATGGTGAAAATTTCTTAGAATTCTTCGTAGATTCCGATTCTGGTGGACGCTTACCACGTTTTTTTTTTTACTCAAACTTATTGACCAGCCCTATTATACACAGCTACAGGCTGATTCGTTTAAAAATTGGAATTTAATTTTGATGTAAAAAAAACGGCTTAATATTTTTCAAATGTTGAACATTTATTGGAGAGGTTGGTTCATGACATTTATTTATGAAAAACAATTTCGATCAAATGACAACCACGGCTGCCTTGGCAGTAGCCCATTCGATCCACCCAATTTTTGAGAACATTTTCAATTGTTTCAGCACGTATTTCAGCAATAGCAACTCGAATCTCTTTCTCCAACTCATCAATTGTTTCGCGATTGTTTGCATAACATTTGTCCTTGTCCTCCGCTCCCCAAAGATAATAGTCTACCGGTGTCAGATCACAGCTTCTTGGCGGCCAATTCCCAACTCCATATTTGCTGATTATTCGATTTTCGAAGATAGGTCGCAGAGGTCGATTCGGATGGTCAATTGTCTTTAGCTATTTAACTTTGTATGGCTTAATGGCAAGGTCTATTCGCATCAAAGAAGTGCGCAAAATGTCCAGAACTACCTGTTCAATTGTTCACGCATATTTTCAGCAAACGCAGCAATGTTTTGGGTCGAGCGCACCGGGCGAGTGCGTACACGGGTTTGGTTTATTCACTAACATTCCAGCTTTACGAACTCGCTTCACGAATTGATCCACAAATTGAGTTTTACGAATATTTTTTTGTTAAATGTTTTTTTTTTTCAAATTTCGTACAGTTTGGGTCGAGGACTCACCACTTTGGAAATATGATTTTAATATTTTCCAACTTTCTTCAAGCAAATAGCGACCCATTTCGTAAATGTCAAGGTTTTTACTAAATATTAGTCGATTTCCGAATGACATTTGACGTTTTTTAAGTCAAATTACGAATAGTTCAAATTCCAAACACTCGATGAACCACCCTGTACATTACACTGCAAAGTATGAGCTTGATTTCTTCAAAAATGTTGGAGCTATTCAGTACGGGGGCGTAAACTTCTTCTGCGTACGGTACGGACAATAGGAGTCTGCTTACAAAATTTGGGTGCTCTAGCTCTTCTAGTCTCTGAGTTCTAGGTCAAACGGACAGAGCTAAATCAAGTCTGATCAACAGCTGTTCAAGAATATTTATACTTTATGGGGTCGGAAGATGCTTGCTACATACATTTGCGGGACTTAAGCATACCGTTTTTACTACACGAGTAACAAATATAAAAATAACTATTTTTTGCCGAAATTTTGGTCTTAAATTACTTATAACGAGAAAGCTAAGCTAACTTCATCTGTGCCGAAGTTTTTCTACCTTTGCAAGTGCTCGCTTAAATATTTTAAAAAATCATTTTTCGACCGATCGTTCATATGATATAGTCATCTAGATCGAACAAAAATTATTAGATTTGGGCGAAAGCATAAGCAACCAATAAAAAAAAAAAAATTCCAGGATGCTACCATTAAAAACCAAAAAGTTCTTCTAACTAAGACTGTTTTTCAGACCGATCTTTTGTATGGCAGCTATACGATATATTTGTCCGATTTGCATCAAACTTGGCAGAATTATAAAAAAGCATAGAAAACCTATGAATACAAAGTTTGGAGACGTTTCCATTGAAAAGAAGAAAGTTTTTCACACTAAAACTCGTTTTCCGACCGATTGTTTCTATAGGAGCTATGAGATAGTCACCCGAACCAGGCGGTTCCGTCAGCAAAAAGAAGACTCTGTGCAAAATGTCAGCTCGATAGCTTCAAAACTGAGGGACTCGTTCGCGTAGTAGCAGACAGACAGACGGACAGAGCTTAACCGACTCAGCTAGTCACCCTGATCAAGAGTATATATATTTTATGGGGTCGGAAATGAATATTTCTATGCGTTCCAAACTTCTGGGCAAAATTATAATACCCTTTGCAAGGGTATAAAAACAAAATAATTATCGGTGAGGAAAAACCTTCGAATAATTTCTTTATACATTTTAAAAGCTTGTGTAAAATTTGCGACCATCTCGGTATTTGAGAAATCGTGTACGCCAACTTTGAAAACACAGTTTTATGAAAATGGCGCTTTATGTTTCAACAGCACTGTAATTTTACCTGTAGCGTTTAAGCTGATGTGCGTGGGTCTTCTAAAATAATGGTTGGATTGACTTGAAATATTGTGTGTAAATATGTGTACATTTAGAAAATAAAATAAGGAAAATCTCTATTTATTTAAGGGGTTAAATAAATATGTTTTTTTTTTACAAAAAATTATTGTATTATTTGCTTTATTCTATTTAAGAGTTGAGAATGCAAAAGGGAAAATAAACACGAACAGGGAAGTCAAGCAAAAGGAGGAAAACAAAAATAAACGAGATACTCGACCTGAGCGTCCCCTGCCCAAGTATCAACCGAATCAGGCTGGACCGGTAAGTGATGAAAAATGATTTTCATTGAAATCGGGAGTAAATGCATTTTTTATGCGCATAGAAATACATGTCTTTTTTCCTTTTGATTTTATACCCTGTCCCCATTGAAAATTGGAAAAGGGGGATCATGAAGTTGTGCGAATGTATGTAACAGGGAGAAGGAAACCTTTCCGACCATATAAAGTAAATATTTTATAAAGCCATGTCCGTCCGTCTGTCTGTATGAACGCGTCGATCTCAGAGACTATAAGAGACATGCCACAAGTTTTTGGCATGAAGGTAGGAGTATGCCGTACGCAGATCAAGTTTGAGTCAGATTTGGAAAATTCCCCCCGTCCTCCTTTTATCCTCAAAAAACCGTCAGATCCTAGACCCAAAGAACCGTCATATCCACAATATTCAAATTGGAGCCTCGTGGTTTAATATACATCAAGCAAGGCCCAATATCTATCTACAGTAAATATCGGTTATATGACGAACCGCTTGTATGCAATTACCGCTAATATGCAAAAATTTCATCACTAGAGAGCATTATGCGCAAATTTAATATGAGAATTTAATTGCTTGTATGCAAATCGCTTTTTTCAGCAAAATTGAAACTTGTGCATACTATTTTAATCGGTTGTAAGCAAATTTTCCAACACTGTTGCCGTAAATTGAACTATCGATTGACTATTCATCGATAGTTAAGCACATGACTCTGTAATAACAACTGCTACAATGTCGCGACATATTCTAACAGCTTTTTTAAGTTGTCGTTATGTAATAACTAAATTACACATAAAGAAAATACATTACTATCTGTCATCAAAATAAAATGAACATGAATAACTCATTTCTTATATGCAATTTTTTGCTTACAACCGATAGATTGCTTGTATGCAAATGACTTGCATATACGCTTATATGCAAATATCGCTTATATGCAAAAATATTGCGGCATTATTGCTTTTGCATATAAGCGATATTCACTGTATTCTGAAAAGTACAATCAGTTCGGACAAAAAACACCGGTGTTATAAGAGAAACAATTGAGCTTGCCGTTAGCCAGGGCTAAAACCGCTAAAAATTACAGAATAATTTTGCCTACTTTCAGGATGACTATTTAATAGCTGTTAGAAAAACTGGTCACAATCAAATTCAAAAACAAAAAATAGAGGAAAGTTAACTTCGACTCGGCCGAAGTTTGTACACCCTTGCAGCACGTTTTTTAACTAATTTGAGAATTAGTTTGAGAAATTTTTAGAATTTATCGATGCATGTGAGAAAACATTTTTTTTCTGTGGAGAAGATATCGATGTGTACATTTAGAAAATAATCTCCTACATAGTACGGAATTGGGGTTGCCCAATTGTTGCTTACGTGGATGCCTATCATATTTTGCCTTGGAACAAATTTTGCAGCTTGCTACAATTTCAGCAGCCAGTTTAGCCATCTTTGGAAAGTAATAATCATCAAGGATCTGTTTGACATTTTCTTGAGAGGCTCAGTGGTCGTGGGCCCGGTTGTGCTCGACTATTTCTCTTTGGTCATTTTTGTCGAAAATGTTAGAAACCATGTTTTTATAATACCAAAATTTGGTTGCTGGGAATGATCGAACCAACTCATGTTGGATACTGGCCTAAGTTGGCAAGTCGCAGTAAATAGCATTTACCACGTTTGAATCTTCCGCGGATTTTACGTCCTCGATAAGAGTTTTTTTGTCGGTGAAAAGTATAATGTGGCGTGTTTTTCCTGTGAGAAGAATGCAATTTTTTTTGAGTGCGGATTGAGCTTCCTCTAGGACAATTTAGTTCCTGAAACAATTAAGAGGTTTGTCAGTTGTTTCGACAGTGTAGTTTAAGGACATTTCACTGTTTAAGTGGCCTGGTGCGAATGAACTTCTTGCTCCAAGGTATGAATGTTATGTCGTGACAGAGCATCAGCGACATAATTCTCTTTTCCTGGCTTGTGAAAAATCTTTGCATTATGTTCTTCCACAAAGCATTTCCAACGTTTTAGTTTGGCGTTCGGGTTTCGATCCGAAACCGCGTACGCGAGTGGCTGGTGGTCGGTATAAATATTTAGATTCTTTACGCCATAGATAAAATTTCTTCTTCTGAAGAGCCCAGACAATGGCTATCAACTCGCGTTCGTTAGTTGCGTAGTTAATTTCTTTTTCCTTTAAAGCCCTGCATATCATAGTGATTGACCTTCCGGACTGCGATAAAACAGCTCCTATGGCCAAGGCTGAAGCATCCGTCGTTAGATCGAATGGCTTATTAAAATCTGGGTAGCGTAAAAATATCTCCTCAGAAGCAAGTACTTCCTTCAACTTGTTGAAAGCCCGTACCTGATCTTCATTGAAATCGATTTCGATTTTTTTTTTTTGATTTCGAGGCGCTTATTTTACAATTTTCGCCTTTTAGGATGTCGGTTAAGGGTCTTGCTATTAACGCAAAATCCTTGATGAAACATCTATAGTAGCTTGCAAGTCCTAAAAAGGATCTTACATTGAACAACGTGGATGGCTGTTCGTAGTTTGGTATTGCTTCTACCTTGTCAGGGCTGGTAGTGATGCCACCCCTGGACACAACAAACCCGATGTACTCGATACATTCCTTAAAAAAATGCTACTTCTCTCGGGAAACTCTCATGTTGGCTTCGTGTAGTTTCCTTAAGACCCATGCAATGTGGGTAACATGGTCTTCCTCATAAACATAAAACGTTTTCCCGACTTGTTCTCTCAAAACGTCGTCAATGGCCCTTGGAAAAATGCTTGGTCCTTTTTTTAATCCGAATGGGAGCCTACAAAATTCATACTTTCCGTTTGCTACCGAGAAAGCTGTTTTTTCCCTGTCACGTTCCGCCAGATAGATTTGGTGGAAACCAGACTTAAGATCAAGTGTTGTAAAAAATCTGGCTTTACCCAGAGTTGACAAAATAACCATTACGTTTGCTATGGGGTATTTGTCGTCAATAGTTTTTTCGTTTAGCTTTTGGAAATCCACAACGAGCCGTTTGTTAAGATTACCCTGCTCATCATGCCCTTTTTTACCTACTACCCAGAGGGGGTTATTATGCGGGGAACGGGAAGGCCTGATTATGCCGTTTTTCAGTAACTCTTGTACTTCATTATTTACAAAGTCAGCCACGCCCATCGGATAGGGATATGACTTAGAATAAATAGGATCGTCACTATTCGTGCGAATAGTAGCAACGATATTTGTGTTGAAAGGTAATGATTCATTGGGATTTGCAAAAACCGCCAACAGACTTTTCATCATCTTTTGAAATTTTGTTATAATAGTGATTGGCACTTTTATTTCCTCAATCATTAAAAAATGTACATCCGCGCACCTTACGAATATTAGAATCACCGATCCGGTTTCGGTCGAGATTAGTTTTTTAATATAATCCAATGTAACACCCGTCTGAGTTATCAGATCAAGGCCCACTATCCCATCAAAAGTTGAAAGAAAAAGGGAAAACAAAAAAGGTAGTGTCTGTGCCAAACAGGTTAAAAATCAGGGTTCGGAATTGCCCGCTCCCGCGGGCTGCAGGCAGCTCAAACGGGCAACCACTGGCTCGCGACTCGCAAACTGTTGCCCGCGGCTCGGGGCAACGAGCCACAGTTCGCGGGCAGCGGGCCAGGAGTAGCCCGCAGCTCCCCAGAAATGCCCGCGGCTCGGGGCTGAGGACTTTAGCCCGCGAGTAGCGGGCAGTTGCTGTCTCGCTGCCCGCAAACTGTTGCTCATTGCCCCGGGCAAAGGGCAAGCTGCCCGGTGGCAAAGGGCAAGCTGCCCGGGGCAAAAGGGCAAACTGCCCGGGGCAAAGAGCAAACTGTCCAGAGCCGATGGCAACATCTCCTTGCCTTGGGCACGTTACAGATACATTCCTCCACGACACCAAGAATACTTAAATGCAAAAGATATCGTCCATAAAGTCATCTAACAATTGCTGAATCAACTTGGACATATGTTAATCTGCAAAATGTCGTCATCATTGAAGCTGCTTTTTAATTGCAGTCACAATGGAATGCGCTTGCTCTCCATTCCAACTAGCACTTGAACCAATTCGATGCGCAGACACAGCTACAGATTCTCTGCTGGATGCGATTAAAGAAATGAGTAACAGTTCTTGGTTGAACTGAGACTGACTTTATTTAAAGAAATGAGAACAGTTCTTGGTTGAACTGAGACTGACTTTATTGAATACACTTAGGGTTATTTATACGGTGACAATGGGTTGTGTTGGTTACAGGGAAAGTGTTTATCTAGCAGAAAGTGAAGAGAAATCGGGTGATTCCAATACTAACAGCCCGGTCTCGGCAAGGAGATGTTGCCCTCGGCTCTGGACAGTTTGCCCTTTGCCCCGGGCAGTTTGCCCGGCAGCTTGCCCTTTGCCCCGGGCAGTTTGCCCTTTTGCCCCGGGCAGCTTGCCCTTTGCCACCGGGCAGCTTGCCCTTTGCCCGGGGCAATGAGCAACAGTTTGCGAGCAGCGAGCCAGCAACTGCCCGCTGCTCGCGGGCTAAAGTCCTCAGCCCCTCAGACATGAAATTCGGTTTGTAAGGATAGTAAGTTATATAAATTGAGATGTCATTTTCCGATGTTTTAAAATCTGACCGTTAGGTCGGAAAATTCCCGGAAAATTCTACATGCTAAATACCAGAGAACGTCAAGGGTGGCACTTTTTGGCACCCGAATCACACTTATACAACTTTGAGTGCTTGTCGCACTCACAAACAGCCAGAAAAGTATAACACACCCACACGCTCAAAGCCCTTTTCGTGTTTCGTGTGTTTGCATTTCGTCACTCACTCACTCCTTTTGCTTCAGTATTTGTGATCGGCCTCATCTCATGTAAACATGCAGAAAAAGAGCAAACACTCAGTTTGCGCTTCTGCGTAAGAGCATGTTCGAAATTTTCAGAACAAGGCAACAAGCCTTGCTTGCAGTGCCGATAACACTCTAAGTGTCGCAAACGCACTACAGTTTCGGGTGCACTTATTGTTCGGGTGTACCCTTGCCGTTCTCTGCTAAATACCTATATTTCATCCGATTGACTTGAAATTCGGTTTGTAAGGAAAGTAAGTGAAATAAATTGAGATGTCATTTTCCGATGTTGGAAAATTTGACCGTAGGGCTGGAAAATTCCCGCAAAAGCGTTGGAAAAGTTTGTATGGTGAACATTTTATTTACCATCTGATTGACTTGTAACTCGGTTTGTAAGCAAAGTATGCGAATTAATTTTACACGTGATTTCCCGATTTTGGAAAATCCGCCCACAAGGAAAATTGCCGGAAAATTAGATCTGCAAAAATCAATTTTTCTCCCGATTTACTTAAAATTCTGTTAGTAAGGATAGTAAGTGAAATAAATTGAGATGTCATTTTCCGATGATAGAAAATTTGACCGTAGGGCCGAAAAATTTCCGAAAAAGCGTCGCAAAAGTTTGTATGGGGAAAATTTTATTGGCCATCCGATTAACTTGAAACTCGGTTTGTAAGCAAAGTATGCGAAAGAATTGGACACGTGTTTTACCGATTTCGGAAAATCCGGCCACAAAGAAAATTTACGGCGAAAATTTGATATGCAAAAATCTATTTTTCATTGGGTTGACTTAAAATTCTGTTTGTAAGGAAAGTAAGTGAAATAAATTGACATGTCATTTTCCGATGTTGGAAAATTTAACCGTAAATTCCAAAAATTCACGAAAAAGTCTGCAAGCTAAGTAACTAAAATTAACCCGATTGAATTGAAATTGAAACTCATTTTGTAAGGATAGTTAGTAAGATAAATTGAGATACCAGTTTGCGATGTCGGAAAATTCGACAGTAAGCTCGGAAAACTCTAGGAAAATTCTGCATCCTAAAAACTGTTTTTCATCCGATTGACTTGAAACTCGGTTTGTAAGGACCGTAAAATTAATTTGTAATGTGATTTTCCGTTTTTTGGAAATTTGGCCCTAGGGTCGGAAAACTTCCGGAAACTCCGAATGCAATAAACTATATTTCATCCGATTGACATGAAACTATGTTTGTAAGGATAGTATAAGAAATAGCGATAACGATAACGAAAATTATAACGATAGCGGATGACGATAAAGAAAGTTGAACAGCGACTGTGTTTCGACAAATTCAACACCATGGGTAGAATATTGGTGGTCAAGATTGAATAAAAGTATAGTTTCTAGCGATTAGCTCCAAACGTATTTTATGAGCTACATTCAAAAAAAGTACGGAATAAGTGACTTTAAATATTTTAATATAAAATCACCCACAAAGTTAAAAAATATGCGGAAAGTTGTTGTATGCAACTCTTTCGATCTTCATTTGAACAGCTCCATGCACATTTTGAAAGAATCACACTATAAAATATTTCCAGCATGATAAATTAGAAACAAATTAATGCGAGCGAAGCCGCTGGTAAATAAAGCTAGTATGTTATAGTTATCCGATCCGGCCGGTTCCGACAAATGTGCAGTGTATTTGCCGCGATAGTTTTAAAACTGACGGAGGAGATATCATAGAAACAGACGGACGTGCCTATATCGACTCAGCTCATCATGCTAATCAAGAATATATACTTTATGTGGTCGGAACTGCTTCCCTCTATGCGTTACAAACATCTGGTAGTCGGGGCACTCGATTGCTGCGTCCTTGTTTCGAGTATATTTATCAATTAATGCATTAAAACCACATAAAATTCCAACTAAAATCACCATATAGTTGTCTAGCTCACACACGAAATTAAAATGCTTGCTGAAATAAATGTACTATTACTAGGATCAATTAATGACGGGCCATAAAAAAGAAAAGAAGTGTTCTCTATTACAATTTACTAGCTCTCCCGAATAAATAGTGCTGACTACAATCGAGTGCTAGAAAATAGTTTGTTTCCCTAATTAAATAAGGCCTGGTAAACATCCTATATTTTCGTGCAAGCCAATGCCCAAATTCACTCTAGTCGAGGGGAAAAGCTTTTTACAAGAGTATTGGGTCGAGTTATTGGAATGCCCAGCATATATACCAGACTTAAATCCCATTGAAAATTTTTTGGGAATACTTGCAAGACGTGTTTAAAAAAAAGCTGACTGGTAAATCTGATAGATTCAATAAAAAAAGTATTTTTAATATTAGATCATATAGAGGATCGACAGTCAATGCCTAAATTATCGATTAAAATTGGTTAGCATTATTTGTATACTTTTATTTATTTATTAATAGTCGACAAAAAAGGCTGTCAACAAATTTGTAATCAGGTTATAAAAATGTTTATTTACTAAGGCTGCATAAAAAAGAAAGCCTATCAAAATTACAAAATAAACTAATAACGACTCCGACTCGGTAGGAGATTTTTATTTGCCGGTCCGGCCAGCTAAGCCCCGATTCACAGCCTGTTGTAGTCAGAATCGATATTAGAGCTAACAAAACCACTTATCAAATATACACAGGCCTGTTCAGGTTTTCACTTGCACTAAATTTTCTCTATTTCGATTTGGCTACCTGTTCTGGTTTTCATAGTTTTATAGAATTACTCGATTTGAATTCCCATTGCTTGGAGCATGTGAAATCAGATGTAAGTTCGTAATTTTCATTAAGTGCTATTAAAATAAAGCGAGATATTAAACAGCTGTATTAAGCTATTGCAGAGTATGTATTTTGTTTGTTTCATCCAACTGATTAAGTTCAGCGAGTTGTCAAAAGAAAAAAATTTGGAACTGAAACATTCGGATTGCAAGTCGAATACCAGAACAGCCAACGCAAAATCGTTCGATTTTAATTTAATTTGAAATTGAATAAATTATTTAAAACCCGGAACAGGCCTGATAGAGGTAGTGAAGAGGTAAGGAAAAAAAAAATAAGAAAATGCAGGTTTACAAATACAAAGAGGAATAAAATAAATAAACGTACATATGTAGAGAAAAGATAATAATATATATATATAAAGTGAAGAAATGTTAAAAAAAAGGCATAAAACTATGATTAAAGATAAAATGAAAGAGTAACCAAAATTAAAAATTTAGTAATTAAAAATATAATAAAATTAAATGAATAACCGAAAAAATCTCTGACCCGGTGGGGGAAGATTCATTAGCCAGTACGGCAAGCTATGCCCCTATTCACGGCTGGGAGTGGTCAGAGATTTTCACGGAGATAGGTGTAAAGGGACGTTTTTAAGGAGAGAGAGAGAGATCTGTTGAGAGGAGGTGATAAAGATAGTTGTAGTCTTGACAAAAAACACGAAATCGATTATGCTGGGCATAATCAGTTGTGCATCTAGACCAGATAAAAGGAATAAAGTTTCTAGTTGGCCTAGAAGGAACAGAGAAGTTAAGGCGACGTAAGAGTTCAGAAGAATCTACATCATCGATAATTAACTTATGAAGAAAAGAAACACCGAAGACTGTTCTACTGTTAGCTAGCGAGAGTCTTCTGGAGAACGATGGCAAACGAAGGTTAGAGCCCCAGTTTAGGCCTCGAAGGGCAAAAAGTATAAATTGTTTCTGAACTGATTCAATAAGATCGATTCAATAAGATGGTGCGTGGCCAAAATGAAAATAAACTTGATCTGCCTGCAGACATAAGAGCATATGTCCCATACATGTCAAACCTCTATCTCTTACCATCTCTGAGATGTGTGCGTTCATACGGACAAGCAGACGGATATGGCTATATCGACTCGGCTGTTGATGCTGATCAAGAATATATATACTTTATGGGGTCGGAGATGCTTCCTTCTGGATGTTACATACTTTTGCACAAACTTATAATACTCTGTGTACCTCTGTGACTCGGCTGTTGATGCTGATCAAGAATATATATACTCTATAGGGTCGGAGATGATTCCTTCTCGATGTTACATACTTTTGCACAAACTTATAACCTACTCTGTGTACCTACGGTACAGAGTATAAAAAGTATTGTAATGACTATATATAATCAACCTGTACAAAAATTTCTGATTAATAATTAATTAAGATTATAAATAATCCAAAAGTAGTCGGGATTATTTGTGATTATCAAAAATAATCAAAAAAAATCAAAAGTATTTAAAAATAAGATTACTCTTGATTATTCTTGATTATTTTTGATTATTTTCTACATTTTCAAATGAAACGAGAGCGTAAGTTAAAGTCGGCCCTGCCCGACTTCGAAATACCCGTCACTCAAGGCAATTAGTGTTTAATAACCTCATGCATCTCAGATAAGTATGCAACGTTTTTTTAAGTCTGCCATTTTTTATCCGATCTTTATGAAAATTGTACATATTGTGAGATTGTTGATGCGTTAATTTAAAGGCCAAAAAAAGGTGGCTCTGACGGTCGAGACGGTTGACATGCTGACTTTAGTTAACGTTAAGAACGAAGTTTCAAGTGCAATTCACAGGCAAGGAACATAAAGTTTTTTTTTATATTTTATTTTGCGAGCACAAGTCATGTTCTTAAGTCATGTCCAAGCCGATCGACAAAATGTTCATAATATGAAAACCACTGTTCACGATTTACGAATAAGCGGGATTACTTTACTTTTGTATATATATAAAATAAAAAAAAAAAACTATTTTAGCATTTCCTCCAGTGGGACTCAAGCCACGTTCTCATTACACAAGCGCCGAGTCTTTCACCTCTACTCCAAGGAGCGGCCTGACAAATAGGATATTTAGGGCATAATTTAGAGCATAAAGACTAGACTTTTTCCATTTGAAAATGTAGAAAATAATCAAAAATAATCAAGAGTAATTTGATTTTTGATTTCTTTTGATTATATTCGATAATCACAAAAATTCCCGACTATTTTTTGGTTATTTATAATCGTAATCAATTAGTAATCGAGAAAACTGAAAATAATCGTAATTTAATGATTATTTTTCATTTAAAAAAAAGTAGTCAAATACTAATGATTACGATTATAAATCATTATTTAACAGCCATGGTTGTGAAAGTTTCAAGCTTTTGAACAACTTTCACATTCATACGAAGCAATGTGACAGAAATAAAATGTATGTTTATCTAAGAACAATTTTTTATAAACAATGTTTCTTTTTTTCAGGTTTTGCAATCTTCCAACAAATATTCTGGACTTGACGATGAAGGATCTGAATAATTAATATTTGTATGTTTCTAATAAACAATTTAATGAATATAATAAAGAATCCCTTATACA
Source organism: Lordiphosa fenestrarum (assembly GCA_035044985.1). Classification (NCBI taxonomy): domain Eukaryota; kingdom Metazoa; phylum Arthropoda; class Insecta; order Diptera; family Drosophilidae; genus Lordiphosa; species Lordiphosa fenestrarum. Next base: position 77,554 of record JAWNNO010004300.1, read on the forward strand.
AAAATATTAAGAGACAGCTCATCTATGTAACTTAATAAAACACAATAAAGTCACATAACGGTAAGAGTAAGTCTTAGACCCTGCTACCAATTTGTCAACTTCTATGCCAACAAAAAACAATTTGCGGGACAGCTGCTCCTTGGTATAATTAATAAGTAGATTAGCACGATAATAAGTAAGTATTAAGTAGTAGCACGATTGCTTTTAGATTGTTTTCACCATATACCATATGTGATTTTGTCATCGACATCACGATTAACCAAAACCAACACATTAATTTAAATTCTAATTATTTACGGCGTTTTCTCTTTTCTTTCTTTTTTTTTCTCGGAGTGAGTCATGACACGGAAGTGGAAGTCCACTGACTAATCCGTTATACGCTCCACTTTTTAAAAGTGCTGCCAAATGTACGGGCTGCCGCCTGATGGTCCAACTTTTCCAACATCCAACCTTTGTGACCTAGTTTTAGTTCATAGTTCACATTTCAAAGATTCTTTTGTTGTCATATCTATATTTCGGGTCATATTATCAATGCTGGTGTTAATCTCTGCAGGACTCGGTCCAAAAATCGTAATGTTTCACTCCAATTTTTTGTAACTGTGGGAACTTTTCCTTGTCCTACGGAGTCCACCTATATAATCCTCCCAGCAGCTCCAGTACCGTAGCTGTGAACTCTGGTGTCCTACAAAATTCACAATCTTGTCTTGCACTTAAATTAAACTAATAAATAATCTTACCTCCTTTTGTTACCATGGCGATTTTTTTTTTTTTGCGCATTCAGTTTTACAGCTGTTTGTTGTGTTTGTTAGTGCTGACAGTTGTAACGATACCCGTACGATAAGCAAAATGATCGATACTCTGTCCATACACTACTCGAAAAGTCAAGGATGCACCCGCATCCAAATTGGATGCAACTTGTTTGCTACCACTAGCCGCTTTGATTTTTGTATGTCGTAAAAGTTTATTTATTTTTATTTAAATATTAGCTATAATACATTTGCATTAAATAATATTTTAACTCAACATCATTCGCTATTACAACAGAAGACTCAGTCCTTAAAAGAGGGATCCTTCCCAACTACTCATCCATCTTCACGGCTGAAATTATTGCAATTCTCGAAGCCATTAATCAAATTAAATCAAAAAAAGACAAATTAATAATATGTTCCGGCTCACTATCCTCACTTAAAGCCATAAAAAACATAGAAAACCACTGCTATTACCCAAGTACCATCCGCATATTACTAACTAGACATCAAAATAAAAATAAACTTATGTGGATTCCAAGCCACATCAACATAAAAGGAAACGACTTTGCCGATTTGAACGCTAAATCTGCAAACCATTTCCCACTCACCACCACTATCAATACTAACACAACAGACATCAATAGATACTTTAAATACCAACAAACAAACACAATGGAACAACACTACCAATCATGCTCAGACTGGTACAAAAACATAAATCCAAATAAGATAAACATCTCACACTTCATGAAATTTACGAACCAAGAAGAAATTACTAGACTAGACCAAATAAAACGAGAGCGTAAGTTAAAGTCGGCCCTGCCCGACTTCGAAATACCCGTTACTCAGCTCAGCTCGGATAAGTATGCAACATTTTTTTAACTCGGCCATTTATTATCCGATCCTTTTGAAAATTTGTGAGATTGTAGACATTGGCCACATAGACTTCACTGCAAAATCTGAGCTCAATATCTTAAAAATTGTGGGAGTTATTCAATATTTTTTATTGCGGGGGCGGGAGGGGGCGTGTCCAAAATTTGAAACAAACTTGATCTGCCTACAGACCATACTAGCTTACGTATAAAATTTGGTTGCTCTAGCTCTTCTAGTCTCTGAGATCTAGGTGTTCATACAGACGGACGGACGGACGGACGGACGGACGGACGGACAGACGGACATGGCTATATCGACTCGGCTGTTGATGCTGATGAAGAATATATATACTTTATGATATCGGAGATGCTTCCTTCTGCCTGTTACATACATTTGCACGACTTTAGTATACCCTTTTTACTCTACGAGTAACGGGTATAAAAATACTAAGATTTCGACTTGGGCATACAAGAATCACAAACCAACACTACATAGATAAAAACCTTTCCAAATATTGTCCACTTTGCCAAAAGAATACCAATATAGACATCAAACACATCTTAACAGAATGTCCATCTTTAACGCCATCCCGAATACTAAACCTCCAAAACAAAAACCCAATAGACCTCCTAATGAACCCATCAATTGATAACCTTAAGCACGTACTAAAATTCCTCAAAAACTCGAACCTGTACCACAAAATATAAAAAAAAAAATTATAAAAAAGTTATTAAATCAAATCCAAAATCACGTATATTCCATAACAAACTTCAAACTCAATCTCATTCACACTTTGTACATAAATATAACTTACATACCTATATAAAAAATGTAAATATTACTAAACAGTTAGCTGAAGGCCGCAGCAGCCATGCTACCCCCTACTAGCTCCTAAGTTTATAACTTTAAGCTAGTCATATAAAATAAATAAATAAATAAAATATTTTAACTAATAGTGGAATAGGATAACGAGTTACAAGACCTTTGACCCTATCGTACAATTTTTTTATGGAATTTAATAAGTTGCAATTCTTAAGGAACATGGAGATAATATTGATGTTTGTTTTATTTACAGTAGCTAGTACAGAAGATGGGGATTGGTTATGAAATAGAGAGAGCCGGATATTTTCATATTTGGGCATATGTAGTAGTAGAATTTAGTAGTAGTAGTAGAATTTATTTATTTTTAACTTTTAATAACAAATATGCACGTAGTGACTTTATAAAGATTATTTAAATAAACGAATATTGGTATTTTACTGGGCAGGGCAATTAATGCCGTCAGCCCATACTTCCCTTAATTAGTCCACAATACACCAGTTACCAGTTACTACACTTGACTTCCGCGGTCGTCCCGAGATATCAAATCGTTCACCGGTAATGGTGCGTTAGAGGATAGAGGATAATAAAAACAAAGTAAATAAATTAAACATTTTTAAGTTAAACAACCAGTTTACTAGAAAAAAGAAATTTTTATATAGACAATAAAAACTGTTTTTTGCAGTAAGCCGTTAGCCGAGTAATTGGGACTTGATGCTTTCTTGGTTACCAAATCAAGTATCACCGTAGTCCATAACGAAACTTCGGCGATATTGCAGGCTCTCTCTTAAGTAGGAGATGAGGGAGCGCCAGTTGCTTCCGTTCAGCAGAGCGTGTGATTCCTGGCACGACAGAGTTGGTTTTCCAAAGTGCAGCGCCCTGAGTTCTTTCAGTATGGGGCATCGTGCAAGAAAGTGTTCAGTGTCCTCTCTCTCCCTGGTATTGTAAAGGGTGAAATGGGTGGGCGTGGTACTGTAAGGCACATAGTTCAGGCTCATAAGTTCGGTTCTTGCACGGAAGATGAGTGATATGGTTGCGGCTTCGAGGTCATCATGAAAATAGTTCCTAGACGCAAGGTTGTACTCCAGTTGACTCTACGTGATGCGAGACTGACTGCCTCGTGCTTCTGCTTCGAAACTGGCCCTCTCCCTACAGTCAATACTTCGTAGCAGTTGGGTTTGCCAAACGCTCCATGTGCTGTAATCGTTCAAGTTGCATTCGATGTTGTGTTCTTCTGCCATAGACATGATACTGGGGAATACTGGGGTAGGTAGAACATTCGTTTGATATAAAGCCGAAGGAGTTTTTCTACGTCTTCAAATTGACTGACGCCCCATACCTGGGCAGAGTAGCACATAATTGCTCTTGGGGTGGCTGTAAATAGGGCGTATTTGGTGTTATGGTTTACGTTCCTTTTTCTAAGCAGCTCTTTCCATGTTGAGTTTATTGCGGTTTTGGAGTCGCTGAGTTTTTGCTTAAGGTGCTTGTGAAAGGTCATGCCTGGTGTTAAAGTCACTCCTAGGTATCGATATTCATTTACCACTTCAAGATTCATTCCGTTTATTTTCCATGCATCTGCCATAGTTCTGCGGCCTCTCCTATCTCGTATTACCATAACTTTTGATTTTGCGCAGTTGACATGAAGGCTCCACGTTTGGCAATATTTATATAAGGCGTCAATCATTTGCTGCATTTCTACGGGGCTTTCTGCTAGTAACACCATGTCGTCGGCGTACAAATAAACGCCCCCTGGCAAAAATTACACTATGTCGTCCACATACAATGCAAAAAGAAGCGGGCTCAGAAGACATCCCTGTTTTACTCCGGTGTTGGACTCAAACCATTCCGATATGTTGCTGCGTACCACACTGCTGTCTTGTTTAAATAATAAAGACTTTGTATTATCTTTGTTGAGACTCCTATATTGCTCAGTTTTAAATAGAGTCTTTGTCTGTCCACTGTGTCGAAAGCAGCTTTAAAGTCCACAAAGAAGGCATACATCTTTTTTTTCCTTTCCAGATAGTGCTTTGCAAAGGCCGTGAGCGTAAATATGCTGTCTACGGTAGAGTAACCATCCCTAAATCCAGATTGATACTCGCTTAAAATGTCGTACGTTTTAACCCAACTCGTTAGGCGTCGGAGCAGTATTGATACAAATAGTTTAAAGATCTCATTTAAAAATGATATGCCCTTGTAGTTTTCTGGCAAGCTATTATTTCCTTTTTTTAAAATAGGAAAAATGATGTTTTTCCTAAAGCTGTCAGGTTGATCTGCTGTCTCAAAAATCGTATTGTATGCAGCTGTAAGGTGTGTTACGAAAAGTGGTGTGGCGTTTTGCAGGAACTCGGCGGGTATCCTATATTCTCCAGGTGCTTTTTTTGGTTTACTGCGCTTTATTGCAGCTACCACTTCTGTGACATCAATTTCGGAATCCAATTCCAGTGATGTGGTATATGGCATGGCAAAGTTGTGTTGTGTTAGTAGAGCTTCCGAGTAAAGTAGACTCCTAAAGTATGTCGCTATGCTGTTCGCATCTGCCTTTATCGGTTTGCTGGCTGCGGTTCCGTTTATCTGTCTTAAAAGTGCCCAAAGCGTCTTACTGTCCTTCACTTGATTCAACCTAAATTCCAGTTGTGTATGATAATTTTGTTGTGACCGCTTGCACAAAGTCTTATACTCCTTCTGAGCTATGAAGTAACTCTGCTTGGATGCATTTGTGCCTGTTTTCTGCACCTGTCGAAGAAGGATCATGGTCTTCTGCCTTGCTTCTGCGCATTCATTTCCAAGCCATGGCTGATGCCTAAGTTGAGCTGTGCCTGCGCGATTCTTCATGAACTGTCCCGATTGAATGATGCAATCAGTTAAAGATGCAATTGTTGCTCGAGTCCATTGGCTATTAGCCATCTTCAGATTTTTATCAAGTTCAGTTGCATATCTCTTCGAGCACCTGTCCTTCCACTTTAGCTTTGGTAACAGCTGTTCTTCTCTTTGCGCTTGTGTCGGTTTAGAGGCTTCAATGCTCACTATTAAGGGCATATGGTCGGAGTAGATCCCATTTGTTATTTGCATATCCGTCACATATTGATGCCAGGATCCGCTTATCAAGCAGTAGTCAATGGTTGACGATGCTTGTCCTCGTACAAATGTAAAGTTGCCTTCTCGATCGCTAATTGACCTCCCATTTAAAATTGTTAGGCTAAATGATTCGCACAGCTCAATAAGTTTTTTGCCATTGGCATCTATACAAGGATCTTTTGCAGCTTTTGGAGTGGCATATCGCGAATTTGTGTGTGCATCCTCAGTTATGACTTGCTCGTGCGCCATACGGGCATTTAGATCGCCGACTATCATTTTGTTTGGCATATCTGCCAGAAGCAACAGATCACATAGGTTCTTGTAAGCGCCCGGCCAGTGATTAAAGTTCAAGTATGTTGGGATTATGTGGAGGAGCTCATTTTCCAACGTGATTTCAATTACAGTTGTGCTAATAATTTTGATGAATTTGCAATCTAGGTTATTTTTCAGTTCTTTCCGAATTCCATACATCGCACCTCCGCTTACTCTCCCTCTAGTGCTCGTTCTGGTTGCTGGCTCCCAATGCAGTATATGACTTTCAAAATATGGCTCGTATCTTTCAACAGATTTTTCGGAAAAAGTTTCAAATAATTGAAAGATGTCGTGTGATTTCAAAAAGGTGAGAAAATGAGAGTGTATGTATTAGCTACTGGCCAAGCCTGCTATGTTATATGCTACTATCTTAAGGCTACATTTTATTTTGGGAGTATGTGTTGGTTTGGTTTTTGGAAAATTCTTTATTTTTGACCGTTTTTGGCTCTCTTGCCTTGGAGTGAAGTAACTCATATTGAATTCGACTAGAATCGAGACGACTGCCATATAGCTCTTTTAAAAATTCTCCAGCAGGTTGTCCTCTGTTTACTAGCGTACTATTATTGTCAAAGTGTATCCATTTTCCATTAATGTTTATTGTATCGTCTTTGACGAACACTTTGTGGGAGTTATTTGCAATCTCAAGCTCTTTTTTAGCTGCAACAGCGATTTATTCTCCTGTTTCTCCGTAATGAGGTCTTTATCCACATAAATAGAGCTGCCAGCCAGTTTTCTAGTGTTTTTTAATATTCCCTTAGCCATTCCTGATGTTTCCATATCCACAAATAAGCCCACTTTGTTGTTGTTTTCGAAGATGATGCGCGATTCCTTCACTTGGGCATTGGGCACCTGCATTTTCGATCGAAACAGTGATTCCATGCCCTCTTTCGTGGCCATATCTTTTTTTAGGCCCTTGACAATTAGGTTTTTTTCTTTTTTGGTCAACAAGCCTGCTCAGTTCCCTTCTGTCTGGTTCTGTCACTTTTTAACTATGTAATCTCAGCTTTCAGCTCCATATTCTCCGATTCCACTTTTTCAATTTTTTGTGATACACTCCCAAGCTGCTGCTTTATTTCCTCCATGTCTTCCTTGGTTGACATTGTTTTGTTCAGAGTGTTCAAGCTTGCGTCCATTCTTTCTCCGACACTTTGTATGGCTGACATAAGGTCTGATAGAGCAAACTCTTTCTGATATTCAGGCGACAACTCAGAGCGATTTCTCTTTACGTTCTGCAAGCCGTTCGGGGTATCCGTGGTGCGGTTGGTCGAGCTGCTATTTGCCAATGCTTGACCGGTAGCAGTCCGTGGCGGCGTTCTTTGCAAGCTAGCCATTTTAAATTTCGCGCTCTTATATCAGCCTAAAAGTTTACACCTTTATCCTTTGCTTGGCTTGCCGAAAAGCCTAGTTCAAAGGCGCTTTCCCTTTGTTGGTGGCAGCTGATTGACTGTGAGCTGGGGTCCAAAGTGGAAAGCTCGGTTTTTTGTCGTGGACGTTCTGCTGGCGGGGTAGTTGTTGGTTCGTTTGAAACTCACTGCGCTTTGTTGTTTGTGGGGGTGCTCCGCCTGACAGTACTGAAACAGGTTGCCGCCAGAAAGATGTTGGCCCAGTTTGTGTTGCGGTAGCGGTGCGTCGTGTTTCCGTTCGTTTCCAGCAGCTACAGCCTCGTCACACAACAATATATTAACAAACTCTTAAAATTTTCGCGGGAGCACAATCAAAACAAAGCTTCTTCCTTTCAGGGTTGCCGAGTTTGGGCATATGTATAAAATCTTGTCCGCAATGTTGAGAGGTGGGCCAAATGTTGCCTGAAAGGAAAGGAACGATCATTAGGGAAATGGATCTTCTCCGCTGTAGGATTTACTGCCTTGTACAAATGCTGGAAAGAGTTCCAGTTCAGAGCTTGTTGTTTTAGGTGCGATATAATCAATCTTTGATGATTTTTTTCGATGCAGGGGATGAAAGTAAAGGGTGATTCTTTAGCTATTATCTTTTTGGCAACACTGGCTTAAACAGCTCACGCACGTTTCGTGTTTTGTTTCACTGTCAAACATCTTCAGTTTGGCCTACAGTTTAACCATGAATCGTCGCGCAGTCAAGGTCAACATTGTTGGTGGTGTTTGCAACTTAGATATTCTATAATATTTAGCTTTTTGTATAAACTTTGTCTTAAATGAACACAATTTTGCCTGAAGGAAAAGTTTAATGCAAATATAACTCCTAATATCTTAAGATACGAAACTCTATATTTAAGTTATTAAAGCAGAGACCTTTATATGTACAAAAGTGTTTTTTATAGACGTTTATATTTTTACATTAACAGCGTAGCCACTGAGGATTGACCCCATGTCTCTATTTCATCTAAAATGTCACAAAGAAAAGTATTTAATTTTTCAGAGTCTTTCAGTTTCCTAACAATTAAAGCGTCGTCTGCATATATAAATAGTTTAACGTTTTTATATTTCAGTATAATTTGGTTGCTTTGTTTGAATGCAAAGATGAATAACAACACTGATAATGGCGATCCCTTGTTATTTAATCTGGCTATGAATGATCGATGGGTTATACTTTTACCAGGCTGAAAACTCTTGGACCCACTCCCCATGACAGAAGCTGTTGAAGGATCGAATGGACACCGACGCGATCGAAAGCCTTTTCGAAATCCGTGGCCAAAATGGTCACGTGATTTCTAGTGGAAAGGGCATCCGATACGAAGTGTTGCAAATGCAACAGGGAGTCCATAGTGACTTTATGTCGTTGATAAATCCGCCTAGACGTTAGGATTTTTTGAAAAGTTTTGCCTAAGCAGGAGATGAGAGAAAGCGGAGGAAAGCTACTTAATTTGGATATAGGTTTATTTGTTTTTTGGATCGTAATTATGAAAGCTTATCTCTAAACATGGGGGTAGCAGCCATTTTCGAATATTTTATTGTATATGTTAAGAAGTTTAACTTTGGCAGAGTAGGAAATATTTTTATACCATTGCAGAGGTTATATGGAAATTGTCCAGATGCTTGCAACGCATAGTAGGGAATATTTTTATACCCTTGCAGAGGTTATATTGAAATTGTCCAGATGTTTGCAACGCATAGAAGGAAGCATCTCCGACCACATAAAGTATATATATTCTTGATCAGGATGACGAGCTGAATCGGTATAGCCATGTCCGTTCGTCTGCTTCTATGCGATTTCCTCCGTCAGCTATCGCCACCAAACTTTGCACGAAGTCTTGTAGTACAAATACGCTGTACACGAGTCGAAATCAGCCGGGTCGGATGACTATAGCATATAGCTGACATAGGAATAATCGCTCGAGAAACTAGTTTTAGTGAGAAAAACTTTTTGTTATCAAAGCAAACGCAACTATATAGTATAGCTGTCATAGAAAAGTAGATTCCGAAAAGTAGTCTGTGAGAAAAATTGATTGTTTTCAGTGAAAATGTCCTTCAAATTAGTTAGAAAAACGTGCTGCAAGGGTATACAAACTTCGGCAGAGCCGGAATTATTATAACTGATCCCCAAACATGGGGGTAGCAGCCATTTCGTGTATCTGTTAAGAAGTTTAACTTTGGCAGAGTAGGGAATGTTTTTTTGGATATGTTCTGCCATCACTTCCTGGAGATTTTCTTTTGGTGTTATGCAGGGCCACTTCGAGCTCTGCCATAGTAAAGTCTGCTTCTATGGATCTGGCTGAGCCAGATAAATGTGTGCCAGAATATGGATCGTTAATGAACTTATTTTTTTGAGAAATGTACTCTTCGCGGATATTTTCGTCCATGGAATATTTAGACCAGGTTTAAGCAAATTCGTTCGATATATCTAAAGGATGGGGTAGAAGTCAATGTTTTGTCATAATACAGGAGCCTTGTATCCGGGGTACACCAACCAGCATGTTGATATCGGACCATATTTTTTTTGTGGTGGAGACGAGATATTCTTGATGTGAGAATTTGAAAACTCTCCCGTTTAGCTTGTCTTACACGGTATTTAAATTTAATTAATGTAATTTTTGGCAGAGAGGATGGAGACATTTTACGTCTATATTCTTGTCAAAGCCTTTGTTTGTCGCTGTTTTAACCAACAGCTAGTTCGTAGGGTAATATGTGGCAATACCCCAGAACATTGCTAAATTTGCAGCAGTTCTGATGGCCCTTGTTAATTTAGCCACCTCAATTTGAATGTTTGAAGATCTTTGGTATTGTGTATGTTATTCTCAAACTGCTCTGTCTTATACTTGGGAGAAAATCCTGAGCTGTGGGCCTTAGGGAGGTTATTTATGAGGGTGTTGATAGGGAAGTGGACGCTTCCGTAGAGGTCAGCAAGCACCGACCAAGTAAAGAAAGGTATCAGGGAGGGGGTAACATGAGAAAATGTTTTGTGAGTAGAAAAGTGGGTCACTGACCCATCATTTAGAAGGGCTAAGTTAGATCTGTTGTTAGCTTTAACTACTTTTTTCCACTGGAGTTTGAGGAGTTTGACCCCCACAATGTATCCCACAAGTTGAAATCGCCAAATATCAATAATAGTGGGCTACAATTTGTAATAATACAGGGTGCGCCATATAAAGTGTCGGTATGGCAACACTGAATAACTTTGACATTTACCAACCGATTGCTTTTGTTAGACATGTTTTGGAAACATCAATCTAGTACAATTTTGACCATGGAACGCTTCACACCAAAACAACGTGCCGAAATAGTAATGGTATTTCTGAAAGTGATTTAGATTTAATTTAGATTAGTTTTAGATTTCGTTGATCAGCTGTTCACAGCTGCTCCATATAAAATGTCAAGTGTGCCCAGAGTAAGTGAGGAATTGACTGTCATACTAATTAATTTTAAATAATCAGCTTTGAGGCTGATTAAGATTTGGTTTAGATTTGATTTCGTTTTGGTGTGACCTTATTTACATGGCGCGCTTGGTGCTCGTTTGAATTCTGCTATGATATCAAAATGGAGAACGTTTTTATAATTAAATAATCATTAATTTAATGCATATTAGAGTGCATACGAGACTCATTTAAGGGTGAAAGACCAGTGGCCTAAAGTTGACAAAATCAAAAGAGCTCTTAGTAATTAGAGCTTGACCTTGACTAGGGCAAAGATGTCCGTGATGCCATATCTGCACAGTTCTCGTAGAATGTTGTACCTCTCAAATTCTTCCACAATTTTATCCTGCCTCTTAAACTTGAGTTCTGCCAAATAGCATAAGTAACTTCAATTCACAATACTAAAACTACATATTCTGCCAATATGCTATTATTTAAAATGCTTAAGAAAATAGTTTTCACACTTTCTTTCCGCTTGTTTTGCTTTCGCGCATGGGTTTGATTTGGCGCCATTGGTCAATCAGTAGTGTGGTCACACTGTCAGCGGTTCACGAAATCTAAATCAAATCAGTGCGCAAAAAGGGTCGTTTCCCCAACTGATTTAGATTTGCTTAAAAATAATCTAAATTAAATCTAAATCACTTTCAGGAATACCATTAGTGACGCTGTTCATCGAAAATAATCGTTCAATTGTGCTAACAATTGGAAACAAATTTTGATGACCGATGAGGCCCATTTCACGCTTTCTGGTGGTGTTAATAAGCAAAATTGTCGCATATGGGGCACGGAAAATCCACACCGCATCCATGAAATTCCTTTACACGTCCCTAGACGCCTGGTATCAAAAAGAGGCGATATTGACTGGCCACCCAGATCTCCAGATTTGACCGACCCAGACCTCTTTTTGTGGGGTTATTTAAAAAGCAAGGTTTACGCCAGTGAGCCACAGACCATTGAAGAGCTTAAGGCCAACATTCGTGCCGAAATCGCCACTTTATCGACTGAGACGCTCGAAAAAGTGATGGAAAATGCCGCAAAAAGGGCACATTTTGTTGCGGCCAATAAAGGCGGCCACTTGATTAATGTTGTGTTCAAAAGTAGTCGAAATAAATTGTACAGGACCAAATTAAAGGAACAAGATCAACATATAGCAATCGGTTGTTTGTTTTTATATTTATTCAGTGTTGCCATACCGACACTTTATATGGCGCACCCTGTATTTGTGAGATCGTTGGTGGAAAATGGAGATCAGGAGGGATATAAATATTGAGGATAGTAAAACGTTGTATAATGGACAATGGAATGGACAGTTACAAGGCGAATGAACTTAAGATTGATGGTTTTTTTTTTTGGTTTTTTAGTAAGAACACACACCTAAATATCGATAAGCGAATAAGGGCATTTCCACAGTCGCGAACGCGACATTCGTACGCCTTTGAAGTGCAAAAAATTATAGAAAACTAAAAGATTTTTTCTTGTTGTTTTAGTTTTTTGGTAGCATTTTGGAAGCAGTATTAATAGTGCAAAAAGAACGATCAGACGATTTGAAGTTTAAAATATATTTCTAAAAAATCATATCATTCATCACGCGACAAAAATGGAAGTTCTTTTCGAGTGCATCTTGAAAAATGCATAAATCTGCGAAATGTCAAAAAAAAATTAAGCAGTTAACTTTTAACTAACGAGAAATAAGGTAGCTTTTTATTGGGGGTATTCATTTTCAATTATTTACATAATTTTTTTTTTATAAGCATAAGTATTATGACGAACTCGACATTTAGCACGCGACATTTTTTTCCATCAATTTTGTAATGCGAATTAAATCAAGAAATTTTATATTTGGCTTAAATTAATACTTATAAGAACTATATTTGAGTCTTAAATCATTTATATTTATAACAAAATATATGAATAAACTTAAGCCAAGTAAACAAATTATAAAGATATACAGCCATGCTCCGGATTTCACTTATTTTTGCGAATTGCGATTTCAGCAAATTCGTACGATTTTAGTTTAGAGCGCTCCGAAATTCGCAAGTTTTTGTCATCGATAATGTTCCATTCCCAACTTGTTTTGTGTCATTTCACATAACAAAAACAGCTGATGAGCGCCACTACTCATGCTATCGATAGTCATATATCGATATATACCACGGCGAAATCGCAAATTGTTGTTATTGTGAGCAGTTTGCCATCTCGCTCAATTTTGTGTATCTCTATTAAATAAATTGTTTAAAATATTGCCTCAATGCGAATTGAGTGGATGAGTCCGTAAGACAAATCTAAAAAGATTAAAGAACTGAATAAAAATAGTTCCGTGGACTGTCTGTTTGTGCATCAACCTATATTTTGCATTTACTTTTCATTTCACGGACTCAGATGTCGCCGGCTTAAAAACGCCAAAACTTTGCGATTTCCGAATGTCGGAGCACCAACTTTTACGATTTGGTGATCAAATCGCAAAGTTTTTGCGAAAGCGAAAATGGGAGCATGGCTGATAGATTTTTTTGAAGAAAATGCAGCTTGAGCTACTTCTAATTTTAAATTTTCATCACAAGAGATATAATGCAGTTTTCGGATGCCTGGAATGTTTGGTATATTTTTCCACTACTTTAATAAAGTCGACGAAATCTCTGTAATCCTGTCTGAGCCAATATATAACAAATTAATTCCTGTTATGTGCTCTTGTGCACATCTAAAAAACGAAAGTCCATCACTTAATATAATGTTTTTTGTTTTTGTAATATGCCAAATTTTTCTTTTGACGATGGCTCCGATTCCGTCGACCGCACCTTTCCCGTGAGAGGTTGCCAAATAGTTCCACTCAATCATTTTGCAGCCAAATTGAGATAAGAAATCTGGTAAACTCCAAATAATAAATTTGTTTTTAAATTGGCAGCTAGTTCCGTCCGAAAATATAAATATATTTTGAAAATGGCCATGCCGGTTTCGGATCTCCTCAACAATATTTTTTACGAAAAGGTAAACATCGATTTTGCTATGACTTAAGCTATCACTAACTATAGCAAAAGATATTGTTTTGTCAAACATCCACGCTACGCAAGTAAATATCGAAACTTGTCTGTAGTTGAAGTGGGCGCTTTGTACTTCATTTTGACAGATAAGCCTATAATTTTCTGCAAAATCAATTTGTAAGACAAGTTGCCCGGGCTTTAAATTGGTCTTCATGTTTTCGAAAAAGCTTTGTTGGGATCGCTTGACAAAGAAATGCCGTTTGAAAAGTGGTAGCTGCACTTCCAGATCGTGAATTAACTCCGATAGTGGAGCCACTGTATCTGACAAAGTCATTCTTTCATCCACCTTTCTCCAATGTTGCCATTTAACATTTTCATCCATTTTTTCTAAGAATTCAACAGGAATTTTTTAATTTTTTATATCCTGTGTACAATTTTCACAACCATTTAACATACAATTTTCATCCTCTACATCGCAACAATCAGATTGTAAGAAATGTTGAAAACCCGTAGGAACAGAATTTACGACTTGTAAACAACAAAAAATTGAAATTTGCATGGCAAATGCATACGCACATGTTATGTGGCATTTTGCTTGAGAGTTGGACTTGCCTTGGTCGATATTGGAAAAAGGTTGACTTCCCTACGCATTCACCAATGAACTCTTTTTTGTAAACTTCGTAGGCTTCTGATACGGTAACTAGCATAAAGCGCTTAGAAATTACTTGTCCATCAACGATGGTTGTATCCTTTCTGCCTGCAGACTGGACACTAATATCTTCATGCATATAAAAACCTTTCACCACATCTAACTTTTTTTCCATTTCCACAGAGAGCCCGGAGGTATTTTCTGTTGCATTTGATGGCTCCACTCTTATATAATGTCTCGATAACCTTAACTCTTTTTGCTACCCCCAATGGTAATGCATTTTCAACCTTCTTTACTGCTTTTCCTAGTGTTTGTTTGCAGGTATACGGTTCACAGTTATTCTTCTCTGTAGCATCATTTCTTTTTTTATCGCGTAACTTTCTCTGCCTAACACGATCTTTTTCCCTTTTTTCCTTTAGCAGCACTTCATCATTTTTTGTACATTTCGACAGCTTTTTGCACTGCGGCATTTCATCCTTTCAGCAGCTTTTCTCGATATTCCTTATATTTTGCGGGAGCTTTTTTGATTTTCTCCAAGTACCGTTTTCTGGCCTCCCTTGCTGGTTTGGCACCTGGTTTATCCATCTGCATAAATAAATATGCATGTTAAAATAAAGAACAAATTTTGATTTGAAAATTTTGCACTTACGATAGCGAACGCGACACACTTTGAAAATCCAAATTAATTATTACTTGTGATTATAAATCGCCGCAACTTTTTTTTTTAGCTAGAGACCACTAAACCTGCTTTAAATTATAATTTGCAGTCACTTGCATTGAGCGATCGCAAAGTACTGATAACAAATGATGATTTTTGGCGGCGAACTCGACATGAGAAGAGGATTTAAAGTAAAATTGAATATTTACCGTTAATCGAGTCTCGCTTGATCTCTTTTAATTTTTTTCTTATTTATTTGTTGTTGGTTGAAATAATTCATAAGGAGAGAGAGAGCATAATAGTCAATGAGTACGCAAACAAATTTAAGAGAAAATGACTCTAATAAGGTGCTAAGAGCGAAAAAAGCATATCTTTAGTATTCAGGCCAATTTTCTTATTGTAAAAACTACGAACAACTTTAAGCACATTATATTATTAAAATTGATATATTTTTCTAATATAATGTTGAAAAAAGTCATTTGTTTATTAACATTTTTTTTTTCGGTCTCGGTGGACCTTTCTGTGGAAATGCCCATATGCAACCTAGTGCTGTTAAGCAGCGCCGAGAGCATGACATTTGATTGACAGCTGTCAAGTCTCTCTCTCAAATACATTGGCTAAAGGTCTCAACCCATTTCCTTTTCCTAAGCTTGGTCTTTCCGATTTTGTCAGTCAAACCATCCAGACGTGAGCAAGCCCCCCAAAAGCAAAGAAAAAAATATAAGCAATAATTATAAAGCCAATGTAAGTTTCTTTATAAGCGCGTTGTGCTTGTGTTACTTGGATTTTTATTTTTTTTTGGCATATAAAGGCTCTTGTACAGTGGCGACGGCTGCTTTGAATTTTAGAGTGAATCTAATCAAAACAAGAGCTGTATAAAACCTAAGGTAAATATGTGTTTTCCAAAATTTTCTACTTAATGGAAAGTCCCGAAAATAACCACCCCTAACAGACGTGCTAAGCAGGGCGTTTCTTAAATCCTGCCCGGTTAGTCGACCCCCAAAGCCCAACCACAAAGTGTGGTGGACAACGCAGCTCTGCCAGACTAGGAAGCTCTTCAATAAAGTAAAATCGATCAACAAGCAAGAAGACTGGCACGCCTACCGACTAGGTTTTTCTAAATTCAAAGGGGCGTATCGGAAGGCAAGAAGAGACTCTTGGGCAAAATTTTGCGAGGATATTGCCTGCACCGGTGAAGCGTCCAGACTTCGACGTGTGTTGGCTAAAGATCCATCCAACCCGGAGTTACTATGTAACCCGGACGGAACGTATGCAAAAAACAGACAAGAGTCTCTGGAACTGCTCGTGAACACACATATTCCAGGTTGCCTAGATGCTGAACCAGAGGTCGGGTCATCTGAGCTACAAATCAGCGAGGCACCTGGGGAAAGAGACACGACGATGATTGACAAAATCATCACTGAAGAAAAGATAATCTGGGCTATCAAGTCATTCTGCCATGGCTGACCAAGAATTTCAAGGGCTGTCTCCTCACGGGGTACATCCCAGAAAGCTGACGAGAGGTGAGAGTGGTCTTCATCCCCAAGGCAGGGAAGATAAACTACAACTCTCCGAAAGACTATAGACCCATCAGTCTATCATCGTTTCTTCTGAAATCGATGGAAAGAATCCTGGACCTCCACCAGGGAAGCAAGCTCACACCACGAATGTTCAGCGGTGCGCAGCACGCCTACCTTAAGGGTAGATCTGTTGACACCGCACTACATGAAGTGGTAGGGAGCATTGAGGAATCGCTGAGTCAGAAGGAGTTTGCGTTGGCGGCCTTCCTCGACATCGAGGGAGCTTTCAACAACGTCAGGACCGAATCGATTACGGCAGCTCTTGCTAATATCGGCTCACACCCGATGATTACTCACTGGCTAAGGAACATGCTTAACAGCCGAGTGATCAACTCCACTCTCTGTACAGGCAACGAAAGAAGAAGAACAACAAGAGGCACTCCGCAGGGGGGAGTCATATCCCCGCTTCTTTGGAACCTGGTTCTCAAAGAACTTCTTCTTACCTTGAAGTTTAACGGATGTAGGGTGACAGCATATGCAGATGACCTGGTTCTAATGGTAACGGGTAAATTCTTACCCACAATCAGTGAGCTATTAGAATCTGCTCTTGCTAGAACCCTAAGATGGGCACACCAGAACGGTCTAGGGGTTAACCCTCAGAAGACCCAAGAAGATACAAGATCCCTGAGTTCACACTCCCATCCATTGGGGAACGCAGCTCAATCGGGTCAACGAAGCGAGGTATCTGGGCGTCATTATTGACTCAAAACTCTCTTGGAAGATAAACTCTGAGGAAAGAATGAAGAAGGCATTAGGCGCGTACTATGCCTGCAAAAAGACCTTTGGTAGGAAGTGGGGACTGCAACCGTATATCATTCATTGGTTATACACAGCGGTCGTCAGACATATTCTTACCTATGGAGCGCTGGTATGGTGGAAGGCGGCCAACACCAAATCCCACCTAATCAACCTCCATAAGGTACAAAGAGCAGCTTGCCTGGGCATTACAGGATCCCTGCGATCCACTCCCCAGGCGGCCCTGGATGTAATTCTGAACCTGGAACCAGTAGACACTTTCCTGAAGTATGAAGCTTCGAGAAGCGCAGTAAGACTTCGGGAACTGAAACTTCTCAAAACATCTACTTCAGGCCACAGCAGTGTCCAACAGGAAGTAGGAATAAGTGCAGGGGCAAAGGGAAGTGACTACTGCATACCAGTTCAGAAATGGAACGACAACTTTGGAACACGATTCCCGGAGAGAGGAATGGAAGCAAGATACTACCATCAGGGAGAAAGAGCTATTCTATCTATACAGACGGTTCAAAAACGAAAGAAGGCATAGGAGCAGGCATCTTCTTCGAACAACTTGCGACACAGCTCTCTTTCCGTCTACCAAACTGGTGTAGCGTTTTCCAGGCAGAGATTTATCTATCTGGCAGGCGACTAAATTGATATACACCTTGGATGAAACTCCAAGGAACATTTTAATCTTGGTAGACAGCCAGGCGGCTATTAAGGCTCTGTCATCAAACGCCACAAAGGGCGTCCTAGTCTGCAGCACGGCGACAGCACTGAACCTAATCCAACAGCACTCTATTACCCTCGTCTGGGTACCTGGTCACGCAGGCATACCGGGCAACGAGGGAGCAGACGAGTGCGCTAGGAACGGCTCAGCGCTGCCAGCGACGCAAGCGGTAATGGACATTCAAAGACCCCTGCAGGACATCATGACGGACATCATCACCTAAAAGAACTTCCCAACTCCTACACTTTAGCAAGAACAGGATGAGAACTATGGTAGGAGGCATAACGGGGCACTGCACCATCGGTCAAATGGCCACCAGGATGCGCGTGCCCCACCATGACTTCTGCCGTAGCTGTGGGAACGAGGAGGAAATAGAAAGCATCCATCACCTTATATGCGACTGCTCTGCACTTCTTAGGAAACGCACCAGCATCAGGGCAAACCATTCTATGAAGACCTGGGCAGTCTGGCAAATGTGACCCTAGAAGACCTGGCTCTTTTTGTGGATTCCTCAAAATGGTTTAAATAGATAGTTTGCGCAGAATCTGACCGTCAATTCCCACTACCCCCTCCCTTCCCAAACCCCACCCCCTACTAGGCATCACAATGGGCCAAAAGGCCTCTGGGTGAACTGGGTGAATTTAACCTAACCTAACCTAACCTCTACTGTCCATATGTACAAAAATCTTTGTTGATTTCTGTTAATTATTGAATTATAATTAGCCCGACCTTGAGCCGGCCAGCATCCACTTTGACCAAAATACTTATTTTAAAACAAAATAATTCTTTTTGCAAAGTGGTTAGAAGACTGTATAAAAAGAGTCAAAACAAAATTTTTTCTCGCACAGTGGTAAGACTAGGTAAAAAGTATTGAAAAAAACACATTTTTTTACGAAAATTAATATTGAGCAAAAAAAAAAAAAAAATTTAGCAACAAAAGCAATTTTTTAGGTCCTGGAAATGTCTGAGCACAAATATTCAAATAATATGAAAATTTCAACTAAGATAGGATTAAATTTAAATTCATTAGTACAAAAGCTTATAAAAAAAAAAACCATAAGGACATACAGTATTTCAAACATTTCATCTGTAAGGAAAAGTTTATAATCACCTAAAGGAATTTGATTTTACAATAAAATAAATCAGAGAGCGAGAAAATTTTTTAGCAGACACTTTTTCAAGAATGGAATTTAAAGACATCAAAGAATAGTCAAAATATTAAATACTAAAAGTAAACACAAGATCAGACACGACAAAAAAAATGAAAATCACCATCACTGACAATTAAAACATCCAAATGACAAACGAAAAGACCCCAATGATTTACTAGGCAATCTACTTTGGTTATGCCAACAAACACATTAAACTAAAATGAATGACTATTGTCAGCCCAAAATCAGCTACTATGCTCCCACTCATCGCACTTCGGAAATTGTTATTCACGCACCACTGATATTGTCAAACCATACTCTTGAAGTGGAAGAGTTTTACTGTAATGTGGGCGGCCTTGATTTGTCAGGAATAAGGCGGGCGGGCAGAGCGGCTTACGGTACCAATTAAATCAACGAGACTAATGACAGTTACACTTAGTTTAATACAAGAGATAATATGTGCTTCGTTTACATATATTTAATGAATGAGAGAGTTAATGCGACGTATTCTAATATAACGCTTGCCGAGACGTCCGGCCGTTCGCAACGCCGCCAACCAACTGACGAAAATGCTCCTACATGTCCGTCGTGTGCAGATCGTGTTCGATGCGATCTGCCGCGTAGCTAACTGCTCGGCCAATCCTGACCTCGAATCGTCCCCGATTTGACTGTCGTCTTCGTCGTAGTCAGATTCCACATCTAACTCAGGAACGCTAGAAAACCTTGTCGGACGAATACACAGAACAGTATTTACGCGCTGTGATCTGCATACCAGGGATGTCTTCTAAAACATAGCGATTATTTCCAAGGACCTTCGTAATTTGGTAGGGTCCGCGATAAAGAGGTTCCAATTTTCGAGATTCGCCTGTGACAGCTGGTTCGTTTTCCACCACAATGAGATCACCTATGGAATATAAAGTCGGATTAGAATGCTTACGGTCCAAACGATGCTTCCATTTGGCTCGTTAGGATGCAATGTTGATTGCGGCTTGGTTTCGTTTTAGACTGGCGCTCTTTTCTAGTTCGGGGTCATCAAAATCAGCATGTATGACTGCGGTAAGCTGATTCTGCGTCGTATCGACTGCCTTGAAGTCGAATACTAAATCGTTTGGGCTGAAACCTGACGTCTCGTTTCGTTGAGAGTTCATAGCCCACTGGAGATTGCGGACGCTAGGTCCCAATCTTTGGCATTGTCCGTTGAGGTTCTGATGACATTCAGAATCGTTTGGTTCGCACGCTCAACCTGACCATTTGCACGAGGAGTTCGGACGGCATTCTTGATGTGACGTATTTGGTTGAGCTTACAGTAGTCTTCAAATGGTTTCGATGTGAACGCAGTTCCACGGTCGGATATAATACATTTTGGCAATCCAAAATAGCTTGATATTTCGTTGAGTACGTTTACGACAGGTAAGGTTTTAGTATTTTTCACGGGTTTGACGATTAGAAATTTACTAAACGAGTCGGAAATTGCAAGTATATGCGTATTTCCACGCTTGCTTCGTACAAATGGACCCAAATGGTCTACATGAAGCAGTCGGAATGGAACAGGCTCTATATCGTTGTAGTGCATACTGCCTTTGGGTTTCCCTCCCTTGAATTTAAAGTAACAGCATTAGATACAAGACGAAATATAGTCTTTGACGTATTTTATCATTTTCGGGAACCAGAAATGTTGTTGAATTCGTTGAATCGTCTTATCCATTGAATTGTCTTATCCAATCCAAAGTGTCCTGCATCATCATGGCATAGTTTTACGATACGCCACCTTACAGCCTTTGGAACAACAAAGAGTGTTAATTCCCCCATTTTTCGGTATAAACGATGGTTCTGCAATAAGAAGTTGGCTTCGATTTGTTTTGTCTGATCTGACAACCTACGTTACGTTGACCTCTCAAGATACTGATAATTTCGACGAGTGACGGGTCTTGTAGTTGTATAGTTAATAACCAGTCGTCTACATCTTTGGTGATTACTTGAACGGATTCGTTGAGAGATATCTCAGGCGTTGAATCAGGTGCGCGGCTCATTGCATCGACATGAGCCATTTTCGTTCCTTCACGATGAATAATTTCACTAAGGCTAAGGGTGCTCAAGAAATTTTTTTTTGAAAACGAATTATGTTTATTTATTGGTGTTATATAAGTCTTCATTTACATTTCGTGTGAGATCATTATTTGAAAACATATTTTGAACTAGAATCTAGAATGGCGGCTTTGTATATATTTGGTGAACTTGCACAATTGGGCTCTGGGGCTATGGGGGCTGAAGCCCCCCCTCCCTTGGATCCGCTACTGCTTGCGTCTTCGTGGTATGCTGATAAGTCATACAATACGAGGACAGGCATGCATCATAATTTTTCAATGAGTTCGCGAAATTACTTTTCTTGCTCGTCTGTCCATACAAATTTATTTTCTTCGGTTTTACGCAAAAGTCGTGTCAAAGGTCGTGAAATAAGAGAATAGTTTGGTACGAATTTTCGGAAGAAACCTGTAAGTCCAAGGAAACGTCTGACTTCGGTTACATTTGTTGGCGTTTTAAAATTCTTAATTGCGCTCGTTTTGTCTTCACCGGGAGTGATACCATTTTTGTTGACAATGTGGCCCAAGAATGTAATTTCGGTTTGGAGAAACTTGCATTTATCGAATCGTAATTTTAGACCGGCGTCGTGAAGAATTTCGAGGAATTTCTCCAGTCGTTGTATTCCTTCTTCAAAAATTTTACTGGGGATGACCACGTCATCCAAGTAAGCGAGAACCTCTTCCGGTCCCATTTTACTGATGAGTATGTTCATCACACTCTGAAAGACAGCTGGGGCGTTGACCATCCCAAATGGCATTCTGTTATATTCATAATGCCCATCTGTAGTGACGAATGCTGTAAATTTCTTTGATGATTCTTCGATTTCGATTTGATAATAGCCCATACGCAGATCCAGATTTGTAAAACATGCATTACCTGCAAGTTGAGCGAAGAGCTCCTCTAAATTTGGCATTGGAAATGGAATTTTTATCGTGATGGCATTAATCGGGCGGTGGTCGACGCACAGACGATGTTCATTGTTCTTTTTATCAACGAAAAGCATTCCCGAGGCATAGGGTGAATCAGAGGGACGAATAATTTCACTTTCGAGTAGTTCTGAAATCATATTTTCAACTATAAGTCTTTGAGCGAATGGTACGCGATACGGTTTTGTTTGGACTGGCACGTTTGACGTTAGCGTGATTTCCATTTTCGTAAGGGAGCATTTCCCAAGATCTTTAGCTTTTTTCGCAAGGCAAGACGAGATTTTGTTAACAACAGTTTTAATCATTTGCTTCTCCACCATTTTGAGATTTTATTTCGAGTTTATATTTCGGACTTTTTCGACGAAACATTCATTTTCTTGAATGATCAGTTTGTTACCGACACGGCATAAAATGTCTTTACCCAATAAAACATTTTCTGTGAGTAGATTATCGTCTACAATTAACGTTTCGATTTCGTACGTGTTTTCGTCGATTACAATTATCGCGCTTAGTTTTCGACTGCAAAAGAACTTGCCACCACCAAATCCGCTTAATGATACCGCACAATTTTGCGACACTCCAATTATGTCAGCAAACGATTTTCGAATTAATGTTCGAGTACTACCGGGGTCTACAAAAGCATTGGATTGATTGCCGTTAACCAAAATACTTTTACAAATGTCGTTTTCCGGATTTTCCAAGATTTTGCTTACATTATTACTTTTCGACGGATTTCTTTTATCGGGACAGTTAGCGGAATCATGATTTACGCGATTACAAATAGAACATAGTGGTTTACGTTGCGGCTCAGGACATTTTGACCCGTAATGCCCAGTCTTGTGGCAGTTAAAACACTTAACCGAATTTTCTGCTTTATCCTCAATTTTTCCCTTTGTCGTTGGATTTGAGTTTTGACTTTTCGGAAAAGTTTCTTTCTTTGTAAAATTCACCGGATTATATTTAATATCGTTATGGGCACTGTAAGTGAGAATATCTCGCAATAGCTCGTTGCAAGATACATAATTATTCGAAATTTTTCTCTTTAGGTCTTAGTCGTTTATTCCGTTTATAATATGCGTAGCGATAGCTGAATCACACTTTTTACGGATTGCGAGCATTTTATAAAAATAGTCATGCACAGACTCATTTACTGCTCTTCGTGACTTAGACATTTTTATGTGAACATTTGCGGCGTTATCGATGCACGGAATATCACTTAAAAATTTGTCAACAAAGTCCTGCCACGATTGGAGGACTTCTTCAATGGAATCGACTCAATAACGTGCTGCTCCTTGCATTTTCTGTTGTACACAAAAAATGAGACTTCGATCATCCCAGCGATACGCAGCTCTAAGGGATTCTAAACGTTTTACGAATTGTGTTGAATTTGGTGAATTTTCGGATGAC
This sequence comes from Lordiphosa fenestrarum, assembly GCA_035044985.1. NCBI lineage: Eukaryota > Metazoa > Arthropoda > Insecta > Diptera > Drosophilidae > Lordiphosa > Lordiphosa fenestrarum. The sequence goes on from JAWNNO010004300.1 coordinate 101,100, forward strand.
GGATAAAATTCTGGCAACAATGCCATAATTTCTCTTAAGTTTGAATACGGGTTGGTTTCACTTGACGTTGTGATCGGATTACGTTTTTCACTATACGCGTTTGTCGAGTACATATACGTTTGGTCGTTGCGGTGTGTTTTCAGTTTGAATATAACACAGTACGACACTAAAAAAAAACCCGGTATGAGACCCTTAAATTCTGAACAGAAGGCGCTTCTGTAAGCATCGCCTCATACCCAGTTTTTCATCTGTACCCTAGGTTCGGGTTCTATGGGTACTTTTGTACTAGCAACACCCAGCGACAAAAATTTTAACTTAGTTATTAATGGTTCAGAACAAAAAACTACAAAATTCAGCAAACACAGACAGAGTCACTAGGAACGTAATATCAAAAAATCGAGTTTATCGTACAACTCGTTAAGGTACCTTTAGAAGATGTCAAACACAAATTCTTGTATATTTTTAAAACCGCACGGTAGATTTTGATTAAAAACCAAATTTATGATGGCACAATGGGCTAGTGCACGTCCCTAAAAGATAGTACTCGTCGGCCAAAAAACCGCGAGATGGAGTATCATTTTAAGATCCACCCACAATCATCTCCATGTAAGTCATAAAGTAGATCCAAAAATAGGCCAAACTGCGATTTCGGTTTCTCCAACTAAGCCTTGGTTGGCGGGCAATGATTATTTTTGTACAAGCAACTGCCTTAGAACAACATTGACAATTTAGGGTATTACAAGCTTGCAAAATGATACCATTAATCTCATAGGTAACCTGCTTCATTGCAAGCAAGAAAATAGAACAAATGCACTATGAAATGCCGTTAATGGACTAACCGCGATACACTAAGATGCTTCGAACTAAAGTTTTTAAATGCTAATATCTGTTTTCACGCTGGTAATGAAGATATTTACCCATTAGATTAATTGCATAATTTTTGGGAGCAGTTAATACCCTAAATGGTCAATGTTGCCGTAATTCAATTGCTAGTACAAAAATGCTCGTAGTCAGCGCAAAAATGCTTCGTCAAAAAATCTGAAAACGCAGTTCGGTCTATTTTTTAGTCTAGTTAATGGCCCATATTGAGTGTGTTGTGGGTGGATCATTAAATGGTACTACATCTCGCGGTTTTTTGTCTGAGGAGTAATATCTCTTAGGCCAACGAAATAGCCCATTGTGCCATCATAAATTTAGTTTTTAAGGCCCTATTCTCCTTCAGCTTGCTGTTTTTGGACCTTTTTTGAAAAAATTCTCATTTGAAAACGCAAAAAGATATTTGAATTTTGTTTTTTTTATTGAATTAGTAATGAATGAAAGAAAATAAAAAAATTTTTTTCGCCGCGATATAGGGGCTGTCCATAGATGATGGCACCGTCAAAGTTGGCCCTCAAAAAAAAAGGCATGGTGCTGGCGGCCACGATTCCGCCAGTTCTACTGAACCGATTTGGATGAAACAAAGTTTAATCGACGTAGAATTGTCACCATTCTGGCCCGTAGTAAAATAAAAATTTTGCGATTTTTTTTGACAAAATGGCGGCCACTTGAAATTGACAAATCGAATTTGGACCCATTTTTTTGTAGTTTAGTGTAAAAAAAAAATAGTAAAAAAAATCGCAAAATTTTTATTTTACTACGGGCCAGAATGGTGACAATTCTACGTCGATTAAACTTTGTTTCATCCAAATCGGTTCAGTAGAACTGGCGGAATCGTGGCCGCCAGCTCGAAAAACGTGGTTTCGAGATAAACGCGTTCAAAGTTTGAAGTTTATTAAAAACTACTCATTTTAGCGAAGACATGACCCCACAAAAATGGCCATATCTTCTAAAGTATTTCGAATTTCAAAAAACCCTTTTAGGGTTATATTCTTAAATGTCCAAGCTATAAAAAAATGCAAAAAAAAAAGTCGAAAAAAATTTTTTGCTGAAAGAGAATAGGGCCTTAAGAAAACTCTACCGTGCGCTTTTAAAGATATTCCAGAATTAGGTTTGACCCTTCTGGAGGTATCTTAACCCAATTGTACGAATATGCGTATTTTTTAATATTATGTTCCCAATGACATTGTCTGTGTTTGCTTTTTTTGTAGATTTTTATCTTGTACCATTGACTGCTAAGTTAAAATTGTTGTCGCTGTGTGTTGCTAGTACAAAAGTAACCATAGAACGCGACCCTAGGGTACAGTTAGAAACTGGGTATGAGGCGATGCTAACTGAAGCGCCTTCTATCAGAATTTAAGGGTCTCATACCGGGTTTTTTACAAAAGATTGATTTTGTCGAACTGTGTAACACAGTACGACACTAAAAAAGCCCGGGATGAGACCCTTAAATTCTGATAGAAGGCACTTCTGTAAGCATCGCCTCATACCCAGTTTTATATCTGTACCCTAGGTTCGCGTTTTATGGCTTCTTTTGTAGTAGCAACACACAGCGACAACAATTTTAACTTGGGTATTATTGGTTCAGACCAAAAATCTACAAAATTCAGCAAACACAGACAGGGACACTAGGAACGTTATATCAAAAAATCGCTTTTCTCGTACAATTCGTTAAGGTACCTCCAGAAGATGTCAAACACAAATTCTAGAATATCTTGAAAAACGCACGGTAGATTTCGATTAAAAACAAAATTTATGATGGCACAATTGTAATGGAACCTGGTGTTGGGAAAAATGCTTTCTTTTCCTTTTTCGGTTTTATGGGCTTATACTGACTACCATGGTAGCCACCGATGACGTTCTAGCCTACCGATGTGCATAGGGATCGGGAGTGCGCACTTCTTGCTTTTGCTCGGTCTATAGCTCGGTCTATAGCTCGCCGGATTGGTCGTTGTTCTTCCTCACCCATTAGCACGACACCATTAACACATTGAAATAAGTGCGCTTTCTAAGGTGTTGGTAGTCTCTCGTCTCTACCCTTCCCAACCTTGACAAGCAAAGGAAATGTTGTTGCTCGTCCCTAAAACAAGGTTCTTTAAACCTTCAATTACATTTGTCAGCAGCTAACATGGATACTTGACAGACCAAAGAAGAACACTAAATATTCATTTCAAATAACATAACAACTTCATTTATTGACAAGTTCATGGCTTGAGGGCATATTTCTTTTTCTTTACCGCGTACGGTGATTTAGCAAACAAAGAGGGGGATGAATGAAAAAAAACTTTTTTAACTACAAATTTACTTTATACAACTTAAAGGAAGTATCCTTCTGGGATATTTACTCTCTTCTACGCAAATCGAAACTCAACTCTAAAGTGACCTATTCATGGTTCAAGGGTCTGCATAGATATATAAATATAAAAGGGTTTTATAAAACTCACTCTGGGTTACACAACATGTGATTTACTCATACCAAAATTATTCCATCGAAGCGAACGTTGGGTCCAATTTTATATAATAAAATAAAAAAGCGAAACTCAAAGTATATTGAAAATGGCATCCATTATTTCCAAAGATTTAGCAACATACGCAAGCGATGACGATGTCTGAAAGTGTATACAAACTGCGACTTCGAAAACACGTGATCACATAACCTCAACGCACATGCATGCACATGTGCCTATGCAAAAAATGCAATGTCAACTGCAGGTTATGGAATCTCCAACATCCTGGCCACGTCTCTCACGTGATAATTATGTCTGTATACGGCTACGTCTACGCTCTTAGGTGAATCCGATCACTTCTGGATCCTGCTTCTAACGCGAGGACGGTGGAGGTGAAGCGTCAAAGAAACACTTAAAAGCGAAGTCCGACTTGGCTAAACGGCTAGCAGCCGTGTGGTCCACAGACGACTCCAGTAGTTAGGGACACGGATGTCTTCTACGCTGGCGAGATGTGGCAATCCGCCAAGGCAACAGAAATTTAACGTTCAGGAGTCTCAGCCGACGAGCGCCTTCGCTGCTGCTTGCAGCAGTGGCCTCTAAGCTGAGCGGTTGAATAAAGAAAACTAATAAGTCTTTTGACACACTCTCGCTTATATAATTACCTTCGGGAGCACCCCGGATCACAAAAATATATGCGCACAAACACTGTCCAAATTGTACAGGCGGATTCGCACAAAGAGATTTCAAATTCCACAAAACAGGCACTGAGGCTTGGATGCTCTCAGTTCCACGCGCTTTTTATCCGGACTAAATTCAATCTTTGATGCTGGACTGCACACGAACTTCAAATATAATCACAACTAAGAATTTGACTGACTTCTTCCACGTTTTAATTGCAAGTGAAAGCTTCAGTTCTTTTCCATGAATATTTAACGCTGCTAGCAGAGCTTGCAAAAGTTCGCCCCATGCGTTTTTGCAGCTTTAACGTGACAATGGTCTGATCTAATTGCTGTCTTTCCTACACCCGTTCCTTTTTCCTACGCATACATACAATCGTTTGTGTGTGCGAAATTTTACGCATTGCGGCGTTCGAAACACAGGATGAAAAGGGAGAACGCAATCGACTGATCTGCTTGATCAAGCAGTGCAACTAACATGCAGTTAAACAAGCAGTTGTATGGAGGCTGAAATTTGAATTTAAATAACTATTCAACCGACAATTATTCGAGTCTGTCAGCGAGCCACTACAGCACAGTTTATGCAGCGTGAGTTTTAATCGCGAACATAAACTGAAAAAGGCTATTCCTTGTTCTTTACCTGGATATCTTTAAGATGGAAAATTCCTAGGCTTTTACCTTGTTCATTTGCTAATTGATAGTACGCATGACTAACTTTGCGTAAAACGATAGCTGGGTGGAACACTGTAGCGAGCTTTGAACTAAATTTCTTCAGAGCGTTACTCTGACAAAAGTTACGAGCGAAAACCTTGTCGCCTACTTTGAGGTTTATGTTTCGACTACGAAGATTGTATATTCTTGCATTCCTATCGTGTGACTGAGATATATTTTCCTTAGCTATTTGACGTATTACTTGTAATGCAGTGGGTCTTTCGATATATGTATCATCCGACAATAGCTGTAACCTTCTCAAGAGATCATAATCCTTTCCATGCAGCATCATATTTTGACCAAATGCTAGGAAATATGGAGAATAACTGGTGCTTTGATGGACGCTGGCTCTTAAAGCCGTCCTAATTGCACTTAGTTTATTATCCCAGTTGGAATGATCCTTGCCTATATATGCTCGAATAGCCGATAACACAGATCTGTTTACTCTCTCACTGGCATTAGCTTGTGGTGAGTAAATAGCCGTGCAGATGGGTAATTCCGTATTGTGTAAGGAACGCTTTAAACATACCAGATACAAATTGTGATCCGTTGTCGGTCAGAACCGATTCCGGCACGCCAAAAGTACAAAACAACGTGTTCTCTAGATAATCGATGATTTTGGCTGAAGTAAACTTTTTGAGAGGATACATAAGGTGAAACTTTGTGTTGTGATCAACCACAATCAGGAGACCTATTTTGCCGTTTTTTGAACGAGGGTATGGCCCAAGGAGGTCCATGTAAAGTCTCTGAAAAGGCCTTTCTGACGTCACAGGCTTGCCCATTTAAGGTCGTAACACCTTATTGGGGCTTTTTGCTTGACGACAAACATCACAATTGACTACATATTTCGAATTTGAGCAGTCACTTGTGGCCAAAACAAGTATCTCTTAATCTTCTCAATCGTTTTTCCGATGCCGCAGTGAGCAGCGCTCGGAGGATCGTGTGCTCTTTTTAGAATTTCTGTGGTGAGATTGGAGGGTATCCAAAGTTTCCACGATAGTTTCTCCTGAGCCGAATTCCCTGTCGCTGCTTCGGTTCTCTATACACGAGATCATCTATTATCTGCAAATCAGGTAACTTAGATTGATTCAATCGAATGTTCTCTAAGAGGTCAAAATACTCTTGGGACTTACATTCCGGTGAGGACAAGTCCACTATGGGTCCCTGTTCATCAAATTCCTCAACCTCCGTCTCATTTTGCCGTGACAACGCGTCGGCAACCACATATTGTGTACCTCTGCGATGGGAGACCTTGAATTTAAAACCCTGTATTTTGATCACCCATCTTCCTTGCCGTCCTTTGAGATCATTCTGTCTCATGAGCCACGGCAATGAAGCGTGATCCGTAATGACTTCGAAATCTTGTCCTTCTATGTAAGCCCTGAACTTGAAAATGCCTCTTAGTACAGCTAAACATTCAAGATCAGTCACGCAATAGTTTCTCTGTGCTTTCGAGAGTTTCTCTGACATGTATGCTATTGGAGCTTCTTCACCTTGTTCGTTAAGCTGTGCTAAAACGCAGCCTATACCGGTGGTACTGGCATCACAAATTAGCAGAAATGGCTTGGAAAAGTCTGGTGTTGCCAGAACTGGAGCTGATGTTAACCAAGATTTCAATTCCTCAAAAGCAAAATCCGCGTCAGCGTTCCAATTAAGTCCTTTCTGTTTCTTTAACAGCTCGGTAAGCGGAAAACTAACTGTCGCGTAATTATTAACAAACCGTATGTACCATCCGGAAAGTCCAAGAAAGCGTCTCAACTGTTTTACGCTTTTCGGTACAGGGAAATCTATAATGGCTTGTATTTTGCTCGGGTCGGTTTTAAATTGTCCGTACCCAATAACAAAAACCAAGATATTTGATCTCACGGATGCAGAATTTTAGCTTTGCGATGTTGATCGTAAGATTAGCTTTTTGTAAAAGCAAAGCCACTTCTTGTAACAGCAAAATATGAGAATCAAAATCTTTCGAAAGCAAAAGCAAATCGTCTAAGTAGACGAATACACGGGTCCGCAAATGTGCTGGTATCACGTGTTCTATCAGTCTACAAAGAGTTTGAGGGGCGTTGCACAGTCCAAACGGCATTACTTTGTACTGAAATAATGGTCGATTTGGGACTGTAAAGGCGGTATACTGGCGAGATTTCTCTTTCAGTGGGATTTGCCGAAATGCGTGCTTCATATCGACCCTGTGATATATTTAGCCGGAGGTAAACGACTGAGTATACTATCGATTTGAGGTATGGGGTACGCATCCTTGCGAGTGTATTTATTTACAGCGCGAGAGTCTAGACACAGCCTATTCTTATCTCCTTTTCGCACGAGAACACAATTGCTGCTCCAAGGGCTATTGGATTCTTCGATAATGTCCATTTCTAACATCTTTTCTACCTCGTCGAACATTAATTTCTCAATGGCCGGCGAGACAGGCCAATGTCTCTGTTGAACAGGAGTTACATTATCAATCTCAATATGGTGTTCGATTAAATTGGTTCGGCCAATCCTTTCCGTTCATATAAAGGGAAGTTAGCAACGACTGCATTTAATCGAGCCTTCTCCTCATCACTAAGCACGTGCATCTTTGCACTTCCCTGATAGTGACTGTCGCTAGTGTCTAATTCGCTTTCTTTAGGATTTGGCTCAATCAAATTTGATAAAAGTCCAAAATCCTTCCAAAAATTTATGCCTAAATATGCATCCTGTTTCAAGTCTGGTATAATGAAAAATTCGACGTTCTTTGTTTGGCCGCGAAATTCTACCTTCAATGTTAGTTTACCTACCACTGGGCAAGACGCGTTATTAGCCGTGCGGACCATGCCGGAACACTTGCGCGTTTTTGGATGCTGCAGCAACGTCTGAGCTGCGTTACTTCCGAGACAACTAATAGTTGCTCCCGAATCTAGCAAAGCAACATAGTGTTCACCTTCTAAATTCACTTCTGTGTACAACCGGTTATTAGAGCTCATGAAAACTGATTGTACGAGTTTCTTACGAGTTCTAAGAATGTTTTTCCAAAATTTCCTTCACCTAATTGTGGAGCGCTTTGGCCTGTATATACATTCAACGCTCCCAAAAATTCGCTTACGTGTTTCAAGATATTGTTTTAATCTTACGTGTACGGGTACTAATCTATCTACAAAATCTGTTTGAGTTTCAGCCTCTGTTAAAGATTTCTTATAATTCTTATCTGCTAAGATCTTATTAGGATAATTTATCTGATCTGAGCTCTAATTTGAGTAATTAGTTGGAGTATGTTCTAATCGGTTGATGGATGCGTCGAATTGAACGCATCCCGCTGCAGGTTTCCCGAAGGGTTGCATTTGTTACATTTGGGCTTAAAGACATTTTTAGCACCACATCCGTAACAGAATATGAGCCTATCTCCTAAACATTCGTCAAATCGGTGACCCGTTTTATCGCAGTTCCAACACACTGTTCGCCTGTTTTGTATCTCACAGATACTCTCCTCAGATACTTCATCTTCTAGTATCTCACTGATTCTACCACGACTCTCATGTTTTTTAACCTCTTCTCTTAATTCTGATCGCGTATCTAACTTTAAATGCAAAAGTTCATATCATATCATCATCATTCGAGATATCCACCAGTTTAGCCTCACTAACTTCATAAGATAGCTGACTAACCAAGCTTTCAATCGCGGATTGAAAAACATCAAAAGTTTCCTGATCTTTCTGTCTCCGTTTCCTAATCCTAATTCCCACAAATCAAAGTCGTCTTTGACGTCATCGAACCTACTACGAAACTCAGTACAAAAAGTTTGCCAGGTGTAAAAGGGATTTTTCCTACGGAAATTCCAAAACCAATCATTGGCTTTTCCGGAGAAAAGTAAGTGCAAATTGTCACATAGGAGTCGGTATTCGCCATTTAAGTTCTGAACTGTCAATGAACATATACGATAAAGGAATTCTTCAAGGTTCATAGAATCTTTAGAACCATCATATTTAAGTCTCCAGCTTTGCATAATGCTGGCTGCTTTTTCCGAAGACAAACCTGAATTCGATTGACTACTGCCTCTGGGACTGTGTGATACTAAATCAAGGAAATTGTCTGAATTCTGAACACGATTTTGATTGTTACTGACACCTGGGCCTCTGGGTGGTTGTCTGGATCTAGCTGGTTCAGCTTCAGCTTGACTCCGACCAATATTCATTGAAGACAACTGCTCTTGTAGGGTTTGTTCAATGGATGTTTTGATAAAGGTATTAAGTTCTGCCACTAAGACTCTTTGTTGTGCCTGTAGCACATCATTAATAAAATTTATCATTTCTATATTTGGACCGTTATTAATGGAGTTATTTCCATTGCTACCAAGGGACTGTCTACTACTTGCGAAATCTCTATGCTTCGATCTAGTTTGCATACCTCTTTTAGGTGTTGCACCGCGACCTCGTCCGGTTTTGCTGCCTCTTTGGTTGCCTGATGTAGCTGGTCGCTCTTGCATAGGAGGAGCCTTACGAGCTTGCATTTCATCATCTGCAACATTGCTAGCGGATTGTAGTTCTGCTGCTAGAGTATTATTTCCAAATAAAAGCCTATTTGTGTTACATTCTGCCTTACAAACGGGACAAGATGGTGTAGTCTTTAATAGTTCGCTAATGCACAGATTGTGGAATCGATGATTACAAGGTGTAGTTGCAAATAGCTGTTCTTGTCGCAACTGCTCATGGCAAATGCCACAAAAGGGGTCTTGTGCATTAATCGCCTCAACCATGCTCTCCGTGCTACGAGTCACTGGCATTGTGAATGATTACGGATGCTGGTTATATTCAATATCAAAATAATTTGGTAATACTTATGTTTTATAAGCTGTCTATCATTTTCCCACATGTTTCGCTTACAAATCTTAAAGTAAATCCGAGTCGTTTGAGTCTGAGCTATTGTGAATTTAATGGAACTATTGCCGATTTGGTTGCTAATGCTTAAGGACTACTGGACATTAAACCGAACCAATTCCAGTATATTGTAATTCCGAGCAGTTCCTAAGACATCTGAGCCAAAGTTTGGTCATTATTGATGTGAAACATCTTTAATTTCGGTACCGAGGATTTTAGTAGGGGTAGGGGTAGGGCTGACTTGCATATTTTGTGGTGTTGTTGTTTTCGGTTTGAATGTGCGGCTGGTGGTGTGCAGTGGGAGTTGGGTGGCCGGCCACACAACTTAAGGTAAAGATGAAGATGAAGATGAATATGAGGATGAGGATGAGGAGGATTTGGGGGAGGAGGATTAGGAGGAGGAGGATTAGGAGGCGTATGAGGATTAGGAAGATTTGAAGGAGGATTATTAGGAGGCGGATGAGGATTAAGAGGATTTGGAGGATCAGCAGGAGGATTTGGAGGCGGAGGAGGATTAGGAGAAGAAGGAGGCTTTGGAGGAGGTGGAGGAGGATTGGAAGGATTTGGAGGAAGAGGAGGAGGATTAGGTTAGATTAGGATTTGGAGGAGGATTAGGAGGCGGAAGAGGATTGGGAGGAGGCGGATGAGGATTAGGGAGATTTGGAGGAGAAGCAGGAGGATTAGGAGGCGGAGGACGATTGGGAGGAGGCGGATGAGGATTATTAGGAGGCGGATGAGGATTAGGAGGATTTGGAGGAGGAGGAGGAGGATTAGGTGGAGGCGGATGAGGATTAGGAGGATTTGGAGGAGTAGCAGGAGGATTAGGAGGTGGAGGAGGATTAGGAGGAGAAGGAGGAGGCTTTGGAGGAGGCGGATGAGGATTGGGAGGATTTGGAGGAGGATTAGGAGGCGGAGGAGGATTAGGAGGATTTGAAGGAGTAGGAGGAGGATTAGGAGGCGGAAGAGGATTGGGAGGAGGCGGATGAGGATTAGGGAGATTCGGAGGAGAAGCAGGAGGATTAGGAGGCGGAGGACGATTGAGAGGAGGCGGATGAGGATAAGAAGGAGGCGGATGAGGATTAGGAGGATTTGGAGGAAGAGGAGGAGGATTAGGTGGAGGCGGATGAGGATTAGGAGGATAAGGAGACGGAGGAGGATTGGGAGGAGGAGGAGGAGCAGGAGGATTAGGAGGCGGAGGAGGATTGGGAGGAGGCGGATGAGGATTAGGGAGATTTGGAGGAGGAGCAGGAGGATTAGGAGGCGGAGGAGGCGGAGGAGGATTAGGAGGAGGAGGAGGAGGCTTTGGAGGAGGCGGATGAGGATTAGGAGGATTTGGAGGAGGATTAGGAGGCGGATAAGGATTAGGAGGATTTGAAGGAGTAGGAGGAGGATTAGGAGGCGGAAGAGGATTGGGAGGAGGCGGATGAGGATTAGGGAGATTTGGAGGAGAAGCAGGAGGATTAGGAGGCGGAGGACGATTGGGAGGAGGCGGATGAGGATTAGCAGGATGCGGATGAGGATTAGGAGGATTTGGAGGAGGAGGAGGAGGATTAGGTGGAGGGGGATGAGGATTAGGAGGATTTGGAGGAGTAGCAGGAGGATTAGGAGGCGGAGGAGGAGGATAAGGAGACGGAGGAGGATTGGGAGGAGGCGGAGGAGCAGGAGGATTAGGAGGCGGAGGAGGATTGGGATTAGGCGGATGAGGATTAGGGAGATTTGGAGGTGGAGCAGGAGGATTAGGAGGCGGAGGAGGATTAGGTGGAGGAGGAGGAGGCTTTGGAGGAGGCGGAGGAGGATTAGGAGGATTCGAAGGAGTAGGAAGAGGATTAGGAGGCGGAGGAGGATTAGGAGGATTTGAAGGAGTAGGAGGAGGATTAGGAGGCGGAGTAGGATTGGGAGGAGGAGAAGGAGGCTTCGGAGGAGGCGGATGAGGATTTGTAGGAGGATTAGGAGACGGAGGAGGATTGGGAGGAGGCGGAGGAGGATTTGGAGGAAGAGCAGGAGGTTAGGAGGCGGAGGAGGATTGGGAGGAGGCAGATAAGGATTAGGAGGAATTGGAGGAGGCGGAGGAGGATTGGGTAGAGGCGGATGAGGATTAGGAGGATTTGGAGGAGGAGGAGGAGGATTAGGATTAGGAGGCGATTTAGATTTAGGTTTAGGTTTAGGTTTAGGTTTAGGTTTAGGTTTAGGTTTAGGTTTAGGTTTAGGTTTAGGTTTAGGTTTAGGTTTAGGTTTAGGTTTAGGTTTAGGTTTAGGTTTAGGTTTAGGTTTAGGTTTAGGTTTAGGTTTAGGTTTAGGTTTAGGTTTAGGTTTAGGTTTAGGTTTAGGTTTAGGTTTAGGTTTAGGTTTAGGTTTAGGTTTAGGTTTAGGTTTAGGTTTAGGTTTAGGTTTAGGTTTAGGTTTAGGTTTAGGTTTAGGTTTAGGTTTAGGTTTAGGTTTAGGTTTAGGTTTAGGTTTAGGTTTAGGTTTAGGTTTAGGTTTAGGTTTAGGTTTAGGTTTAGGTTTAGGTTTAGGTTTAGGTTTAGGTTTAGGTTTAGGTTTAGGTTTAGGTTTAGGTTTAGGTTTAGGTTTAGGTTTAGGTTTAGGTTTAGGTTTAGGTTTAGGTTTAGGTTTAGGTTTAGGTTTAGGTTTAGGTTTAGGTTTAGGTTTAGGTTTAGGTTTAGGTTTAGGTTTAGGTTTAGGTTTTAGGTTATAGGCTTAGGTTTAGGTTTTAAGTTTTAGGTTTTGGGTCTTAGGTTTAAGGTTTTAGGTTTAGGTTTCAAGTTTTTGGTTTAAGGATTTAGGTTAGGTTAGGTTTTAGGTTTTTTGGTTTCGGTTTTAGGCTTAGGTTTTAAGATTTAGGATAAAGGTTTAGGTTATAGGATTTAAGTTTTAGGTTTTCGGATTAGGGTTTGAGGTTTACGTTTTATGTTTTAAGTTTTAGGCACATCACAACTGTCGGTTGAAGTGTGAAGACGTGTTTTTGTCGAGCTCCGGTTTTATTCGTTGCAAAATCTTTAAAATCAGTTGTTAAAACAAAAACTTTCGACTCGCGATAAAAGACTTTAATGGACATTCATAAGCGCTCGTGCTTATGTTGTCCAATAATATCTAATAGTTGATATTTAATTAAATTAAATTAATTGAATGACTACGCGTACAAATTCAGCAAATGCAAGTGCAAAGAACACCAACAACACCATGAGTCAGAGCCAACTCAATGCCCAAATGCAACAACAACAAGACGATCGCCGGCTTTCTATACAGCGCAACAACGCTTATTTTGCAATTGTCTCTCCCGAGCCCACCAGCACGGCGACTGTAAGCTCTCATACTACCACCGCGACGTGGAGCTCCCAATGCCCCACCCCCTCTCCTCAGCCCCCGATGATAAACTTTTCGGCAAATGCAACAAAAAGTACGGTAACGCTTACTCCAGCGCAATCAACCTGTACGAACTCAACAACAACAACTATGCAGAAACCAGCGTCAACTCAGCACGCGCTCCCACTAACACATGCACAAGTGAGCACAACACCCACCACCCGCTCGTATGTGCAGACCGGCATCGATCGGTATGTAAAAATAAACAAACGAAAATTAAGCCCGCAAAACAAAAGAAGCGGTAATACACCAAAATTGAACAAGACAAGCGATAAACCTGCGGTCAAAGATCCCCTCACTGGGAATAGGTTCCAAATTCTTGCCAAACAGTCTGACGCTGAGACTGAAGAAAAAGCTGCAAGTGCCGCAAAACCAAAGCCTCCGCCAATCTACATTAGGGATACTAGCTGTACGGCCCTAGTAACAAAGCTAGTCTCGCTAATAGGCAATAATAACTTCTATGTGACATCCGTCAGCAAAGGCAACATACGCGAAACAAAGCTCCAAGTTAACACCGATGACGACTATCGCGCTGTCGAAAAATGTTTAAGAGCTGAAAACAAAAGCTACTACACCTACCAACTAAAAAGTAGCAAAGGCCTACAAGTTGTAATCAAAGGTATAGAATCAAGTGTACCTGCACCGGAAGTTGCTTATGCTTTGGAAGAAAAGGGATTTAAGGTCAAGTCCGTAATAAACTTAATAAACAGAGACAAAAAACCCCAACCGCTTTTCAAAGTTGAGCTGAGCCCGGAAGACATAGCTCCTAACAAAAGTGAAGTGCACCCCATTTACAAACTACCTTACTTATTGCACCGCAGAGTAACTGTAGAGGAACCGCACAAGCGCACAAATCCAGTGCAATGTACCAATTGCCAAGAATTTGGACACACCAAATCCTACTGCGCTCCGCGATCTGTTTGTGTGGCATGCGGAGAGCTGCACAATACTGCCTCATGCCCCGCAAACAAGGAGGATCCATCAGTTAAAAAATGCAGTAACTGTGGAGGTAACCACACCGCAAACTACAGAGGTTGCCAAGTATACAAAGATCTAAAGAGCAGGATTAATACGCGCACGGAATTTGCTCGTTCCAATGGAAACCTTAATACGTATACACCCTCGCAATCGACCCCTGGAGTCTTCTTCACAAAAGCTACGAGATCGTCTTTTGCCCCATCGACTACTACCCAAGGCGTTTCTTTCGCAAGCGTCTTGAAACAAGGAACGATTTCACACGAAACTCGAACTGAGGCACCTCTGACAACAAAACATGTGGAGCAACCATCAAACCAAAGTAGCTTAGAAGCCATGTTTCTATCGTTACAACAAACCCTGAAAGATTTTATGGTGTATATGCAAAACGCAATGCAAGAACAGATGAGAATGCAAGGCCTTCTCATTCAACTGCTCGCTTCGCAACAACCCAAATAATGGCTCTTCTGAGAGTATCACTCTGGAATGCAAATGGCATTCCTCGTCACAAAGTGGAGTTATCCAAATTTCTCCAAGACAATGAAATCGACATAATGCTTCTTGCGGAAACTCATCTGACGGACCGATATAATTTCCAATTATCGGGATATGCATTTTACGGCACAAATCACCCAGATGGTAAAGCCCATGGCGGAACTGGTATCCTAGTCAGAAGCCGCATCAAACATTATCCACTAACGGGATATTCGGAAACCTACCTACAAGCCACATCGGTATGCGTAGAATCTAAACGAGGCAATATCACTCTGTCTGCGGTTTACTGTCCCCCACGATTTACAATATCAGAAAAGCAATTCTTAGATTTCTTTAATACACTTGGTCAACGCTTCTTCGCTGCGGGTGACTATAACTCTAAACATCCCCACTGGGGCTCCAGACTGACTAATCCCAAGGGGAAGCAACTCTACAACGTACTCACGTGCGCATCAAACAAACTCGACTATGTATCTCCGGGAGGGCCTACATACTGGCCAGCAGATCCAAAGAAAATACCCGATCTTATAGACTTTGCTATAACAAGAAAAGTTCCACAAAACCTGGTAACTGCAGAAGCCCTTGCAGACTTGTCGTCAGACCATTCTCCAATAATTTTCACCCTTCTGGAGTGCCCTCAGATCAGACAATATCCTCGGAGACTGACTTCACACAAGACAAACTGGCTCAAATACAAAAAATATATCAGCAGTCACATCGAGCTGAGCCCGACCATAAACAGCGAAGTCGACATTGAAAACTCAGTACAAGCCCTCAACTCTATCATTACTGTTGCTGCTCGTCATTCAAACCCCCAAACAACAACAATAACTCCTAAGCAAGATAGTAGATTAACGAACAGCTACATAGACCGACTGGTGTCTGAAAAGCGGCGTGCAAGAAGAGAATGGCAGCACCATAGGTCGCCTGCGTCAAAAAATCGTCTGAGACTTGCGGAACGCATACTTCGCAAAGCACTCGAAGCGGAAGAGCAGCTAGCCCATTGCCGTTACATAGAAAAACTATCGCCTACAAGCACCAAATTTCCCCTATGGAGAGCACATGCAAGCATAAAGCCACCTGCAAAGGTAGACACGCCTTTAAGGGACCAGAGTGGAAGTTGGGCCCGCAGTGACGAAGAGAAGGCAAATCCACCAACTAATGGCTATGCACTTCCATTGGTTCCCATCGCCGCACAAACTGACCCAATTAAAGTTCATTCACTTGAAATAAAAAATGCTATCGAAGATATACAACCCAGATAGCGCCTGGACATGATCTTATTACGCCTAAAATGATTATGGAACTTCCAAGTCCTGCCATAACATATATCTCAAGACTTTTCAATGCAGTACTGCGATGTGGATACTTCCCAACCCAATGGAAAAAGTCCACAATCATAATGATCCATAAACCAGGAAAGAATAAAACCCAAGCGTCATCATATAGACCCATTAGTCTGCTACCTTGCTTATCAAAACTTTTTGAGAAGATCTTACTCCGTAAAATTGATTCCCATGCACAATATATCATTCCATCACACCAATTTGGGTTCCGAGCTAAACACGGGACTATTGAGCAAGTCAACCGCATAACTTCAGATATTCGGACTGCGTTTGAAAACCACGAATACTGCTCTGCCATTTTCCTAGATGTTGCCCAAGCATTTGACCGCGTATGGTTGGACGGTCTTACATTCAAGATAAAGACAATGCTTCCACCAAATACACACAAAGTCCTAGAAAGTTACGTCAGTAACAGAGTATTTACAGTTCGTCAAAATGAGTACACAACAGAAGAGTTCACCATAGGAGCCGGAGTACCGCAGGGAAGTGTTCTTGGTCCTTTCCTATACGTACTATACACTGCCGACATACCAACAGACTCTCGACTTACAATAAGTACTTTTGCGGATGATACGGCAATATTAAGCAGATCACGATGTCCAATTACCGCAACAAGACTTTTGGCAAGCCATCTTACCGACGTGGAAGAGTGGCTGGCCAACTGGCGTATTAAAATCAACGAGCAAAAGTGTAAGCACGTGACGTTCACACTCAACAGAAGCACCTGCCCCCAGCTATCACTCAACGCGACTTTGATCCCGCAATCAAACGATGTTGTATACCTAGGTGTACACCTTGATAGAAGGCTAACATGGCGCAAACACATAGACTCGAAAAAACTTCAGATAAAGCTTAAGGCTAACAGCCTTCACTGGCTAATTAACTCCCGTTCCCCTCTAAAGCTGGAATATAAAGTATTACTGTACAAGAGCATCATAAAGCCTGTCTGGACCTATGGCTCGCAGCTATGGGGAAATGCTTGTGCGAGCAGCGTGGACATCCTCCAAAGATCACAGTCGAGAATCCTTAGAACCATCACTGGAGCGCCATGGTACATTCGCAATGATTGTATCCACAATGACCTCAGCATCCCACTGGTTGAAACTGAAATAGAGGAACTTAAGCGCAAATATTCTGAGAAGCTTCTTGCCCACCCAAACCAACTTGCAAAATCTCTCACCATGCTGGCAACGCATTCTCGCCTTCGAAGAAACGACCTACCAACCCAGCGACTGACTTGAAGGGCCGTAGAACACAAACTACCTCCAATAGGGGATAGTTTTTAAAATAGTTTCTAGATTAAGATTTGAAAAATTATTGTTAGTCTCTTTAAGAGAAGATCCAATAAATACCAACCAAGCATAAAAAAAAAAAAAAAAAAGTTTTAGGCTTAGGTTTTAGGACTTAGAATAAAGGTTTAGGTTTTAGGTTTAAAGTTTTAGGTTTTTAGGTTTAGGTTTATCGAGAATTGAGTTATGAATATCTAGTAAGTGAAAGGCGATGCACATTTTATACATCATGTTTCACATCAATGCCTCGTGAGTGTTGACCACACTCACACCTTTTTTATTTTAACATTTTAGAATTGCTCGCTGCCTAAAGAAAACTAGAAATCAATTGTGGTCGACTAATCCAGAAATAACTAAATTACAATTGCATATTCCTACACTTGACTACATCCTTCAAAACAACGGTTTCCAAACATAAAATAGGAAGAAGTATAAAAAGTTTAACGAATATGTTATATGGATATGGGACACAATGGCACAGGATGTTATGTGTGCTGTAGCAAGCCAAAATAAATTGGTTTTGCTCGGTCTGCCTGCCCCACATGTTGGTCGCCAAATGTGTAATGGAACCTGGTGTTGGGAAAAATGCTTACTTTTCCTTTTAAGGTTTTATGGGCTTATGCTGACTACCAGGGTAGCCACCGATGACGTTCTAGCCTACCGATGTGCATAGGGATCGGGAGTGCGCACTTCTTGCTATTGCTCGGTCTATAGCTCGCCGGATTGGTCAGGGTTCTTCCTTACCCTTAGCACGACACCATAAACACAGTGAAATAAGTGCGCTTTCTGAAAATAAAACAAAATCAGAATCAACTAATTGATTACAACTAGAATCAAAGAGCAAACACAAAGGACCTACTATATATTGAAATATCTGTTCCGACCGGACATCAGACTTAACTAGTCAGATTTACTTTATTGAGAGAACTAAGGTGTTGGTAGTCTCTCGTCTCTACCCTTCCCAACCTTGACAAGCAAAGGAAATGTTGTTGCTCGTCCCTAAAACAAGGTTCGTTAAACCTTCAATTACTTTTGTCAGCAGCTAACATGGATACTTGACAGACCAAAGAAGAACACTAAATATTCATTTCAAATAACACAACAACTTCATTTATTGACAAGTTCATAGCTTGAGGGCATAAAATCTTTTTCTTTACCGCGTACGGTGATTTAGCAAACAAAGAGGGGGATGAAAGAAAAAAAAACTTATTTAGCTACAAATTTACTTTATACAACTTAAAGGAAGTATCCTTCTGGGATATTTAATCTCTTCTACGCAAATCGAAACTCAACTCTAAAGTGATCTATTCATGGTACAAGGGTCTGCATAGATATATAAATATAAAAGGGTTTTATAAAACTCACTCTGGGTTACACAACATGTGATTTACTCATACCAAAATTATTCCATCGATGCGAACGTTGGGTCCAATTTTATATAGTAAAATAAAAAAACGAAACTCAAAGTATATTGAAAATGGCGTCCATTAATTCCAAACATTTTGCAACATACGCAAGCGATGACGATGACTGAAAGGGTATACAAACTGCGACTTCGAAAACACGTGATCACATAACCTCAACGCATATGCATGCACATGTGCCTATGCAAAAAATGCAATGTCAACTGCAGGTTATGGAATCTCCAACATCCTGGCCACGCCTCTCACGTGATAATTATGTCTGTATATGGCTACGTCTACGCCCTTAGGTGAATCCGATCACTTCTGGATCCTGCTTCTAACGCGAGGACGGTGGAGATGAAGCGTCAAAGAAACACTTAAAAGCGAAGTCCGACTTGGCTAAACGGCTAGCAGCCGTGTGGTCCACAGACGACTCCAGTAGTTAGGGACACGGATGGCTTCTACGCTGGCGAGATGTGGCAATCCGCCAAGGCAACAAAAATTTAACTTTCAGGAGTCTCAGCCGACGAGCGCCTTCGCTGCTGCTTGCAGCAGTGGCCTCTAAGCTGAGCGGTTGAATAAAGAAAACTAATAAGTCTTTTGACACACTCTCGCTTATATGATTACCTTCGGGAGCACCCCCAGATAACAAAAATATATGCGCACAAACACTGTCCAAATGTACAGGCGGATTCGCACAAAGAGATTTCAAATTCCACAAAACAGGCACTGAGGCTTGGATGCTCTCAGTTCCACGCGCTTTTTATCCGGACTAAATTCAATCTTTGATGCTGGACTGCACACGAACTTCAAATCTAATCACAACTAAGAATTTGACTGACTTCTTCCACGTTTTAATTGCAAGTGAAAGCTTCAGTTCTTTTCAATGAATATTTAACGCTGCTAGCAGAGCTTTCAAAGTTCACCCGCGTTTTTGCAGCTTTAACGTGACAACGGTCTGATCTAATTGCTGTCTTTCCTACACCCGTTCCTTTTTCTTACGCATACATACAATCGATTGTGTGTGCGAAATTTTACGCATTGCGGCGTTCGAAACACAGGATGAAAAGGGAGAACGCAATCGACTGATCTGCTTGATCAAGCAGTGCAACTAACATGCAGTTAAACAAGCAGTTGTATGGAGGCTGAAATTTGAATTTAAATAACTATTCAACCGACAATTATTTGAGTCTGTCAGCGAGCCACTACACAATGGGCTAGCGCACGTCCCTAAAAGATGGTACCCGTCGGCCAAAAAACCGAGAGATGGAGTATCATTTTAAGATCCACCCACAAACATCTCCATGTAAGTCATAAAGTAGATCCAAAAATATACCAAACTGCGATTTCGGTTTCTCCAATATAGCCTTGGTTGGCGGGCAATGGTTATTTTTGTACAAGCAACTGCCTTAAAACAACATTGACCATTTAGGGTATTACAAGCTTCACCAAAATGATGCCATTAATCTCATAGGTAACATGCTTAATTGCAAGCAAGAAAATAGAATAAATGCACTATGAAATGCCGTTAATGGACTAACCGCGATACACTAAGATGCTTCGAACTAAAGTTTTTAAATGCTCATATCTGTTTTCACGCTGATAATAAAGATATTTACCCTTAGATTAATTGCATAATTTTTGGGAGCAGTTAATACCCTAAATGGTCAATGTTGCCGTAATTCAATTGCTAGTACAAAAATGCTCGTAGTCAGCGCAAAAATGCTTCGTCAAAAAATCTGAAAACGCAGTTCGGTCTATTTTTTAGTCTAGTTAATGGCCCATATTGAGTGTGTTGTGGGTGGATCATTAAATGGTACTCCATCTCGCGGTTTTTTGGCTGAGGAGTAACATCTCTAGGCCACGAAATAGCCCATTGTGCCATCATAAGTTTAGTTTTTAAGAAAACCGGGTTTTTTTCAAAAGTTTGATTTTGTCGAACTGTTTAATTCGGCATATGCACATTTGGTGGTTCATATTGTTGCTGAGACGTAGCACTATTCGAGAAATAATTTTGCCCATGTGGCTGAGCGTAGCCACATTTTCGATAGGCATAAACACGTTTGGATACCCGATCTGTTGCCGAGACGTTGCAACATTTGCATAATGAACTGGCCCATGTAGCTGAGACGTAGCTACATTTTCGTTAGGCGCGTTCAACACGTTTGATCGCTGGATGAATTGCTGAGACGTAGCAATATTTCCGTAAAATCCTTTCCCATGTAACTGAGACGTAATTACATTTTCGTTAGACGCTTAATTGTTTAAATTCACGAATTGTTGCTGAGACGTAGCAACATTTGCTTTTCCATGCGGCTGATACGTAGCCACATTTTCGTTGGGCGCGAACATATTTAAATTTACGAATTGTTGCTGAGACGTCGCAACATTTGCTTTCCCATGCGGCTGATACGTAGCCACATTTTCGTGGGATACACACACACTTGAACACATGATCGGTTGCGATTGCGACGCAACATATAAGTTCGACTGGGGATACGCTGCATCTTCGTGTTGTAAGTTCGATACAACTTGAGTTGCTTGGAGTTGGACTGCGGCGGTTCGATGTGTATTCGGCGAGAGTGAGACAGACGTATACGTTTGCGGCGACTGCGGCGCCACAGAGTCGGCACACGATTTTGACGTATTTCGATTTCTTTGCGAATTTGTTGTTGTCGGCAGCAAAGACGAAGAATTAAGCGAGGGTTGAAACGCATTTTGTTGTTTTTGCAAATGCCGTACAGATTTTTCGAGTTCACTCACTTTTGACAACATAAAATTATGACTTTCGGGACTTGCATATTCTTCTTCACTATAGTTTTCAATTAGTCTCTGCATTAACTGCTCTCGATTTCCCGACGTTGATAGACCAGCAAGTCTACACTTTTCTAACAGCGCCTTTTTACTTTGGTACGTGTTACCCGGCATTTTTGTATGTTCCTACTGCAAAACGTTGTACACACAAACACGATTTTTTTTGTCGACCCTTCGACGGCGATTGTTAGTTTCTTTTACTAACCAAATGTTTTTTCTTTTCGATGTCACTTAATTTATCACTTTTTGCACTCATCCAATTCCGGGAATTGTTACTTAATTTGGCACATTTTGCACTCATCCCACTTCTGAATTTGTCAGCCCAACATTAGCTACTATGCTCCCACTCATCGCACTTCGGAAATTGTTATTCACGCACCACTGATATTGTCAAACCATACTCTAGAAGCGGAAGCGTTTTACGTACGTGGGAGGCCTTGATTTGTCAGGAATACGGGCGGGCAGAGCGGTACCAATTAAATCAACGAGACTAATGACAGTTACACTTAGTTTAATACAAGAGATAATATGTGCTTCGTTTACATATATTTAATGAATGAGAGAGTTAATGCGACGTATTCTAATATAACGCTTGCCGAGACGTCCGGCCGTTCGCAACGCAGCCAACCAACTGACGAAAATGCTCCTACATGTCCGTCGTGTGCAGATCGTGTTCGATGCGATCTGCTGCGTGTCTTACTGAGAAAAGTCGGATGACACTATGATTATTAGAAGGAAAATCAAGGGTAAAAGCTTTTGCAGTTAATGATTTAATCATTAATGGAATGTCGATCTAGATCGATTCATTCCAAGGCTTGATCAAGAAGCCGGTGAACGAAACATTGACATATTGCAAAACGCTCCTTTAGATTAAAGTTTGAAGAAATTAAAAATTGAAAGAAATGATATCTAATTTAAAGAAATATTAAATAGGTACCATGATAATCCATTAGCAAGTGGCCACACTGCGGAATCTCAAGAATGTTAAATAAGATTAAAAGAAAATGTATTGGAAAATATGAGGAAACAAGTAAGAACGTACGTAAAATCATGTGAAAAATGCAAGTTTGCAAAAATAACCAGAAATAACAAAACTCCCATGACATTGACACCAACGCCTGCAACAGCTTTTGAAATTGTTTTAATTGACCAATACATCGTAAATATGCGGTCTTAATGATTTGTGATCTGACCAATTATATTATTCGGCACAAATATCAAACAAAAGCGCAAAAACAGTGGCAAGCGCAATATTTGAGAATTTAATTATGCCTTTTGGACCGATGAAAACGTTCATTACAGACATAAGGACAGAATACATGAACTCAATACTAACAGGACTATGTAAAAACTTTGAAATTAACAAACTAAATTCAGCTGCCCATCATCATCATCAACGAGTATACATATAAATAATTTGATAGGAAAACATAAGATAGAAAAATAAATAATGTAGAAATTAAAATAGGAAAATTAGATTAGGGAAATTAGGAGAAATAAGCAAAAATAAATTGGAACTAGGAAAAAAACAATTGTCACTAATAGTAATACAATAATGATAAAACACAAATTGTAAGCCTAGATCGAGTACAATTAATAGACTAAAATTGTAATTATATTAAGATCTCTTATCTTCAAAAAAGATATAGGGCAACAGAGCGTAACTCATCGAGTACGTGAATACTAAAAGAATATATTTGAAAAAAAGAACAATAAGTTATTCGATTTTTTTGGCGAAAAAAGGAGATGTAGTATAACTTTTGGCAGCCACTATGCGTTAGAACAAAGCTCAACATTTAATTCACAAAGCTTAATGATCAAAGCTCAAGCTAAAAAGCTTCAAGATAAAAGCTAGAATCTAGAATCTAGCTAGTATCTTGAATCTCAACAATTTCATAACTAATTGAACTCGAAGCATAACGTCTCGTCTATCGTAGAGATTGATTAATAACATTTGACCAAACTCTCTATGAAATAAAGAAATAGCAAGCTTTCTGATTGAACTCTGTATATGACTGATCAACACCAGCTTGATTCAACTGCTTAACCACCATCGCTTGTTGAGACCTCAGGGTATTCATTGATTGCCACGGGCCGAGGATCATATCTGAATACATATTCCCGGTTTTCCTGTTTTAAATAATAAATTGCTGAAGTCTCTAGAAAGAAATTAGATCCCTTGTCATTAAATCCCAATTGTCAATTAATTGTTGTACTACGTACAACCAAGGATGTTTTAATTTCAGCAAAGGCTTAGTCAATGAAAAGGCTAATCAAATCTGGTCAGGTAACCAACCGAAGTTATAGTTATACTGCATTTTCCACGTACTGATACTATCCTATTTCAATGGCTATTTTAGAGAATATAAATTGTCCCTTTCTACTAAGCTGTAGTCAGTGGCAAATACGGATATTCTACCTTACTGCTTTCCAAAACAGCTCATAATTAAGGAAATTTATTTAGGAAGAGGTAGAAAGGAAGAGAAGAAAAGAAAAAGAAAGAATTTGTAGACTATCTATAGTCTATTAGTGAGTCACATTGACTTAATCCTTAATTAATGAAGCTCCATAGTTGGGCGCCACATATCATATTAATATAAATAAATTATTACTGTAGCGTGTATCCAATGATCAGCTAATTTCAGACACAGGTACCGAGCGGTTGCACGTCATGATATCCGGCTCTAGCTAGTCGACTTTAGCGGCTGATGCCGATATGTCTTATTTTTATATTAGGTTAGGTTTGGTTGCGATGGCTGAGAGCGACAAGTCGCCCTCCCACTTAGGCCTCTTTGGGCCCATTGCGATGCCATATTTGTTCCCTGTTAACCCATTTTGTTAATGAGGGGGGGGTCCTCGTTACTGAACCATTGTGTGGACAGAATGAATTTTAGTAGAGCTGGGATCTCTAACTCGGATGCCTCCGATAGGTTAAATAGGAGAGGTTGACCTAGTGTCCTAAGTCTCCTTCTACTAAGGGCGGGGCAATGGCAGAGGAGGTGTTGTACTGTTTCCTCCTCTTCTTCATACCTGCAGCTTCTGCAGAAATCATGGTGAGTGACTCCTAGGCGTGCAGCGTGTCTGCCGATAAGACAGTGACCCGTTAGGGTTCCCACCAGAAGCGATATGTGTTCCCTTCTGTGGCGTAAAACCGTGGTGGTACGCTTTGGGCTTAGTGTTGGCCACGTAAGCCTCGCTACCGCACAGGAGGAAAGGTTTTTCCACCTATCCGCAGCGAGACGACGTGTTTCAGCTTTTGTGTGGAGCTTAAAAGTTGCCATAGGCATCCCTATCGTGCTCTTCTCCGAAAGAAGCTTGATGGTGGTGCCTATTCTGGCCAGTTTGTCCGCAGACTCATTTTCTTCTATGTTGCGGTGTCCAGGCACCCAAATAAGGTGTATACTGAATTCTCGTGCGATCTCATTTAGAGATGAACGGCATTCGGTAAGCGTTTTGGTATTGTTGGTGTATGAGTCAAGGGCTTTAAGGGCGGCTTGACTATCTGAGTATATGAAGACGTTTCCTTCTCTGATTGGTAGTGTGCTAAGGTAGGTGGCTGCTTCCTGGATGGCCACCACCTCCGTTTGATACACGCTAAAGTGATCAGGAAGGCGGATCGATAAGTTCAAGTTTAGGTTGGTGGAGAAGACTCCCCCTCCTACTTTTTCGTCAAGCTTAGAGCCATCAGTGAAGATGTTGATGGCATTGGCTCTGCTGTGGGGTAGGTTTTCCCACTCGAGTCGGCTTGGAATACAGACGTCGTATGATTTGACGAACGTCGTGTGTGGTATATAGTAATCAGTGTTTAACGGTATACTCGTTTGGTCATTGAGTATTGTTGAGTGTCCCGACTCAAGCGCTGGCCACCAAACTAGTGCTCCGTAGAGTAGTATGGGACGGACCACGGCTGTGTAGAGCCAGTGTACTATGGAAGGGGGAGAGGCCCCATTTGCGGCCTATGGCATTTTTGCACGAGAAAGGGCAATGGTTGCCTTTTTTATGCGTTCGTTTATGTTGTCATTCCAAAGTAGTTTCCTATCCAGAATGACTCCCAAGTATTTGACATTGTCTCCAAATTTAAGGCTTACTCCATTGATTTTTGGAGGGATAAGATCAGGAATTTTGTATCTTCTGGTGAAAAGCACTAGTTCCGTCTTTGCTGGGCTTACGCCCAAGCCGCAAGATATTGTCCACTGAGCAAGTGTAGTGTGTGCGTTCTGCATGAGGTCACACAGCGTCTGTGGAAATAGTCCACATTTGAAAATGGCAATACATCCGCATAAGCCACCACTACGGGTCCCTCCGCCTCCATGAGCCGCAGCAGTCGGTTAACTGCTACAACCCATAGTAGCGGAGAGAGAACGTCCTCGCGGAGTGCCTCTGTCAACATATCTGCGAGCAGATGCGCCGCCAAGCTCAGAATACACCGACCTGCTGCTTAGCAATTGGTCGATGAATCTTACCAGCGCTACATCCACTCCCACATATGTTAAGGCTGAGGTGATGGCTTTGGGTTGGATGTTATTAAAGGCACCCTCAATGTCGAGAAATGCTACTAGCGAATAATCTTTTATTTCAAAAGATCTTTCAATCGTTGAGATCAGAGAGTGCAGGGCGGTTTCGGTGGACCTACCCCTACTGTAAGCATGTTGTGTGCTTGATAGATGAGAGGGACTTATAATATGTCTGAGGTGTGCGTCTATAAGTCTCCCAAGAGTTTTGAGTAGAAATGAGGATAGGCTGATTGGCCTATAATAGTTTGGTTTCACATGTGAAGCTTTGCCAGCTTTCGGTATGAATACCACTTTAGTTTCTCTTCATCTGGTGGGGATATAGTTGGTTTTTAGACAGCTTTCATAGATTGTGTAAAGCCAAGTCATTGTGTACCCAATGCTGTGTTGTAGTTGGGCTGGAAATATGATATCTGGGCCAGGCGATTTAAATGGCTCGAAAGAATCGATAGCCCACTTAATTCTGGCCTCAGTGACAATGGTGTTCACATGGTTTGTAGAAAGGTCGGTTGGCCTAAATTGGGTTATTGGGTTAAGGGAGCACTCAGAAAAGTGAGTGCTTAGCAGAAGATCTAAAGATTCTTCGCTTGAGTCGGTCCAGGTTCCGTCTGTTTTTTGTAAGAGTCCTGGCGGTGTTGGTGAGCTTGCCGGATCTTTCTGAGCCGAGATGCGTCAGAAGTGAGTTCTATATTACTACAATAGTTGGCCCAGCAGGAGCGTTTAGCCTTCCTGATAGCTTTCTTGAAGGTGTTTAGCCTTTGTTTATATATCTCCCAAGCGGTAGTTTGATCGTTTTATTTGGCTACGTTGAATGCATGTCTGCACTCTTTTCGGAGCTTGTCAAGCTCTGCAGACCACCAAGGTGGTTTAAAGGTGGATTTTATTTTTCTAGGGGGGCAAGCCCTATTAAAAGAGACCGCATACGCGTTGGTGAGCGTATCGACAAGATCGTCTATCTGTTTCCCCGTCCTAGGTGTATATGGTGGGGACGGTTCAAGTTTTTGTGAGAGAAGTTTGTAGTGTACTTCCCAGTTTGCCTTTTTCGGGCTTTGTATCTTTTTGGGTGAAGGACACATGTATGTTAGAAGGACCTCTATGTATATGTGATCAGAGAAGGAGTGCTCTGGCAGCACCTTCCATGAAACCAATTGATCACAGACGTCTTCGGAGATAAGGGTAATATCCAAGACCTCCTTTCGATTTTTTATAATAAAGGTAAGATGAGGCTTGTGTTGGTTTGTGTTCTGTATCCGGTTAGGTCCCGGAATAAAGTAGGTGGTGGAGGGCTCTCGGTGTCATGAGCCATATAAAAAGAGGCCAGCTTGATGGTCGAACTCCCCAGTTCCAGGCTGACTGTGGTGATGTCTCCATCACTGAACTGAGGAAGTAGAAGTGTGTTAAGATGTTTTTTGGTTAAAATACATGTTCTAATTTTTCCCATTACGCTTGGTGTGGTAAAGGTTATATTTTGGTGTCCTCAAGCCATTGATTCTGTCACCAGAAATCCATGGCTCTTGGACAAACACAATATCTACTTCGCCCGGGGATAGACGAAGTAGAAGTGCAGCGGTTGCTGCTTTAGAGTGGTACAGGTTTATTTGCAGCACCCGTATCATTGTGAGAGAATCTCTCCTCCATCAACGTGGCATCGGCATCCTCCGGTTGGAGAAGCTCCTGCTCGGTGTATAGGCGCTCAAAGGCTGGTCCATAGTCTGAACCACCTGAGATTTAACCAGACCGTTCGCCTTGTTGAGGGGTGCACTCTACTTCCATCTCATCATCACTACGGTCCTCCTCCTCCACATCAACGCTTGCAGTTAAGCTTGCGAGCTCTGATGTGTCGGTCTTGGACACGTTCATGAACACCTTCTGGAACCCATAGTTCAGGATTCCATCGCATTTGGTTAAATGATCGGCCGTTTCGTCATCAACCTGGAAGTTGACCATTGCGGTTGCTTTGGTTGAGCGTTCCAACTTGATAACTTTCCAGTTACTGGTGGGTACCCTAGGATTCATGACTTTCATGAGTTGAAGTATCTTTTCTGGTTCCGCAGGGTGTAAGGGTAACCAGGCCCTGGCCCTCGGACTAGATGGTATGTCCTGGCGTCCACAACTCTCAGCTTCGCTCCAGGGTATACTTCACCCACCTTCGAAATGGCGGACTTGTAGAGAACCACCGATCTCTCGTCCTCATACGCTACCAGCCGAATATTGCCCTGGAACCATACCAAGCTGTAACAGCTGGGAGGTGCATCTGGGTTTTCCAGAAGCACATCCAGGGCAACACGGCTTGTAGCTGCCTCAATCCATTTCCAGTGGTGCTTGGGTATTGTGTGGGTGTGGGTTATTGTCGTACAGAACGCCCACAATCTTTTTATTTTTTGCAATCTCGGCAAAGGAGACCCGAAGTTTCCATGAGTTTTCGGCCGTTTGGATGACAGCGGTTGCTGCTCATCCATGGACCGATCAGTCTTCGTAGTGGATGGCTTATTTGGTGGGTTCACCTTTGCCGGCTGGTCGCTTCCCTCAGTTGGTTGCTGGCAGGGAGGGGTCATGTCCATTCAGAAATTCTGAAGAATTTCCCTCGCCCAGGAAATGTCTTCCTGGACCTTAGCATAGTCCTCCTTCGACGACTGGTCCTTCCCGATTGGGTTGGTTGCCAGACGCTTTACTGATACGCCTTGCCCTGATCCGCGGTTCCGACCTTGGTTGGGTCAGGTCTGGTATACACTACGGCCCTGCTACAAACTATCTTTGAGCCCTTTGCTGTCCCATGGGTCGAGGCCCCAGCTGCTGGCTGGGGAATTTCTTCCCAGAGACAGTAGAGGACTTTCCACTGTTTGTAGCAGAAGACGTGCTGCTCCCACCCGTGTGTAGTGGCTTAGCGACTGCATTTTTTGCGGCCTTCGGTACCGCACCTTTTGATAGTGAGTTGGTGTTGTTACTCATCTGTTAAAAATTTTGGAGTGAAATAATATAATATAATATAATATAATATAATATAATATAATATAATATAATATAATATAATATAATATAATATAATATAATATACTTTTTATCAATATACAGACTACGACACTTGAAAGAATAGCAAAGGGAAACAGATGAAAATTTTGTAAGCTTTTACGAGAATCTAGCTATAAAACGGCTAAAAACACGCACACCAAAGTCACAGCGTTAAAGTGCCAGCACTAATTGGTTATTAGCAATGACGCGTTAGGCCTTTTTTGTGGCGTAATGAATTGATCAAATGACGTAAGGATGTGTACTTACGTCGCTAACCAAATCCAAAAACTTTAAAATAATATACAAAAAAGATTATGGATTGGCACAGATCGATCTCCTTAGCGTTGCACTGCACTTCACTTGTGTTGGGGTATTTTGCACTGAGTGGGCAGGTTCACTGGTGGGTGGTAATGTATGCACACACTTGCGTCTGCCGGCGGCCACAAAGGGTGGTGGTGGGTGGTGTTGCAGAAGCAGGTTCTGGTTGCAGGTTCAGCAAAAACGAGTGAGCTTCGAGTTGATCAAATCTCTTGAATTGTTCGACACTATTTATACACAATTGAAGCGGTTTTATATCAAAACTTTTATTTTTATATTAAAATGATTAGAAAAATAACGTGCTGCGACGAAAATAAGAATGCTAGAGAACTAAAGGACGGTAGATAATAGACGATTTTAGATCACTTAAGAAATGAGAGAGAGAGAGGAAAGAAGAAAACAGGGAGAGATTCCGTCCGCGAAGCCACAGGTGGAAATCGTGGTCGCATGTTGCCCGCCCTACCTTTGATCACCAGCCTCAGAATAACTCTGGGTGATCCCTTCAATCATTAAACCTACGACGACAGGAACGATAGCTTGAGTTCAGAATCGATTTTATAGTTCATATTCAATCTTTAATGCAACATAACAATGTACTGGGTGACCAGAGAATCCCATTTCTTTTGCAAGGTTTGAATTAAGAGAACAACTACGATAATTAAAGGAGACATAAGACTAATTGGGAACACAGTTGTTCTATAGTTTTGAGTGTTCAATAGGGTATAAATATAATACTAAAAAGTATGTTGTGACACTGAGCTTCTTCAGTGCCCTTTAGGAGTAAAATCCTTCCAATTAAAAACACTAAGCACGAAGCCGCAATTTCGTGTAAGTATATGTGAAAAGTCATGGCACCAACTCAACCCCAAACCAAGCGCCAGCGTGAGAACACAAATACGGATCTGAAGGCGACCCGGACCTCTGATGTTCTGTCTCCGCAGCTTCTTCAGATCCTCAACCAGCGCTTTTCGGAGCAGGCTGAGCTAATCTCTGGGAGTATGCGAAACGCTGAGCAGAGCATCCTCAATGCTTTACTAGAGCGTTTCGATGGGATGTCCTCGGAAATCAAGCTGCTAGGCGAGAGGATGAATCAGCTGGAACATGAAGTTGGTGAGCTCAAATCTGTGCGCGACCAGCTCGGGGAGCGGGTTATCCAACTGGAGCACGAGGTGGGTGAACTTCAATGTCTGAGAGAGAGGGTCGGAGGCTTAGAGTCGAAGCTGGCAGCGCAGCACATGGCAAGCTATGCATGTGACCTGCGTTTGCACGGGGTGCCTTATAATGAGGGAGAGAACTTGCGAGCATACTTTAATTCACTTTGCTTCGCATTGAATATTGCACCAACACCAAGGATTAAAGATATTTTCCGGATCCGTAGCTCGCACCAACGCACTGTATTCCCGATTATAATAATTAGGCTAGAAAACGCACGTGAAAAGAACATGCTAATGAGAGCATTAGGTGTGTACCGGCGCGAGCAAAAACAACCACTATGCTTATCACTATTAGGCTTTGACGTATCGTCACTAACTCCAATATATGTCAACGAACAGCTTACCAAAGAGAACTACAGCATATTCAGAGAGGCAATGGGGCTTAAAAAGCACAAGCTGCTCTCAGCAGTTTTCACCCGGCGTGGACTAGTGCACGTTCGATGCAGCAACAGCGAGAGTGTGCATTGCATTGAGAGTAAAGAGGAGCTTTTCAAACTCATCCCAGATGGTGCGATGCCCTCTTCTCGCCCTTCTCCTTCTCGCCCACCCGCACCGTCATCTGCGGCTGCTTCAGCTGAAGCTTTACTTGAAGATGTCAACAACGGGTTTCGCAATTAAAGCAATTATTAATACGATAAATTTGAATAGTTTTAAAATTTTTGTTGCATGTTTCCCATTTAATATTAGGATTTGCATTAGGTCTGTTTACGCTTCTAATAACGATATGTTAAAATGCAGAATGAAATGAGTGGATCCATAGCCAGTAGCATGGTCAGAGTTCTAAGGAAACAGTCTAAAGGTCTATCTGTGGTTCATGTCAATGCTCAAAGTCTTGCTAATAAAATAGATGAATTTAGATATATTTTTGTAGGTTCCGACATTGATGTTATATGTGTGTCCGAAACTTGGTTCACGTCTGATATTTGTGATGCGTCAGTTGCATGTGATGGTTATATGTTATATCGTTCTGACCGTCCTAGCCATGCAGGAGGAGTGGCGATTTATGTAAACAAGCGATTGAATTGTAGGCTTCTTTGTAAACACCCCAATACAAGTGCAATTGAATACCTGTTCCTAGTCTTAAATAATAATCAACTTGAGACAAAGACACTTGTCGGCTGCATTTATAGACCCAACCGTAATGTCGATTTCAGTCAATTGTTGGATGCTGTGGCTGATGTTTCCGTGAATTATTCGGAGACGATACTGACGGGTGACTTTAACAGCAACCTTATACATGAGACGCACCTTTCTGATAGCTTTGAGTCACTTGGATTGAAAGCAGTCAACAAAACAATGCCAACACACTTCTCGAGTACCTGTAACACCCTTCTTGACGCATTCTTTGTGAATGACGTTAGCAAGGTTCGAATTTATGACCAAGTTTCAGTACCATCATTCTCAAGACATGATCTAATTTTTCTGACCTATGATATTCTAGTTAGCTATAGGGAAACTTCGATTCAATTTAGGGATTACAAAAACATTGACTACCGAGAACTAGAGTTAGAGTTTAATGCTTGTGACTGGACGCCTATATACCACTCGCCTCATGTTGACTACCAATTGCAGGTTTTTAACACAAATATAGTGTACCTATTTAATAAATGCGTTCGCCTCAGAACTAAAGTTATTAAACCGATGCAGCAGCCTTGGTTCAACAACAACATAAAGCGGCACATCAAATTGCGTGATGTTGCATACCTTAGGTGGAAACGGTATAAAACCAGTAGCCTTCAAGTGGAATACAAAAATCAAAGGGCCACTGTAACGAAAATGATTAAAATTGCAAAACGAAATTATTTCAACTCGAAATTTAGCCAAGGTGCAATGACCAGACAGTCCTGGAGAGACATAAAAAACCTTGGAATAGGGAAAACTAAGACACAACTCACGGAGATGATTAACGTAAATGAACTGAATGAGAAGTTTGCGCAGCTAGATGTACCTGAGGCTTCATGTAATAATTATGTTAATGCTTTGCCGCTCTGTGATAATAGTTTTAGTTTTTCTTGTGTCAGTCCTTGTGACGTCGTCGAAAGTGTTTTAAAAGTGAAGTCAAATGCAGAAGGTTTAGATAACGTAAATCCGAAATTTGTGAAAATACTACTGCCAGTGATACTAGAACATATTACACATATTATTAACACGGCTTTTACTACTTCCACTTTTCCACATGCATGGAAAATTGCAAAAATTATTCCACTTCCGAAACCCAATAAGGACTTAAGACCTGTGTCTATTTTACCATACATATCCAAAATATTTGAGAATCTGATGGCTACACAAATACAGTGCTTCCTTAATAAGAACAGGCTACTAAGTCAAAAACAGTCAGGTTTTAGGAAGAATCGTGGCTGCATCACAGCAATAACTAGTATAGTGGAGGACATCAGGAAAAAGACTGACGACAGTTGCGTAACTTTTTTAACGCTGCTTGACCACAGCAAAGCGTTTGACACTGTCGATCATGAAATTCTCTGCACGAAGCTCAAGAACATGTACAACTTCTCTACAACTGCAGCTTCCCTTCTCAGATCATATCTGAATAACAGACTGCAGGCGGTGGTCTCCGGCTCTTGCATTTCTAATTTTTGCTCAGTCACGCGTGGTGTCCCTCAGGGATCGGTTTTAGGACCATTGTTGTTTTCTGTATATGTGAATGATCTTCCTAATGTCCTGTCTGACTGTGATGTTCATATGTACGCTGATGACGTTCAAATTTATGTTAGTAGACCCCTTATAAATATAAATGAATGTGTATTTGTAACTAATAATGTGCTTGCTAAAATCGATACTTGGGCAAAAGAGAATGGACTAGGGCTCAACCCGGCTAAAACCAAGTGTTTGGTTATTTACAAGAAGTCACTCGAAACAAGCCAGCTACCAAAAGTTGTAATTAATGACATTCCAATTAATTATGTTGAACATGCAGTCAATCTCGGCATTACATTTAACAATAATTTAACTTGGTCCAATCACATCTCAAAAGCAAGCGGTAAAATATATGGCATGCTGCGGCAACTCGCAATTTCAAAGTCGGAATTACCTGTTCATATCAAAATGCTTATAGCTAGACAAATTCTCGCGCCGACACTCTTCTATGGAGTAGAAGTTTTTGGCCACTGTGACTCTAGGGATTTTCAAAAGCTTAATGTGGCACTAAATTCAATAGCTAGATTCGTATTTAATAGCAGGCGATTCGACCACGTATCTCACTTAACTCGGAGGATTTTTGACCTTGACCTGAAATCGTGGATTAGCCTTAGAACTCTGACTTTCATACATAAAATCATAACAAGCAGAGAACCCGCATATCTATACAATTTGCTAACACCCGCAGCTTCGCAGCGCACTAATAATTTTATATGCCCTAGATGGAAGCTATTGTGCTCGGAGAGACAGTTTATGATAAATGCTATTCGGCTATGGAATGATCTACCTCATAATATGAAGTCTATTGGAAGCGTAAATCAATTTAAGATAAAGATTAGGGAATACATGCAAAATAGGGAAATAGTACATTAATAGAGTTAAGTAGTTATAATATCATAAATACTTAAGTTCAAATATTCCTGTGTTTAGATTTTATAATTGTAATAACTTAAGTAAAATAGCCAAAATGTAATGTCGTGACTAGCGCTCTAATTTATAAGTGCCAATGTACTTGTAGCGCTGGGAAGGAAATTAAAGAAAGAATATGTTGTACAAATCCTTATTTGTTCAGAAGGGTGACAGTTGATGCCAGAGCCTTTATTAATTACAATGTTAATAATTAATTCCAGAAGCCACAGGCTTTACAAGTTCTCAAATCGCCATACATGATCGAGTTTAAGAGAGAGAAACAATATTAACTAATTCTGAATTGCAGCAAGTTTGTAATGTACGCAACACGTGCCAAATGATAATTAGATAATAACTGGCCCGTATCATACGCGACCGATTTCAAAGACAATTAATTTGGAACTAGTCCGTATTATACGCAACCGATGCCAAAGACAATTAATTATGAACTAACTGTGCAGAAGCTACAGCGGCCGGCTTGGACCTAGCCACAGCGCTAGGCAAGCGACAAGATCAAAAGAGAATAGAAAGAGAGCAAATGCAGCTGAGCAGATCAAAACAAACAATGAGTGAGATTTACGTTAAGCTCAGATCAATATGTAAATGACTTGAGTGATTTTACATGAAGTTTGAAATGACCGATTAATCCTTTGGGCCGTCGCCCAAACAAAGTAAAAATAAAATAAATAATAAAATTGAAAATAAATCAATCGAATATCTTAAAAAAGTGATATTTAATTTCTTTCAATTTAATTTACTTAACTTGTAAATATTTTTCGACTTAATTTTCTTCCCGAATCAAATTTTAGTTTTAATTTAATTTCAAAATTTATATCCTTTCGGTTTTCATACTGGGGTTTTACTGTAACAAATAATTTTCTTTTGATTTTTAGTTATCTTTTTTTTTTGAATTGTTTTAAAATTTATTAACTGAATAGAAAACGAAAAGAGCAATATAAGCCGTCACAAAAAGCGAGCACAAAGGAATAATAAAAATGACGAATAACAACACAGAAACAAAATTATATGATCTGGTACTCAATGTTATATTATTTCATATCATTAAAAAGCCGATATGATAAAGTTGCGAATGACAATCTGATATTTTCAAGAATATAAAATCAATATTAATAAGATTATATTGGTATTTTATAATGTCATTATGATACAACACATAAAAAAATAGTACTGAATATAGAACTCCCCAAGCGTAGACAAAATAAACAAGTACTGGCGATTCGTAGGGATCTTCTTACCTTCAATAATCAAAAGAGAGTTTTAATGCGCTATGACAGAATGGGAATAGATGGAAAAGGGTTTCACTACAACAAATCGCGTATTTTAACTTGTGGAACTAACCAAGCAGCAATTGTCCTGAAATCGATATATGGCAATGTGGAGCAAGATTAGGTTGGCAAATCTTCAGGCAAAAAACTAAAGGGACAGGCAAGCTCTGCATCACAGAACTCAATAAAAACAAACAATTAGTTATGTACCTCTAGCTTTAATATTTTAGCATACAATATAGCTGGCTTAGCGAGTAAGAAACTATTCAAAACAATCTTTGATTACGTGTCATCTCATGATATATTTTTGTTGTCCGAGACGTTTGTTGGAGACAATGTCAAGCATTATGAAACATACTTCCCTGATCATGTACTTCAGTGGTTTCCAGCTGAACGGAATAATGAACGAGGAAGAGCAAGTGGAGGATCGCTTTATGGCATTAAGAAAAAGCTTATAAAAAAGGCCTCTGTAAATTCATCAAAATTGCCAACATAGTTGTTATAGAAATATTTTTCCTCCTGGAAGCCCTGCATGTAGTCCCATTTTATATCAACTGTAATCGTTGGGAACAAGATTTCGAGCGTGTCTATGATTTTGGAATGGTATCGGATTGTCAAAACCTTATGATAATTGGTGATTTCAACGCAAGAATTGGCCAGAAACAGGTTCTAACTCATTCTCGAGCTGTTGCTGATAGCATATCCAGTTATCCCCGCAAAAGCATAAGATGTAACAGTCGATCGTAAAGGTATAAAAATTATGGAGATGTGTGAGACATTGCAGCTAACGCCTTTAAACGGACGAACAGAAAGTGATTCGGAAGGCGAGTTTACATTTGTCAGAGGTGCAGCCATGTCCACGATAGATTACTGCTTAGTCCAAGGGTATTGGCATAAAATTGTAAAAGATATGTGCATAGAAGAACAAATATTCTCCGACCACATGCCAATGACTGTAATAATTGGAAAATAGTCTGAATAACCGTAATAATATCGCTGATATGGAGCACCTAGTAGAACAAGTTAAACGTGCAGCTGAATCAGTACAACCCAAAGCTCGGAACACGACCTATAGAAAACCACTTACGGAATCTGAGAAGAAACAATAGCACTGACACGGGAGCCAAATACAGAGTCGCTGTCAATAGTTATAAAGCGCTATGCAAGCGTAAGAAAGCAGAACACTATCACAATTTGGAAATGGAACTCAGTTGTACTATATACAGGATAGCAAGAGCTTCTGGACTTTGGTTAAAAGGATAAATGTTTCCAAAAATAATAATAGAGTCGAAGAAGACGCGACAATCATGGCAAACCATTTTAAAAATCTCCTAAACGCGCAAGAGGCAGAGATTCATATAAGTTTTGCGATGCCTAGCATTTGTACAAATGAGTTGGACGCGCCCTTCACAGTCCAAGAGATCCATAGCTCAATAGCCAGCTTAAAGGATAACAAAGCGCCTGGGGAAGATAGGATTTCTGCTGAATTTTATAAATACGCTCCACTAAACTTCGTTGAGCAATTAACGCATGCATATAATTAAATCTTCAGAACAGGTGAAATTCCTGTAGCTTTTATAACAAGCTTAATTTTTCCTATCTTAAAAAAGAGGATTGAAATCGGATCCAGCAAATTATATGGGCATCTCTTGTCTAAATGCGGTTATGAAAATCCTTACTGGAGCGCTTCACCGGAGAATTTCTTGTTGGGTTGAACGTGAAAACATTCTCAGCGAATTTCAATGTGGTTTTAGGAAAGGTTATTCTACAACAGACAGCATATTTATTTTAACCTCAATTGTTAGATCGCACCTTCAAATTGGAAAAAAACTATATATCACTTTCATCGATTTTAAGGCTGTCTTTGACACAGTATGTCGAAGAAGTCTTTTTTATAAACTAAGTAATTTGGGAATGTCTACAAAGGTACTGAATTTCATACAACTCCTGTATGCAGATAACGTTGCTTCGGTCTGGGACGGAAATAAAATATCAGAGCGGTTTGAAATCAATACAGGTGTCAAACAGGGCTGCATCCTAAGCCCGCTTCTGTTCTCTCTCTTTATCGATGATATATCGGAAATTCTACCTGGCGGTGTCATTATGGGCAACAAATGCATCAAAGCTTTGATGTATACTGACGATATGTGCATTCTCTCTAATTCACCTCATGGCCTACAGGAAATGATTGATGTATTAAACGACTATTGCCAGATGTGGAATCTGCAAATAAATACAGCAAAGTCTAAAGTGGTGGTTGTACTTAGATCCAGTGGCAGATACATGAACGCAGAAAAGTGGACTCTAAATGGAACCGAATTAGAAAGGGTTATGTCCTATAACTACATGTTGACCCAGAATATGATGTTTACCACACATGTAAATAGTAAACTAAAGGAAGCTAATATATCGATAAAGTCGACCTGGAAAAGCGTGCTAAGCAGAACAGATGTAAAACCCTGCTGCAAGTACAAAGTTTTTCAAGCAACGGTATCAGGAATCATGTGTTATGCGGCGGAAATATGGGGATACGTACAATTTGAAGATGTTGAACGCCTGTTAACCTTTTTTGTAAAAAAGCTGTTTAGACTACCGCAAAACCCACCGAACTATGCCATATACATAGAAACTGGGCTTCCAACACTATTTACATACACTCTGAGGCGTCACTTCACATATATATTAAAAACTAGCTTTATTTACCAGCGGCTTCGCTCGCTTTGCATCAATTTGTTACTTATTTATCATGCTGGTAAA
The DNA here is from genome assembly GCA_035044985.1 of Lordiphosa fenestrarum. Taxonomy (NCBI): domain Eukaryota; kingdom Metazoa; phylum Arthropoda; class Insecta; order Diptera; family Drosophilidae; genus Lordiphosa; species Lordiphosa fenestrarum. The sequence continues at coordinate 139,005 of JAWNNO010004300.1, forward strand.
ATTTTTATACTCTGTACCTTAGGTACATAGAGTATTATAAGTTTGTGCAAAAGTATGTAACATCCAGAAGGAAGCATCTCCGACCCCATAAAGTATATATATTCTTGATCAGCATCATTAGCCGAGTCGATATAGCCATGTCCGTCTGTCAGTCTGTCCGTCTGTCTGTCCGTATGAACGCACAGATCTCAGAGATGATAAGAGATAGAGTTTTGACATGTATGGGACATATGCTTCTTATGTCTGCAGGCAGATCAAGTTTATTTTCAATTTTGGCCACGCCCCCTCCTGCCCCCGCAATTTAGAAAAAACGTCATATCTCCCACAAGTTTGAAGATAGATGGCTTGTTCCTTCTGGACATATTTAGTTATTAGGATAACTTATCGATCCGCCAAAGAAATGAAGAAGATCGGATGAACGGTTTACGAGTTATGATCAAAAGACAAATTTTCTCGGGCTTGACCGACTTTCTTTCTTGTTTTTAATGTGATGGTTTCAATATGTTTACAGAGCTGATCAAATGAAGATCAAAACAGTTGCATACAACAACTTTCCGCATATTTTTTAACTTTGTGGGTTGAAATTAAAAATATTTAAAGTCACGTCTTCCGTACTTTTTATACTCTGTACCGTAGGTACAAAGAGTATTATAAGTTTGTGCAAAAGTATGTAACATCCAGAAGGAAGCATCTCCGACCCCATAAAGTATATATATTCTTGATCAGCATCAACAGCCGAGTCGATATAGCCATGTCCGTCTGTCCGTCTGTCCGTCTGTCTGTCTGTCCGTATGAACGCACAGATCTCAGAGATGGTAAGAGATAGAGATTTGACGTGTATGGGACATATGCTTCTTATGTCTGCAGGCAGATCAAGTTTATTTTCAATTTTGGCCACGCCCCCTCCCGCCCCCGCAATTTAGAAAAAACGTTATATCTCCCACAGTTTTGAAGATAGATGGCTTGTTTCTTCTGAATATATTTAGTTATTAGGATAACTTATCGATCCGCCAAAGAAATGAAGAAGATCGGATGAACGGTTTTCGAGTTATGATCAAAAGACAAAATTTCTTGGTACTGAGTATGTTATAGTCGGGCTTGACCGACTTTCTTTCTTGTTATTTAATGTAGCTCATAAAATTCGTTTGGAGCTTATCGCTGGAAACTAAACTTTTATACAGTCTTGACCACCAATTTTCTACCCATGGTGCTGAATTTGTCGAAACAACAGTCGTTGTTCAATTTTCAATATCGTCATTGTTCTCGTTACTGTTACCGATATCGTTATAATTTTCTTTATCGTTATCGTTATCGCTATTTCTTATACTATCCTTACAAACTTAGTTTCATGTCAATCGGATGATCGGTTATTGCATTCGGAGTTTCCGGAAGCTTTCCGACCCTAGGGCCAAATTTCCAAAAAACGGAAGATCACATTACAAATTAATTTTTTTACGGTCCTTTCAAATTGAGTTTCAAGTCAATCGGTTGAAAAACAGTTTTTCGGATGCATAATTTTCCTAGACATCGCAAACTGGTATCTCAATTTATCTTACTAACCATCCTTACCAAGTGGGTTTCAAGTCAACCGGATGAAACTTCACTTACTATTCTTTCAAACCGAATTTCAATTCAATCGGGTCAATTATAGTTACTTAGCTTGCAGACTTTTCCGTGAATTTTTCTACTCTACGGTCAAATTTTCCAACACCGGAAAATGACATGTCAATTTATTTAACTTACTTTCCTTTCAAACCGAATTTTAAAACAATCGGCTGAAAATTGATTTTTGCATATCAAATTTTCCCGGGAATTTTTCTTGTGGGCGGATTTTTCGAAATAGGGAAAAAAGTGTCCAATTATTTTGCATACTTTGCTTCCAAACCGAGTTTCAAGTCAATCGGATGGTAAATAAAATTAATTTATATCAATTACTTTCCTTACAAACCTAATTTAAAGTCAATCGGATAAAAAAAAGATTTTTGCTAATCGAATTTTCTCGGCAATTTTCCTTGTGGGCGGATTTTCCGAAATCGGGAAAACACGTGTCCAACTATTTCGCATACTTTGCTTCCAAACCGAGTTTCAAGTCAATCGGATGGTAAATAAAATTTTCCTCATACAAACTTTTCCGACGCTTTTGCGGGAATTTCCGGCCCCACTGTCAAATTTTCCCACATCGGAAAATGACATCTCAATTTATATCACTTACTTTCCTTACAAACCGAATTTCAAGTCAATCGCGTTTCGCCGCTGTCATCATCAGGGTATTCGTTATCATTATCATTATATCTTTAACTATCGTTATTGTTATCGCTATCGCTATCGTTATCGTTATCGTTATCGTTATCGTTATCGTTATCGTTATCGTTATCGTTATCGTTATCGTTATCGTTATCGTTATCGTTATCGTTGTCGTTATCGCTAGCGTTATCGTTGTCGTTATCATTATCATTATCCTTATCCTTATCCTTATCCTTATCCTTATCCTTATCCTCATCCTTATCCTTATCCTTATCCTTATCCTTATCCTTATCCTTATCCTTATCCTTATCCTTATCCTTATCCTTATCCTTATCCTTATCCTTATCCTTATCCTTATCCTTATCCTTATCCTTATCCTTATCCTTATCCTTATCCTTATCCTTATCCTTATCCTTATCCTTATCCTTATCCTTATCCTTATCCTTATCCTTATCCTTATCCTTATCCTTATCCTTATCCTTATCCTTATCCTTATCCTTATCCTTATCCTTATCCTTATCCTTATCCTTATCCTTATCCTTATCCTTATCCTTATCCTTATCCTTATCCTTATCCTTATCCTTATCCTTATCCTTATCCTTATCCTTATCCTTATCCTTATCCTTATCCTTATCCTTATCCTTATCCTTATCCTTATCCTTATCCTTATCCTTATCCTTATCCTTATCCTTATCCTTATCCCTATCCCTATCCTTATCCTTATCCTTATCCTTATCCTTATCCTTATCCTTATCCTTATCCTTATCCTTATCCTTATCCTTATCCTTATCCTTATCCTTATCCTTATCCTTATCCTTATCCTTATCCTTATCCTTATCCTTATCCTTATCCTTATCCTTATCCTTATCCTTATCCTTATCCTTATCCTTATCCTTATCCCCTTATCCTTATCCTTATCCTTATCCTTATCCTTATCCTTATCCTTATCCTTATCCTCTATCCTTATCCTTATCCTTATCCTTATCCTTATCCTTATCCTTATCCTTATCCTTATCCTTATCCTTATCCTTATCCTTATCCTTATCCTTATCCTTATCCTTATCCTTATCCTTATCCTTATCCTTATCCTTATCCTTATCCTTATCCTTATCCTTATCCTTATCCTTATCCTTATCCTTATCCTTATCCTTATCCTTATCCTTATCCTTATCCTTATCCTTATCCTTATCCTTATCCTTATCCTTATCCTTATCCTTATCCTTATCCTTATCCTTATCCTTATCCTTATCCTTATCCTTATCCTTATCCTTATCCTTATCCTTATCCTTATCCTTATCCTTATCCTTATCCTTATCCTTATCCTTATCCTTATCCTTATCCTTATCCTTATCCTTATCCTTATCCTTATCCTTATCCTTATCCTTATCCTTATCCTTATCCTTATCCTTATCCTTATCCTTATCCTTATCCTTATCCTTATCCTTATCCTTATCCTTATCCTTATCCTTATCCTTATCCTTATCCTTATCCTTATCCTTATCCTTATCCTTATCCTTATCCTTATCCTTATCCTTATCCTTATCCTTATCCTTATCCTTATCCTTATCCTTATCCTTATCCTTATCCTTATCCTTATCCTTATCCTTATCCTTATCCTTATCCTTATCCTTATCCTTATCCTTATCCTTATCCTTATCCTTATCCTTATCCTTATCCTTATCCTTATCCTTATCCTTATCCTTATCCTTATCCTTATCCTTATCCTTATCCTTATCCTTATCCTTATCCTTATCCTTATCCTTATCCTTATCCTTATCCTTATCCTTATCCTTATCCTTATCCTTATCCTTATCCTTATCCTTATCCTTATCCCTATCCTTATCCTTATCCTTATCCTTATCCTTATCCTTATCCTTATCCTTATCCTTATCCTTATCCTTATCCTTATCCTTATCCTTATCCTTATCCTTATCCTTATCCTTATCCTTATCCTTATCCTTATCCTTATCCTTATCCTTATCCTTATCCTTATCCTTATCCTTATCCTTATCCTTATCCTTATCCTTATCCTTATCCTTATCCTTATCCTTATCCTTATCCTTATCCTTATCCTTATCCTTATCCTTATCCTTATCCTTATCCTTATCCTTATCCTTATCCTTATCCTTATCCTTATCCTTATCCTTATCCTTATCCTTATCCTTATCCTTATCCTTATCCTTATCCTTATCCTTATCCTTATCCTTATCCTTATCCTTATCCTTATCCTTATCCTTATCCTTATCCTTATCCTTATCCTTATCCTTATCCTTATCCTTATCCTTATCCTTATCCTTATCCTTATCCTTATCCTTATCCTTATCCTTATCCTTATCCTTATCCTTATCCTTATCCTTATCCTTATCCTTATCCTTATCCTTATCCTTATCCTTATCCTTATCCTTATCCTTATCCTTATCCTTATCCTTATCCTTATCCTTATCCTTATCCTTATCCTTATCCTTATCCTTATCCTTATCCTTATCCTTATCCTTATCCTTATCCTTATCCTTATCCTTATCCTTATCCTTATCCTTATCCTTATCCTTATCCTTATCCTTATCCTTATCCTTATCCTTATCCTTATCCTTATCCTTATCCTTATCCTTATCCTTATCCTTATCCTTATCCTTATCCTTATCCTTATCCTTATCCTTATCCTTATCCTTATCCTTATCCTTATCCTTATCCTTATCCTTATCCTTATCCTTATCCTTATCCTTATCCTTATCCTTATCCTTATCCTTATCCTTATCCTTATCCTTATCCTTATCCTTATCCTTATCCTTATCCTTATCCTTATCCTTATCCTTATCCTTATCCTTATCCTTATCCTTATCCTTATCCTTATCCTTATCCTTATCCTTATCCTTATCCTTATCCTTATCCTTATCCTTATCCTTCTCCTTATCCTTATCCTTATCCTTATCCTTATCCTTATCCTTATCCTTATCCTTATCCTTATCCTTATCCTTATCCTTATCCTTATCCTTATCCTTATCCTTATCCTTATCCTTATCCTTATCCTTATCCTTATCCTGTGATATCCTTATCCTTATCCTTATCCTTATCCTTATCCTTATCCTTATCCTTATCCTTATCCTTATCCTTATCCTTATCCTTATCCTTATCCTTATCCTTATCCTTATCCTTATCCTTATCCTTATCCTTATCCTTATCCTTATCCTTATCCTTATCCTTATCCTTATCCTTATCCTTATCCTTATCCTTATCCTTATCCTTATCCTTATCCTTATCCTTATCCTTATCCTTATCCTTATCCTTATCCTTATCCTTCTCCTTATCCTTCTCCTTATCCTTATCCTTATCCTTATCCTTATCCTTATCCTTATCCTTATCCTTATCCTTATCCTTATCCTTATCCTTATCCTTATCCCTATCCTTATCCTTATCCTTCTCCTTATCCTTATCCTTATCCTTATCCTTATCCTTATCCTTATCCTTATCCTTATCCGTTTCCATTGTTATCGTTATCGTTATCGTTATAGTTATAGTTATCGTTATCGTTATCGTTATCGTTATCGTTATCGTTATCGTTATCGTTATCGTTATCGTTATCGTTATCGTTATCGTTTCCGCTATCCGTTAGCGTTATCGTTATCGTTATCGTTATCGTTATCGTTATCGTTCCTTATCGTGCTTTACCGTTACCGTTACCCTCAAAATTATCGTTATCGTTACCGCCACCATTATCGTTATCGTTATCGTTATCGTTATCGTTATCGTTATCGTTATCGTTATCGTTATCGTTATCGTTATCGTTATCGTTATCGTTATCGTTATCGTTATCGTTATCGTTATCGTTATCTTTATCGTTATCGTTATCGCTACCATTATCGTTATCGTTATCGCTACCAGTATCGTTATCGTTTACGTTATCGTTATCTTTATCGTTATCGTTATCGCTACCATTATCGTTATCGTTATCGCTACCATTATCGTTATCGTTATCGTTATCGTTATCGTTATAGTTATCGTTATCGTTATCGTTATCGTTATCGTTATCGTTATCGTTATCGTTATCGTTATCGTTATCGTTATCGTTATCGTTATCGTTATCGTTATCGTTATCGTTATCGTTATCGTTATCGTTATCGTTATCGTTATCGTTATCGTTATCGTTATCGTTATCGTTATCGTTATCGTTATCGTTATCGTTATCGTTATCGTTATCGTTATCGTTATCGTTATCGTTATCGTTATCGTTATCGTTATCGTTATCGTTATCGTTATCGTTATCGTTATCGTTATCGTTATCGTTATCGTTATCGTTATCGTTATCGTTATCGTTATCGTTATCGTTATCGTTATCGTTATCGTTATCGTTATCGTTATCGTTATCGTTATCGTTATCGTTATCGTTATCGTTATCGTTATCGTTATCGTTATCGTTATCCTTAGCGTTTACGGTATCGTTGTCGTTATGGTTATGGTTATCCTTATCGTTTACGTTATCGTTATCTTTATAGTTATCGTTATCTTTATCGTTATCGCTACCATTATCGTTATCTTTATCGCTACCATTATCGTTATCGTTATGGTTATGGTTATCGTTATCGTTATTGTTATCGCTATCGTTATCGTATACGTTTTCGTTATCTTTATCGTTATCGTTATCGCTACCATTATCGTTATCGTTATCGCTACCATTATCGTTATCGTTATGGTTATGGTTATCGATATTGTTTTCGTTTTCGTTATCGATATTGTAATCGCTATCGCTTTCGTTATCGTTATCTTTATCGTTATCGCTATAGTTATCGTTATCGTTATCGTTATCGTTATCTTTATCTTTATCTTTATCTTTATCTTTATCTTTATCTTTATCTTTATCTTTATCTTTATCTTTATCTTTATCTTTATCTTTATCTTTATCGTTATCGTTATCGTTATCGTTATCGTTATCGTTATCGTTATCGTTATCGTTATCGTTATCGTTATCGTTATCGTTATCGTTATCGTTATCGTTATCGTTATCGTTATCGTTATCGTTATCGTTATCGTTATCGTTATCGTTATCGTTATCGTTATCGTTATCGTTATCGTTATCGTTATCGTTATCGTTATCGTTATCGTTATCGTTATCGTTATCGTTATCGTTATCGTTATCGTTATCGTTATCGTTATCGTTATCGTTATCGTTATCGTTATCGTTATCGTTATCGTTATCGTTATCGTTATCGTTATCGTTATCGTTATCGTTATCGTTATCGTTATCGTTATCGTTATCGTTATCGTTATCGTTATCGTTATCGTTATCGTTATCGTTATCGTTATCGTTATCGTTATCGTTATCGTTATCGTTATCGTTATCGTTATCGTTATCGTTATCGTTATCGTTATCGTTATCGTTATCGTTATCGTTATCGTTATCGTTATCGTTATCGTTATCGTTATCGTTATCGTTATCGTTATCGTTATCGTTATCGTTATCGTTATCGTTATCTTTATCGTTATCTTTATCGTTATCGTTATCGTTTATCGTTATCGTTATCGTTATCGTTATCGTTATCGTTATCGTTATCGTTATCGTTATCGTTATCGTTATCGTTATCGTTATCGTTATCGTTATCGTTATCGTTATCGTTATCGTTATCGTTATCGTTATCGTTATCGTTATCGTTATCGTTATCGTTATCGTTATCGTTATCGTTATCGTTATCGTTATCGTTATCGTTATCGTTATCGTTATCGTTATCGTTATCGTTATCGTTATCGTTATCGTTATCGTTATCGTTATCGTTATCGTTATCGTTATCGTTATCGTTATCGTTATCGTTATCGTTATCGTTATCGTTATCGTTATCGTTATCGTTATCGTTATCGTTATCGTTATCGTTATCGTTATCGTTATCGTTATCGTTATCGTTATCGTTATCGTTATCGTTATCGTTATCGTTATCGTTATCGTTATCGTTATCGTTATCGTTATCGTTATCGTTATCGTTATCGTTATCGTTGACGTTATCATTATCGCTATCGATATCGATATTGTTATCGTTATCGTTATCGTTATGGTTATCGTTATCGATATCGATATTGTTATCGTTATCGTTATCGTTATCGTTATCGTTATCGTTATCGTTATCGTTATTGTTATCGCTATCGTTATTGTTATCGTTATCGTTATCGTTATGGTTTACGTTATCGTTATCGCTATCCAACATCGGAAAATGAAATTATAATTTAGTTCACTTACTATCCTTACAAACCGAATTTCAAGTCAATCGGGTGAAAAATAGTTATTTAGCATGCATAATTTTCCGGCAATTTTCCGACCGAACGGTCAAATTTTCCACCATCGGAAAATGACATCTCAATTTATTTCACTTACTATCCTTACAAACCGAGTTTTAAGTGAATCGGGTGAAAAACAGGTTTTTGCATATCGAATTTTCCGGGAATTTTCCTTGTGGGCGGATTTTCCGAAATCGGGAAACACGTGTCCAATTATTTCGCATAATTTGCTTACAAACCGAGTTTCAAGTCAATCGGATGAAAAGTAAAATTTTCCCGATACAAACTTTTCTGACGCTTTTCCGGAAATTTTCCAACCCTACGGTGGAATTTTCCAACATCAGAAAATGACATCTCAATTTGTTTCACTTAATATCCTTACAAACCGAATTTCAAGTCAATCGGATGAATTATAGTTATTTAGCATGCAGAATTTTCCGGGAATTTTCCAAATTTTCCACCATCGGAGGTAGGTAGTTCCGGCTGACCCCAGATGGGGTCACACATAGACCTTAGGGTCCTTAATGAGGCCGGGTGATTATTTGGGTACGTTTGTCTTAGAAGTCCAGGAGGATTCTTGTCGATTTGGCAAATGCCAATAACTGTTTTAGGGGTCTCTTGGCCGTTTCCTCCAAAGAAGAGAACCGTGGGGTGTGCAGAATTTGTAATCTTGTCGTGGCAATTGCTGGGCAGCTGCAAATGAGATGTTCTAGAGTTTCTGCGACTCCAGGTTCCATACATTTCCTGCAGGTGTCCTCTGTTGTTATGCCTAGCTTTATCGCATGAGCGGCTGCTAGGCAGTGTCCCGTTAGTATGCTAACGAGCAGTCTACAGTCTCTTCTCTGGAGCTGTAGCAGATAGTGCGTAAGTTTTTTGTCTCTTGTCTTGCACATAATTTTAGAGATTCTGCATCCGCTGGTGTTTTCCCACCTTACCTCCGCTTCTTTCTCTGCTATCTCTTCCATCTTGCTATGAAGCGTCTGTATGGAGATAGGTATGTTTAGTGTTTCTTCTTGGCCGAGTACGACTCCGGCTTTTGCAAGACTGTCTGCCATCTCGTTTCCGTCGATGCCCCGATGGCTGGGAATCCAGTAGATTTGCACCTTTCTGGAGATGCTGAGGGAATCTAGCGCTTCCCTGATCGCCAGGACATTTCTGGAGTTGATGGAGTGTCCTTGCATTGCCTTGATTGCCGCTTGGCTGTCCACGTAGATATTTATTTGGTTGTATGGAGCGTGAATTTCCGCCAACTCCGCTGCTTTCCTTATTGCGAAGACTTCCGCCTGGAATAAGGTGCAGTGGTTTGGCAGTTTGTATGAGAGCTTTATTTCTGGCTCTGCTCCATCTTTGAGCCGTCTGTAAAGAGGTGCGTTGCTTCTTGGGCCAGTCCTGTACGCCAGTCTTCTGGTCCCAATAGTGCAGATGTGCATATTGGGTTGATCTTTGGGATAATGTAGTCCGTGCTACTATTGATCTCTCTACCAACTATGCTGTGTCCATAGCTTTGTAGCGCCATGGTGCCTGTCGCACATAGACGTTTTGTGCCAGAAGGCGTGCTTGGATGTCCAGAGGGTTGACACCTAAGATGTGTTCTAATGCTTTGGTTGGAGTGAACCTCAGCGCCCCCGTAATACAGACCAGTGCCTGTCGCTGGGTCTTCTCCATCAGCTTTAGGTATGTAGTTTTCTCCGTGGCCTGCCACCATACCAGAATGCCGTGTAGCAGTATCGGTCGTATTACTGAAATGAAAAGCCAGTGCATCAGACTTGGTGATAGGCCCCAAGTGCTACTCAGCATCTTCTGGGATGCATATAGTGCGTTGGTCGTCTTCTTCACTCTTTCTTCCACATTCGCCTTCCATGACAGATTACTATCGATTACTGCTACAAGGTATTTGACGTTATTCTTTGGTGTTAGTGTTATTCCATTTATCTTTGGTGGAATCCATGGCGGTACCTTGTATCTCTTGGTAAAGAGAATGGGGTCCGTCTTCTCCGCATTAATACTAAGTCCGGCTTCTGTGGCCCATTTTAGTATCTCTTTGAGTGTAGAGTCCATGATTGAGCTGAGAGTCGATGGACATTTCCCGATGATAATTATGCATATGTCGTCGGCATATGCAGTTATCTTGGGTGCTTTCCTGCGAAATTTTGTTAGCAGTTCGTTAACCACAAGGTTCCATAGAAGGGGTGACAGTACTCCGCCTTGAGGCGTGCCGCCGTGTGCCTCCTTCGTCATGGTTGTGGTACCCCACTCGGCTTGTACTCTTCTGCACCTCAGCAGGTTGTATATCCACGAGTTCAAAGCCTTATGTATTGTTACAGCTCCTAGGCTGCGCATTATCGCCTCCGTGGAGACGTTGTTGAATGCACCAGATATGTCAAGGAATGCTCCCAAGGCATACTCTTTATGGTACATTGCTTTCTCTATGGTGGCTACTAGGGAGTGTAGCGCTGTTTCCACCGATTTCCCTTTCGTGTATGCGTGTTGGTTGTTCTCCAAGGTCAGGTTCATGCCTTCTCTTATGTGGAGATCAAGTAATTTTTCCATTGTTTTAAGCAGGAATGAAGTGAGGCTAATGGGCCTGTAGTCTTTTGGCTGCACGTGACTGCATTTCCTCGCTTTGGGTAGGAACACAACACGTGCTGTCCTCCAGGCCACAGGTACATAGCCCCACCCCAGGCAGGCTTCAAAAATGGACTGTAGCCATGGTACGACTAAACCTTTAGTCGTTTTTAGCATGGCGGGAATTATGCCATCCAGACCGGGGGACTTGTAGCTCGCGAACGAGTCGATCGCCCATCGGATTTTTCCTGGAGTGACTAAGTTGGTTGGGATGTTAGTTTGTTGAGTGTTTAGGTCCTAAAGCGTATCTGGCTCGGTGACTATAGTGCAGCACGGGAAGTGCGCATCGAGAAGAGCGCATGTAGCTTCCTTGCTGCTTTCTGTCCAGTGACCTTCGTCTGTTTTTAGTTGACTCTGCATAGGTGGCTGCTTTGAAAGTAGCTTCCTGAGTCTGGCTGCATCCGAGACCTTCTCTATGCTGGAGCAGAAGGTTCTCCATGAGTGTTGCTTTGCCTTTCTTACTTCTTTTTTGAATAAGCGAAGTCTTATCTTGTACTCCTCCCAGATGATCACTTCATCCGCTTGTTTGGCGAGTTTGAAGCATTCCTGGACGTCCTTCCTCTGCTCTTTCAGTTCTGGGGTCCACCAGGGGGGTCTGGTTCTCCTTTTTGTAACTGTGAGCCTACACGAGGTTTTGTATGCTTCGATGAGATTGACAGTGAGCGTCTTCACGGACTTCTCAATATCTTCCACCGAGCAGATGGGCGTTGACGTCGGCAGTTTTGATTCCACTGTCTTAAGGTACTTCACCCAGTCGGTATTCCGGGGGTTCCTATAGACGTTTCTAGTTTGACAATAGTCAAATTGTATCTTGAACTGGATGTACTTGTGGTCGGAGAAGGAGGGTTTATCAAGAACTCTCCATTCTGACGCCTGAGTACTGTTCCCTAGGGTCATGGTTAAGTCTAGGACGTTGGCTGAGGTTGGTCCCACATATGTGGGTACGTCTCCAACGTTTTCTACACTTAGACTGGTTTGTATAATAAAATGTAAGAGAGACTCACCTCTGTCGTTGATGTCCGGGCTGCCCCACACAGTGTGGTGTGCGTTGGCGTCTGTTCCGATGACGAGGGGTTGCTTCTTGTAGCTTGCCTTCGTCGTCAGTCTTCCGAGTTCAGCTGGTGGTGCCTCTCGCTCATGCGCCATGTAGCAGGACGCCATAAGAATTGGCTCGTCCCTGCCACCCTCCAAGGCCACAACAGTGAGATCGTCCGTGCTGTAATTAGTCATTAAATACGCATAGATGCCTTTTCTTACCAGAATAGCAGTCCTTGCTCTACTTACTGGGGTGGGGTAAAAGATGTTGTAGTTTTGTGACTTTAGTCCGGAGACCTTGTTTCCCGCCGCTATCCAAGGTTCCTGAACTAAAGCCACATCTGCGGGCCCTTCCTCCAAGGTTAGAAGGAGCTCCGCCGAGGCGATCTTGCTCTTATGCAAGTTGACCTGGAGGACCTTTAACTGCATGACTGGTGTCCGCATCCTCCGGTCCCGATGGGTCAGCCTGCAAGGTTGTGTCGCCATCCTCGTCTTCTTCAGCAGACTGTACTGCCCCCGTAATATCGAGGCTGCTGGCTTTTTCGACCATCATGTCGATGCCGAGGTCTTTCTCCACCTCTCCAGCCTCCAGTGTGTGCTCATTAGTGTCCTCGGGGTGGCGTTTCTTGAGACGTAGGTGCACGCTACCTACTCCCCATGCCATCACCCCGAATCTTGGGTAGAGCAGATCCTCGGCTTCCTTGTTGATCTGTAGGACCATGTGCTGCCCGTTTTTGTCGGGCTTTGCAACATGTAGTACCTTCCAGTCTCCAGTTGGCACATCAGGATTCTGCCACTGTAGAAGTTTCAGCGCCTGCTCCTTTGGTGTGACCCGTGGAAAGAGTACTTTCGCCTTCGGAACGGACGGAATGCAAGTTCTGTCCACAACCTCCAGCTGGGCACTCTCCCACAGGCTTCCCATGTCTGCAACGACGCTTGAGACCCACTTAAGGGTGGGGTCGCCCTTGCATCTTAGGATTTTGACTCCATACAGCCAGCCTGCTCCGTCAAACGCTACAGGTTGCGCAGCTGGGTCATCCATCTTTTTAAAAATTTCCTCGAACAGCTTCTCCTCTACTTGCTTCCATTGTTGGGTCGTCACCTTGCCGTTAGGGTCGCCGTTTTGCTACGTCGCTAGCTGATTTCTTGGGCTGACTGGTCTTTTTGGGGAGGGGTTGTGCCTGTTCCTGCGGTCTTTGGCGGGGCTTTTTACTGGCAGGGGCCTCCGCCTTCGCTTGCTCAGTTGAGCGCTGCCGCTTGTTGGCCAAACTCTTCTCCATTTTGTTGGCGTATTTTGCGGAGGTGGCTTGCATCGCCGGTTTCTCCGCAAAGTGTTTTCGGCCCTCTTTAATCTTTTGCTCGGCCAACGCAAGCTTGTTTCTCTCCTCTAGGGTAAGCTCACCGCTTCCGTTCAGTCGCGCCTTGATTTTGAGAGCCGTTTTATACTGGGCTTTCGCTCGCATGCCCTCCTTTGTTCACTTGGGTATTTCCTTATTTTTGGTACTAGACCCCGCCCGAACTGGAGATAGTAGCAGCTTTTCTTCCGCCTCTGTATTAGTTGAACCTCCATGCGATTCACAGTCCGAGTCTGTATCGACTGCAGTAACGCGCCACACTTTGGTCCTTGTCGTATCGGCAGTAGCTGTACAACTGTCCTGGCCTGCTCCAACCACGACAGAGGTGTGACCGCTGGCGACACGAAGTGGGGATCTCTCCCCACCGTGCCCGCCGGTGATAGCAGTCACGCCTTCCACCGACGTTTGGGCTGATATCCCAGTCCGAGTTGGGTTCTTTGTGTGTTCCATTATTAATGTACCCATAGTGGTTAATTTTTGTTCGTGGGAACCACCCCATAGTATTTTATGCCTGCTGCCAGGCACCTCTAACCATGGCTTTGGCTCAGCTCCACCCAACATTGTGCTGTTGTGGTAGTGTTGGCCATCACCTTAGCTGGACACTGCATTTCCTACGTGTAAGACGAGCAAGAGACACAATGTATTACCCGCTCTAAGCCGAGGTGCATACAGTGTCCATTGCCCAGCCGACACCCTCGTGGAGGGTTCAGTTACCACCATCGGAAAATGTCATCTCAATTTATTTCACTTACTATCCTTACAAACCGAGTTTCAAGTGAATCGGGTGAAAAATAGGTTTTTGCACATCAAATTTTCCTGGAATTTTCCTTGTGGGCGGATTTTCCGAAATCGGGAAAACATGTGTCTAATTATTCCGCATACTTTGCTTACAAACCGAGTTTCAAGTCAATCGGATGGAAAAACAAATTTTCCCCATACAAACTTTTCTGACGCTTTTCCGGAAATTTTCCAACCCTACGGTGGAATTTTCCAACATCGGAAAAGGACATCTCAATTTGTTTCACTTAATATCATTACAAACCGAATTTCAAGTCAATCGGATGAATTATAGTTATTTAGCATGCAGAATTTTCCGGGAATTTTCCGACCGAACGGTCAAATTTTCCACCATCGGAAAATGACATCTCAATTTATTTCACTTACTATCCTTACAAACCGAGTTTCAAGTGAATCGGGTGAAAAATAGGTTTTTGCATATCGAATTTTCCGGGAATTTTCCTTGTGGGCGGATTTTACGAAATCGGGAAAACACGTGTCCAATTATTTCGCATACTTTGCTTACAAACCGAGTTTCAAGTCAATCGGATGAAAAATAAAATTTTCCCCATACAAACATTTCTGACGCTTTTCCGGGTGGAATTTTCCAAAACCCCCGCTTAAGTACGCACTTTCACCACATAAGGAAACTTCTGTCCAAATTTCAGCCTTCTATCTCTTACCGTTTAGGCTGTGCGATGATTGCCAGTCAGTCAGTCAGTCAGTCAGTGAGGACACACTCTTATATATAATATATAGAGAGAAGAGATTCTGCAAATGCCGGAATTTAGACTTCCCAAAGAATTGCCAAACACCTCTTAGACGAAAGGTCTCTGTTTTTTTGAGAATTGGATCTATACCTCCAATGCAAGTGGCGTAGGACTAAACTTAGATAAAATTGCATAATGGAGTGAATCGTTTGATCAAATAATAAGTCTAACTTGGGAAACCGAACGGGAACAGTTTATACAGAAAGCTGGTCAATCAGTTGGAAGGCTATCCTACAAGAACTTGTCCCATAACCTGGCACTTACCAACTACTTTGTGGACACTCTTGGCGTCTACAACATAGGAAACATATTTAAGGCCAGGACGGAAACATTAAACCTGAATTACAAACCCTACAGAACTGGACTCGGAAAAATATGCGGCATATGTAACATGCGCGAAAAAGAAGACATAAGGCATTTTCTAGGAAGTTTCCCTATTTTAAAAGAAAAACGATTCCTGCACTTCCACCGTACATCAATCGCAGAGGACGACATTGCCCGTATTCTTATCGGGGAAAATTGGATGGCTTTAGCGTCTTACATACGTGATGCACAACGGTATCGGGAAAGGTGCCTAGATGGTGATTTCTAATCACAAACGAAGGTCTGGAGTGTCGACTTCTTGATGAAAGACCCACTATCTGGTGACGAGCGGGGACGGTGGGTGGTGTAGTCAAGTCCTTTGTTCATAAGCAGTATTCGATTTTTTTTCTTCATAAATGGATTAATCAACCTACGGTAAATAAGCCATTGTTGAGTTATATTTGTGTTATTGATAGATTCATTTTTTGTAAACCCAGTTATATTTATTTATTTATATATGTAAGCTTATCAATCAATAAAACCCCCCAACTAGAACTCCACTGTGCTTTTAGTGGCTTAAGTACTATTAATAGTTTTAGAGAATGTGACTGTTTTTTTGTGATCTTTCTATTGAGTAAACATGCAGGTTTTAGCCGGCTCGAGGTCAAGTTAATGCTTTCGCATAACTTTAAACGGAGACACAACACCACAAAGGAGGCTGGTAGATCGTACAGCTGTTTCAAGAGGAACCACCCTCTATCATCAGCGATCATTGCCTACCAACTGAACGTTTCTCTAAAGTCTCTCCATGCCTGCGGTGGCATAACCGTTTGGTTAAAGGCAAGACACACACACACAAAGGCGACTGTCTGTTTCTACGCTGCCTCCTTTGTGGTGTTGTGTCTCCGTTTAAAGTTATGCGAAAGCATTAACATGACCTCGAGCCGTCTAAAACCTGCAGATTTTAGAGAATCAGAAAAACACAAATAAATGTTTTTTATTATTTGATTTACTTTACCTCTCCTTGACTGGTGATCGAACCCTGGACCTCTCGCTCTTAACACGAATGGAATGGCCTCTTATCGGACTGCACCATCGGATGCGTGTGTGGCGACACGCCGCAGAGCCTACTTAAATATTTCGTTACGTTGCCTGAAATTTCGAATCGAAACACCATTTGTCTCTTTCCATCTGTACATTTTATATACGTCCCTTTCTCTTTATGGTCAAAATGAAATGTTTTAGTCTCGAAATGATATGATAAAAAATAGAGTAAAATTAACTTCGGCTCGGCCGAAGTTTGTATACCCTTGCAGCACGTTTTTTAACTAATTTGAAGGACATGCCCACTGATAACAAACAAGTTTTTCCCAATAAGACTACTTTTCTGTTTCTACTTTTGTATGACAGCTATACTATATAGATGTACGATTTCGACCAAATTTGGCAGACTTGTGGAGAAGCATTAAAAACTAGTAAATACGGAGTTAAAAAGTTTTTCTCACTAGAACTAGTTTTTCGACCGATCGTTCCTATGTCAGCTATATGTTATAGTTATCCAATCCGACCGGGTCCGACAAGTGTACAGCGTGTTTGGACCAGAAAACTTCGTGCAAAGTTTGGTGGCGATAGCTTTAAAACTGACGGAGGAGATAGCATAGAAACAGACGGACAGACGGACATGGTTATATCGACTCAGCTTGTCATGCTGATCAAGAATATGTATTCTTTATGTGGTCGGAAATGCTTCCTTCTATGCGTTACAAACATCTGGACAATTTCAATATACCCTCTGCAAGGGTATAAAAATATATTTGCCAAAATATCAAATTAACCAGCCAAGATTAAATTGATATTGACATTTTTTTTTCTCTGAGAATGCATGTTTCACCTTTTCACTTGAACGTGAATCATTATTAACATTTGAGACTCACTTTAATTTCCAGCAACGAAAGATCGATCTCCCAGCGATGATTCCTGTAATTTTAAAATTATTTAGGCTTGTGCATTTTTACCAGTTCGAATGTTTTCATTTCTTTTCATTTGTTATTATTTTTACTCTCTATAGAACCATGTCTTTAAATTCTTTTTCTTCGGACTTTGTTTCCACATTTTTTTTTTAGTTAAAATTGACATCAACTTTTATAAACGAAAACCAATAGAAGTGGTCAAACCCGAAATCAAAATTCAAAGAAACCAAAAGGAAATGAAACCGCAAATAAAAATCAAACTTTAGAATAATTCGCTTCTCAGCAATTAGGTTAAGTTCATGGAACCAGCTCGGGCGGGATCGTTAAGGGGTAACACCAGGTTGGGTCACAAATTCACATGGGCACGCCCAGAGTCAACGGATTCTTATTGTTGGTTTCTTAGCTTGGCTGCTCAGTTGAACATCCCTGCATCGGTTTTGGAACGGATGGGTTGGTTAGGTCCGAACTAAAGATGAATACGCCAAATAAAGATGTTTATTCGCGTCTATCAATGGTTAGTTAGACAGAGTTGGACTTCTTGTGAGTTGAATTAATCCACTTCTAGAGCCGCCAGAATTTAGTGGTTAGGTCGAGCGCTCTTAGGGCTGTGTGCAGGCTTAGTCCGCTCCAAAGGGACAACATAATATATATCCAGGGATTCACCTGGCAAAATTTAATATGTAGGTGTGTAGGCTGATGAAACCCAAACTCACTCAAGATAATAATTTGCACACGCACCAATTTCGTTTAAACTGGATTAATGTTCTTCTTAATTTCGGAATGACACATTAAAGATCCGGAATAGGGAAATTATAGAATTTTCTTTCTCACAAATAAAATTAATTTGGCACGCAAACGCTTCTTGACGGTTCGGCGGATTTTTTGAGAAAGAACGACTCTGGGAAACGGAAGTGCTAGTGTAATAGCTTTTGACGACAGATTTCATTGTCAACCAAGAGCTTTTAATTACATTCGATCACGATATGTAATGCATAGCAACACGCTATCAGATGTTTGAGCTTTTACGGCTAAAACCGCTACAAAAAAAGGACAAAAATAATGTTTCCTATCTGCAGGATGCCCCTGTAATAGCTGTTACAAAAAAACCGGTTCCATTCAAATTCAAAAAAATTTTTTTAGCTGTATCGAATACGAACTAATCTATAATTTCGGTTAAGGAAACGCTTCAGGAGCCGTTACATAGTACGTCTTACTGGCATCTCCGAAATCTGCGCTCTCGTGAAATGTCGTTTTATACTATCCATAGAATTTTATCCACTCTTTGGGTTTTCCACTAAATGAGGGAATTTCCATTGCTGGTGCAGCTGGCTGAGGTGGTCTTGCATCCTTTAATTCTTGCAGACGCTGTTTTCTTTCCAGTCTTTCCATCATCGCAATGGCCAGAAGCATCTCCCCAGCGGCGCAAATCGACATTACATAATGGGTTACTCCTTCATTACTTTGCCCTCAGTATGACGGTAATAATCCTATACAGTCTGGCTTACTATGCCATATGCATGGCCGCTTTGTAGACGGGCTGCGCACATCCGGCATTACTAGTAATAAACGATGTATGCTAGAGCCGAACTGCCATCGGATTCCCATTACAAATGGGTATAACTACTTTTAAATTGTAATACAGATTGTTCGCAGTCTGTTTACTATCCCTTTACAGAAAAGCAGCAGTTGTAGCTCATTACTTTTCCGTCAGGCTTACTGCATACTTTCGACAGAACACATTTAGCTGTGTGCCGCTGGGTCCTAGCTTCATCAATAGCCTGGTTTAGTTTGCCTGCAAGTAGTTCCAATTGATTCGCCAATTCGAATATTGGGTTTACAGAGCCAAAATTGTTCGATTCGATAGTGCCGCTGCACATCATTTCGTTCTGATGGCCCGATGTCCTGCATGGCGTGGTCACTCATATTGACCTTCAATCTCGTTTCGAGTTGGTTCTGTCGAATATTCAAATATTCGCACCAACTTAGGGACTTCGATAAACCAAAAATTGTGTATGCGCTTACTTCAAACATCTTGACATGCGTTTATCAGCTAGGTTATTTATAATCGTGGGGTCGTGGTCTTATGTTTAGATTCTAAACATCAGTCCTTTTTTAAAAGTGATATACATAAAGCAAAGTTGCCCATAAACTCCTTAATAATGAAATAAAATGAGATGTATGAATGAACCCATTAAATAAAAAAACCTTTAAAACGTTTGGGAAATGAGACGCGTTTTCAAGTTGGCGGGAGCCAGACCACACCTACCACTGAGGCTGTATTAGTATATTCGTTGGTCAATACCCGGTGTACCTACCACAGTCCCAGAGGAGTAGCAGCTGGTCAATACCCGGCTCGATGGTCCCAAGATGTGCCCAGGTGGACACTCGTTGGCTAAGTAGCTTACACAAGTCACACGTCCGACGCACGGCGAATGTCGATCTGTTGCTCGAACTGAACGGGCCAGGCCTGGAATGTACCCAACAGCTGAATGCTGAGAAGGAGCAGGTGCTTGGGGTCAGCGCTGATATCCGGGCCCTAACAACTTAAGCGCGAT
Organism: Lordiphosa fenestrarum; assembly: GCA_035044985.1. NCBI lineage: Eukaryota > Metazoa > Arthropoda > Insecta > Diptera > Drosophilidae > Lordiphosa > Lordiphosa fenestrarum. The sequence continues at coordinate 158,897 of JAWNNO010004300.1, forward strand.
TGGAAATAAGCGACCTGGATTCGCTGACCAAGCGATAGGAAATAAAGGAAGACCTGGCGGCTCAACAAACATACCAAAAGAAGCTTGCAGCGTCAAAAGCTTACGCAGCTCGGTTGCGGAAACGCAAGCGGCCATTATCCTCATTCCGAAAAACCACGCTAGACGGGTTCTGGACCTGGGAAATTTTAAAATCGGCTGGACACGCTGCGCGAGGGAGTTAGAAGGTGTTACAGGTGTCTGGAGATAAGGCATATTGCCGCTGGATGCAGAAGCCCTGTGGATCGCACAAACTACTGCCTCAAATGTGGAGAAACTGGTCACAAAAAAAAAAACAGCCTGTCAGAACACTGAAAGATGCTACCTATGCACCACTAAGGGCATCCAAGATGTGAATCACCGTGCGGGCAGCGGACAGTGCACGCTGTCTCGTCGCAACGCAGCCCCTAGACAGCCCAAACAAGCAGTTGATTCAAGTTAACTTGAATCACTGTATCGCTGCGCAAGATCTACTATCGCAAACAGCGCGAGAGCGGCCCACGGATCTTGCGATATTCAGCGAACCGTACAATGTTGGCGACAGCAGCTAGTGGGCCGTGGACAGCACAGGAAAGGCAGCTTTTGGCTGTGAGGTATAGGTGCAGCGCATCTTTCTAATGTACGAGCGGAGGATGGCTTCGTCCGTGCAAAATTCCAGGACATGTGGATTTATAGCGTATACCTCGCCCCCAGTCTAAGCACGGCAGATTTCTCTGCAACCCTTGACGCTTTAGTGGCGGACGCTAGGGGTAGAAGCCTGATGGTCATCGCAGGTGACTTCAACGCGTCTGCCAAGGGCTGGGGCAGCACGTTCACCAATGCTAGAGGCCTTCACCAATCTAGAAATTGGTTTGCTGAACCAGGGCACTCAGCACACTTGTAGCAGAGCGGGAAATGGATCTGTGGTGGACCTTATGTTCGTCAGCAGTAGCCTCTTCCCTACGGCTAGCTGGAGTATAAGCGGTGAGTACACAGCAAGCGACCACTTTGCAATTCGCTTCACTGTTGGTGAGGCAATGAGACTGCACATTAATCCGGCATCTCGGTGAAAAATGTACCGTGTGGAGTCACTGCGAACGCATGACGTTGCAGGCGCATTCGCGAACCTAGCTGCCTCGGGAAGCGCGGAAGTTATGGCAGGAAGCTTCATGAACCAATTGGAGGAGGCATGCGACGCCAGCATGGCAATTTGCAAGGAAGGAAGGAAGGCATCACGAACCCGTATATTGGTGGAATGACCAAATCGCAGAGGCCAGGCGCGCCTGCAACCGCTCAAGGAGGGTATCAACGCTTACGTGGAAGTCCAGCCTATTGTGAATGTCAAGCAACATTCCGCAGATACAGGCGAGCTCCTAAGACTGCTATCAAGGAGAGCAAGCAAAACTGTTTGCTTGAGCTGTGCGACCCTGCAGATCACGAGCAAGCGCATATAAAATCGTGGTGAAAAAACTAAATGCGCAGGTGCCTCAGCCGAGTGACCCCATACTCGTGAAGCACATAGTCGAGAAGCTGTTCCCCCACAGAAGAGAGATGCTGATAGCTGCGACGGAGTCGGCGCCATATACGACCATAGACGAGGTGACAGCAGAGAAGATCCTACTTGTGGCGAGAAGTATCAATGTAAGCAAGGATCCAGGTCCGGACTCAATCCCCAATAGAGCCCTCCAACTTGCGCTGACCCTCCAGCCCAAGGTGTTCTCGGCACTATTCAGCCAATGACTCCGTGAGGGTACTTTTCCAGTGAAATGGAAAATACAGAAATTGGTCCTGCTCCCAAAGCCAGGCAAACCACCAGGAGAAGCTTCTTCGTATAGCCCAATTTGTCTTATTGACTCTACGGGTATGCTGTTAGAGAAAATAATTGCCACACGCCTGGAACGGGAAATTTCTGCAGCTCGTGACCTCTTTTTTTTTTATTCCTTTATTAACACTAAATCAACTATATACATATGATCACTTTGGGACATCAGAAAACAGAAAGTTTGACAGAAACATCATAAACCTGCGGACGGCCGCAAAGCATTGCTTCGCAGATTTGATGACCCGCCTACTCCCTGATTCTACGCAGCGTATCCAGTCTCCGGAGGGTAGCCATAATAGTAGCTGCGAAGTCGCAAGTTGCCTCCCAGTTTTCCTTCGACGTCAGCATGTATGGGACTAAATTATATTCGGCTATATTGCCGCCCATCACTCTGGATAGTTCCACCCTTTCATTATGAAAACTTTCACACTCAAACAGGACGTGCCTGGAGTCCTCCTCAGGCCCTTCTTCGCAGAATGTGCACTGATCGCTTTCATCAAAGAAAACTCTTTTTAGGTAGCTCCTGAAACAGCCATGTCCACTTAGGAGCTGTGTTAGGTGAAAGTTCACCTCTCCATGCTTTCTAGACAGCCACGGCAACAATTCAGGAATTAGGCTATGGGTCCAGCGGACCCTTAGTGGATTGGTTCCAACGGTGTTGCCACTTCTCGACGCTCCGCTGCCTCGCTTTCTGCTGCTGGGTGCCATTGTTAGGTTGACTTGAGCCACTTAACCGTGAAGCCCTGTACCTCTCATTTGCTTCTGTGGTCAACTCGCTAAGTGGGAACATCCCTGCAATGACCAAAGAAGCATCTTGCGACACTGTGCGGTATGCAGAAGAAGCCCTGAGAGCACTTAGACGGTACGCCCCACATACGCCTTTTATGTAGCTAGATAACTCCATGGAACGGTGCCAGATCGGCGCTGCATATAAAATAGTTTCTTTTGTAACACTCGCCAACAGCCTTCTTCGCCCTATTGTATCGGCGGGGATCTCGGCAGCGCGGAGCGCCGCACGAAAGCCGCCGGGTCTTGGGTATCCAGGGTATCTGCTACTCCACCTTAGTCTGTATGGGGAGTCCCTTGTTGGCCTAAAATTTCCCTTGGCGTTTTACCGATGGGAGCTATACCGCCCCGTTTCGGTCACCAGAGCCTCGGTGGAAACAGCCCATGTCACAATATTGAATACCTCCGTGGCCTCCAAGAGGGCCCTCAAGTATTTGGGAGTGATGCTGGACACTAGGCTGAGCTTCCGCAAGCACCTGGAGTAAGCAAACACAAGGGCAGCTACAACCAACAGTGCATTGTCAAGGATAATGCTCAACACCCGAGGCCCGTGACAAGGAAGACGAATGCTGCTCCAGTGTCACCAGGTCGATAATGCTTTACGCAGCGCCAGTTTGGAATGATGCCCTGCTCACAAAAAGCTATAGGCGTGGCTAAGAAGCAACTCATCGCTTGAGCGCGATTCGAGTTTGTTGTGCGTTTCGAACAGTGCCAGATAATGCCGCACTCGTCATCGCTGGCCTGGCGCCTCTGGAAGAGCTGGCTGCCGACATCTCCACAGTGTACACGGAAACCCACGGCAAAGGCTATACAGCGGCGATGAAGAATGCGATTCGTACATCCGAAATAGGGAGCTGATAAGCACTTTTTGGTCCCAAATTATGCTGGAAGTGCGCAGAGTAGAGCGCCTAAGGAGATCCGGTGTTGAGTAGCGGAGCTGAGATCTCTGCGAAGCATTGCTTAGCGGCCGCACCGCAGAGATGCTGCCCCACTCCCAACTTTAATTTAAGTTTGTACATATAGGTAGAATTAAATAAACTAATTTAAAAACACACTCGATCCACGCAGCCCAGGCACAGTAGGGAATAGTTACACACGCACCCACCTACACGCAGTCCACCTGCCAGGCCTGCTATTTAAACCCAGTGGCGTCACTCCCCTTGGACCCAGCTATATGCGTCATCCACTCACGCACGCACATATGCACGAACCCAGGCCCGGTTCAAACCAGGCGCAGGTCCAAACCAAGTTTACAGACAGCAAGCCATCTTTCACCCGCAGTCACACAGACACTCACTCGTAAGCAAAGCATACTCACACCCACACAACTACGCCGGTTCAAACCTGGCGCAGGTCCATAACAAGTTTGCAAACTGAAAGCCATCTTTCACCCCCAGTCACACCCACACTCACTCGTACGCACAGCCCACTCACACCCACACAACTACACGTGCCCAGGGTCGTTCCAAGCCTGGTCGCTGGTGCCAATCTGCAGTCCACATGGACCAAATCTTGCGGTAGAACCGTTTGCAATCGGCGTATGTATTTTCTCGCGCAGCCTACCCAATATAGCACGCCTCACTACTCCCCAATCCCGGCAACTTATAAATGTCTTGAAAGGGGATCCTTGGCGTGACTGTAGTATACCTCAGCCTAAGAAAAGCTTCTTTACAGTTATATAACAGTTTCCGTCCCTGCCCATCAGTACGCTGCAAGTTCAGTGCTTCGTAGTAACTATAAGTACTTACAGTAGAGCTGGCAAAAGATCACCACATTTTTACGAAAACATCGATTAATATCGACTAAAATCGTTTTATAGATTTTCCTGGAATAAATTCTTAGGTCAGTACATGTCACATAAGCGAACAAAGAACAGTGTAGGAGGTACACAAATCCTTATAAATTGATCTAAATGCAATTAAAATATATAAAGTAATATATAATATATATATATGTAATGATAAACAAAATGTTTCTTTTTGCTTTATTCAATTTAAGTTATATTACTTTATGTTACAGCCCAGCGGCGCAAATCGATAATACATAATTACTCTTTCATTACTTTGCCTTAAGTACGACGGAAATATTCCCTTACAGTCTGGTTTACTTTGCCATATGCATGGCCGCTTTTTAGACGAGGTACGCACATCCTGCATTACTTGTAATACAAAATGTGTATTACTTTTTTAATATTTGTAATGCGGTTTGTTTCCAATCTGCTAACTATCCCTTTATAGAAAATCAGCAGTTGTAGTTCATTACTTTTCCATCAGGCGTAATGCATACTTTCGACAGAACACATTTAGGTGTGCGCCGCTAGGAACTTGTAATAATGAGGGTCTTTCACTTATGAAAATAATAAAAGTGGTATAAAACTACTTTTCCAGCCATTAGTTACTTTTAGTAAATAAGATGTGCGCCTGTTCTAGCTTATGTTTCAAAAGTTGCTAAACATACGTTCCAACTCCCTAGAGCAGGCTGGGATTTTTTTTTTTCAAGGAAAGAGTCATTTAATAAATTGACTGCTGCTGCCATTTTTGGCCGCTTATACTAGTGTGTAGTATTAGGTATTAATACCTAATACTGCAAGCTGGGATAGATAGATAGTGGAGAACGCAATTGGCCATTTCCTCGAGTTCTTAGATTTGTTATAAAAATCTATTCAGATTACGTAAAGAACATTGTTGAAGCCTCAAAGTAATGAGGTAGTAAAAACAATCTCTGCCGTGTGTTGACTGCCTTACTTCATGTTTAATTTCGACTGACTTCATATTCTTACATTAGTTGCTTAAGCCTACAAAATATGTATGTGTGTACTTGAGTGAGTGAGAGCTGTATGCAATGGTACAAGTAAGAGAAGAGATGATAGAGAGAGCTTATTCAAATTCAATTTACTTACAATAATGGCGCTTACATTAGAAACAACTAAAAAATTTTAAATGTAACAATCAAAAACCAAACATATTCCGCCCGTTGAAAGGACGCTTTCAAAGCTTACTTTACTTCATGTATTGGCCGACGGAAGAGTCTTTTGGCATGTAGCATAGTTTTAGGCCTATCACTGTGTAAGCTCAATTCAAATAAAAACAATACCATAACTTTAGGCTTAAGACTATTCAAGAGCAGCTTTAAAGCTTTAAATCCAAAACTTGCACAAAACCAGTTCTAGCCGGATTAGACTAGACATGATTAAGCTTAGATAAGCAATTTACTGTAATCCTTATGCTCTCCTAAGAATCATATTTGTCAGGAAGCTCTATGGAGTAGAGGTGAAAGACTCGGCGCTTGTGCAATGAGAACGGGGCTCGAGTCCCACTGTGGGATTTCTAAAATCCTTTTTTTTTTATTTTATATTTTATTATGACGGCCCTTGTTAATGTCGATTACTTACAGGCAGTATATAAACTGTCTGTAATTGTCTTTCGTGAGTTTTAAGCTGGTATGCATAATATACAGTACATAAACCATTTGCAAAATTGGCGTCGCAACTAGTACATAAACCAGTTGGACTACGGAGATGGTTTGTTCTTCGTTGCGCACAATTGAAGATCTGAAGACACAGCGACAGATGATCTGATGGGTGCGATGGAAGAAGTGAGTAACAGGTCGTGGTTAAACTGAGACTGACTTTATTTATTAAACTTAGGGCTATTTATATGATAACAATGGGTCATAATGATTATAGTGAAAGTGTTTATCTAGCGAAAGTGTATAGAAATAGGATGATTGCAATTGGAGTGTGTGGTATAGCTGACTCAGCAGAACGGTAAGTTGCTTTGTGTTTCTGACCTGCCTAAATATGTTGAATGGTTGGGTGCTTATAGAAAAATGAGTTAAATGCCTTTATTATAATTAAGGTGCGACCGTAACATTCTCCCGGCCGTTGCATCGGTGATCAACCATCTCTTATGTTGATTGTAAAGCGGCGTGGCAAAGGGGTCGGGGTTGATGAATCGCACGGTTCTTCTGTGGTGATTGGGGCAGTCCGGGGGATCCATATAGCATGCCTGTTCCGGATGGCAAGCGCGACGACTAACACTATTGATAAGGTTAGAGCAACGTAAGCAGCGATGCGATGGTGCTGCATGGTGTCGACAAGTTGGGGTAGTTTCTTGAGTTTGATTGCTGCTAATTCTTGTTGCAAGTCGTCAAGCTCCGAATAGCCTTGCTCTATTGCCAGGGAGTTTTGCTCTGTTGGTGTGACATTTTGCTCCAATGGTTGAATTGAAGATCTTGCGGAGTGGCTCAGGTGCCGAACCGAAAGTATGTGGTTTTCAGTGTAGTGACGGTTGTGCCAAAGGTGCGTATGCTGATTTCTGGATTTCGAGCTGTGCTCCCGGTAGCGAGTGTCAACAGGCCAGTTCCTTGAAGATGTATGGTTGATGGAATTCCACTGCAGACAGCCTGAAGTTCCAATGCTGAATGTGTTGCAAATATCCCTGTATTCGGTTGGTGGGTGTTGGACCATAATATCTGAGTCTGTGTGTGCAGAGTTTGGCATAAAGCACTTGATTTGTTATTGAACAGCTGGAACTCGCAGCGATTATCAACATTGAAAACGGCTTGCTGATCAAAACAAATGTACTCGTCATGTGGTAAAGTAAGACAACGTCGAAGATCGTCGAGAGTAAGACCCATAAACTGATCCCTGTGATTGTTAACTGCTATTATTGGAGTTTTAAGCTCAAAAAGGCTCCATCTATTTAAGTTCCACATCGGTATTGGCATGATGTTGAAGATTTCGAGTTGTGTTGTCGAAGCTAGTGGGATTGTCACTCTGAATATGGCGTGAGTATTAGTGATTGCTTCTTCAGCTCGCATAATTCTGTATAGTTGAATTACGTTGGCTGCAGTGACGGGCAGGAGTTGGTCAGGCGGCAAATGGTCCCGTAATTGGTCAAGCTGCTCTTTCAATTGTTCTGGAGACACTAATATCGGGCTTATCGTGTGATGCCGGACGCCAGTTAACACATCGAAGACGTCTGGTTGCATTCTTTGAATGTCTGCTGCTAATAGGGTTAATTGTGCTATAAGCACCAAGAATGATTGTACCAGATGTCCGCCTGTATAGTTTCCTCTTTGTTAGTTGCCGAGCGCCAACTGTTTTTCCAGGAGCTTCAGGCGCTTGACAGTGTCGATTTTGCTCTTTCTAACCACATTTATTGTAGAGTCCACCATCGATGTTTGGTTTTGAAGGAGCTGAAGTAGAAACCCTTCATTCGTTTTGACCCTTTCAATTGCTATCGTCATATCCTGGGCGTACTTGGAATCTAGTACACCGAAAAGACTGTTGGCAAGATTTCCAACTATGTCAAGTGGTGATCTCCGTGATCGTGAATTTGTCATCATTAAACTTTCTGACTGTAGTTCATTGCGTAAGTGCTCAAAGTGATGAAGCATTGATTCGCATGCTTGACTATTTTGCAAGTCAGGGCACATGTGTTCTACAACACAACAGAAACAGAAAAAGTTTTTATATCGCTCCAATATGGGTTCAAGTCGTAATAAATCACTATGGTCCATTCAGATACTGCCATTTTCGTGGTACCTAATTTCTCATAGAATACCCCTGGCTTGTTCGTAAATTGAGTCACTGTTATCGGTTGCGATAATGCTATCGGCAGCATGATCAGAAGTATCAGCATTGTTGATAGTACTGTTGGTGAAGTCAACCTTTTTCGTTGCGCTGGTGGTTCATCGGGTTCAGTTGCATCCTTGATCATCGTCACCGGGCGCTTGACTGCTACGTCTTCAGGGAATAGTGGCGCCAGCCGACTTATGGGGCGCTTGTATACGCCAGATGCTGTTTTGACGTCTGCTACTCTCACATAATTGTCGTGTCCAGGGCATGTCTTGATGATTCTGCCCAGAGGCCACTTCATTACAGGGAGATTGTCTTCCTTTATCACGACTAATAGTCCTTCTTCAACGTTGTTGGACGCGGTTTTCCATTTGCTGCGAACTTGTAGATCTTGAAGGTATTCCTGTGACCATTGCTTCCAAAATCATTGCTTCAGTCTGGAGACTAATTCCCAGCGCTTTGTTAATGATTTTTCGTCACGCTCTCCGTTTGGGTCGGATGGTGCGGTCATCGGCTCACCGATCAGGAAGTGTCCTGGGAGGGATGAATTTGAATGCCACTTGTCGTTTGCTGCAGTGGTTTGTTATTTTATCTTGAGCTTTGTCTGTGAACAACGCGCCTACCAATTCCTTGATCCTTGAATTCTGGCACTTTCGGCTGCCAGAAAGGCGTCGGTTGTTAGGTCACTTACTAACTCCAAGTGCACTGCCTTTGTGGTAAAGCAACAGAATTCGGCAATGTATGCCTTATCAGGCCTTTTCCCGCGAATTTTGTGGTCGATCCAGATTGGTCCGCAATAGTCTACTCCTGCGTTGAGAAGTGGACGAGCTTGGGTGACTCTTTCAGCTGGAAGGTTCCCCATAATTTGGTGCATCAGTTTAGGTTTGACCTTGTTGCACCGTACACAGCTGTGGAGTATGTTTCTAGCCATGGTCATGTCGTTGACGATCCGTGGCCGTGGCGCGCAGTGCATGTTGTTCTCGTGGATTTCTCTCAGTAGCATCTTCACGATTGGATCGTTGGCTGGTAGCAGTATTTGATGCTTTGAGTTGTACGGGAGTACAGATTGTTCCAGTGCCACCCACACGAATGATTGCATCGTCTCCTAACAGTGGAGAAAGTGATACAATGGTGCTCTTCTTGTCCACTGCTTTGTCGCTTTGCAATTGTCGTATTTCCGTCACAAATTCTTTGCGTTGGATATTCCGTAAGATTATGAGCCGCGCGTGCTCCAGTTCATCCATCTGCAATGTCGTTGTGGCTGTTCTGTAGGTTTTGTTGCAGAAGCGCAGAATATAGGCCACAATCCGTTGTAACTTGTGAAAGGAATTGCCGTTTTGCCAAGTGTTCAGCTCTTCTCCCCTTGATGTGGAGGTGACTGGTAAGCATACGGTTTTTGCCTTCTGCTCCATGGTAGTGGGAGTGATGTCTGGCGACTTAACCCACTTATCTCGTGGGCCATGCAGATATACTGGTAAAGCCATAGTGTATGACTGATACATTTTTGTGCTGTGGTTCCTCTGGAGAGTACATCAGCAGCATTGTTTTCCGATGACACATGACGCCACTGGCTGGGGTCTGTTAGTGCCTGTACTTTTGCAACTCGGTTTGCCACAAATGTATGGAAATTATACGCAGTTGCATTAATCCAGCCAAGCGCAACTGTCGAGTCGCTCCAAAAATATCCTGGGACTGTTTCATTGCTCAGGTGTAAGTCAATCCCTACTCTGTGGGCGAGCTCAGCACCCAAAAGTGCAGCACACAGTTCTAGCCGAGGGAGGGTTTGCTTGGCTGTCGGTGCTACCCGAGATTTTGAGCACATTAAGCGTACTGAAACCTGCTTATTTGTGTACGTGGATCTTACGTAGACTGCTGCTCCGTATGCCTTTTCAGATGCATCTACAAACGTGTGAAGCTCGATTGTTTCTGGAGTCTTGCCATCGTGAATGTGCCTTGGAATCTGCATTGAATTTAGTGACTGCATGTCTTCGCGGTACTTCTTCCATTCGTTCTGGAGGTGCGGTGGCAAGTCGTCATCCCAATCCAGTTTTAGTTCCCAAAGTTGTTGCATGAAGATTTTTGCTTTGACTACTACTGGGGCACACAATTCTAATGGGTCAAATATTCGGGATAGTTCCGAACACACTATTCGTTTTGTAATCCGTGTCGATTGACTCCTTTGTGCTCGGAAACAAAGCTGGTCTTTCTTTGGCATCCAGATTACTCCAATCGTTTTTATGCTGTGGTGATCCAATGTTTCACCTAGTTTCACGTCGCTGATGATGTCTTCCCTTGGGATGCCGTGCAGTAGGTGGTCGTGGTTTGAACACAATTTTCTCAGTATTTCTCACCATTTTCAGTATCTTTATCAGCTCCTGAACAATTTGGACAGCTTCGGGGATTGAGTAAGCATCGGTTGCTCGATTGAGGCTTGCATTTGCTCGAATCGACTTCTGCACTTGTTTTTCTATGTCAATGTAGGATTCCAAATCGTATCCTACCTTTTCTGGATTGTCGCACTCCTCATGTATGCGGAAGTGGACCTCCTGTGATTGGGTCCAAAGTGAATTTATCAATTCACCGGGTTTTTGTTTTTCCGACAATTGAGCGATCGTTTTAGTAACGCTATTATCGCCTTTTGTCGGCGAAACAATGAAACCAACGTCCCATCTGCCACAATCGGCTGATAATTGTCTCTGCTTGTGGCTGAGGTCATTTGCTCTGACCCCTTTTGGCTTTTAGATTGGGATTGTGTATCAACGTTCTGTTTGAATATGGTCATGTACCTCTGGTACGATTGTTTGGTATCATCATAAAACTTTTCGCATTCGACTGTTATTTTTGTCAGATCTCTAATCTTGAGATCGTTTTCGTAAAATTGATGCCAAGCCTCTTCAAGCAGTGCTATCCTATTAAGATAGTACCCTTTGTAATAAGAGAAAACTTGGTTGATTTCATATGGAGCGTCTGCTCCTTTGTGTGTCTTTATTCAGAATAATCTTTATATCTTCATGTTGGGCTTTGCTAACCCGAAACATGCAATACTTATATCTATGTCTTATATTTATGTGTTAGTTTACTGGTGTATACATATGTATGCAGAGGGCATACATATGCTGTATATATCTTGACCACTTGAGCTGCAAAGTGCATGCTCAGCATTCCCACGCGCCGCGATCGGCTTATGTATAAGCGATAGATCGTATTTCTTGTGCGCTGGAATGTGTATGTGTGTAAGTGTGGTCTTTTGGGTATTTGTATATTTATTATCATTATGACAGAGTGTCACATTGTATGTAATTATTGTTATACCCTTTGATTTGAATTGCTGGCAGGGTAGGTATACTACACCTCCCTTTTTAAAGAAATGACGTAATACATGTAGTCATTTGGAGATTGTTAGTTTAGTGTAAAAATATAATTAATAGTAAAAATAATAATTATTTTAAAAAAATTTTTTTTTTGTTTTGTTTATTTTTTTCTTTCTTATTTTATAAGTGTATTGAAATGTGTTATCTCTTGTTTTAAAATATTTGTGTTTGTTGATAAAAATATTTTTTTTTTTTATTTTACTTTACTTTAACTCCATTCAAATTTAAATTTTCATTCGATTTTCATAAAAGAATTTAAATTTACTTTATTTTATTCCCATTTGTTTTTCATTATATCATTATACTATATTTTTTTTTTGTTAGGTTGATCAGACCTGTTTTTTTTTTTTTTTTTATTGAAACGTTTCATTGAATATATATTTTTAACCTATCCTTATGTACTTTTTGTATCTTATTCTTACTATCTTTAATGTAAATGTTATTATTATCTTCTATTTTTTCTACTATATATGGTCCTAAATATACTGGCTCTAATTTGTGGCCTGCTTCATTTCTTAAAAGTACCTTATCTCCTACTTTTAATTCAAAATTTTTTTGTTTTCATATCGTATGCTAATTTCCTATAAGCCTTGGCTTTTTCTAACATAATTCTAGCTCGTTTGTATGCTATTTCTAATCTAAACTTTATTTCCTTAGAGTAGTCATCTAGATTATAAATAGGATCTATGTAATTAGTTTTATTTAAATCTATGAACTGTTTTGGTAATCTGCCAAATACTAGTTCGTATGGACAATACTCATGCGTTGCTGATGGTGTCGTGTTGAAACAATAAGTGAAATATTGAATCCAGACATCCCAATCAGTTTTGTCTGCAGAGATGTATGAACGAATGTATTCATTGAATGTTCGATGACTTCGTTCTATTGTCCCTAATGTTTGGTGATGATATGCAGTAGAGGTGAGATTCTCGATCTTCAAATACTTGCATAAATCGGTTAAAATCTGGTTTTTATACTCTGTTCCCATGTCCGAAATGAACGTCTTCATTGGACCGAACTTGAGTATGAAATTTTCAAATATAGCCTTTGCGACATTATTTGCGCTTTTGCTTTTAATTGGAATGGCTACTAAATATTTTGTAAGGTCACAGATTAATGTGACTATATATTCATTGCCATTTTCTGATTTAGGTAGTGGACCCACTGTATCCACTATCACTATATCGAATGCATTCACAGGTGTTTCTGTGAGAGTCAAAGGAGTTTTAGTGTGTGTCTTTGTTTTAGACATTTGGCATTTTTGACATCTACGTACGTACTCTTTTATATGACGTGTCATATTTTTCCAGTAGTAGTGTCTTTTTATTTTTGCTAGCGTTCTTGTTATGCCACTGTGGCCTCCTTGAATTGGGTCGTCATGGTAAGTAGACAATATTTGTTGTATCTCTTTTTCATCTGTTATTTGGGTCACCGGCTGGAGTAGCGCTACTCTTAATGATTTTAATATTTCATTGCCCATTTTTTTAAAAGAATCTATCGAAACTGATTCAAAGATTTTTTCGCTCGGTGCCACTTTGAGTTTGCTGATTTTCAATAGACCGGCCTCTTTTTCGAGCCTTTGGAAAAACTGACCTAAGTCGAGAATTCCATTGGTATATAAATCGCTAACTTCAATTCTTGCGATAATTTTATTTCCATGTTTAAATAAACATTTAGATTCTGTTATGCGCAAGGTCACTACTTTTCGTACTTCATCATTTGTAATGACTTCATGTACGTTGGGCTTGGATACATTTTTATGACTTTGCCTTGGCAGAAGTTCATAATTTTCTACTGTACAGTTTTTAGTTTGTCTACTTTGTCGCCTGGTAGTGACTTTCAGGACTTTATGTTGTATGTCTTTTAGTTCTTTTATAGTTATACGCGAAAGTGCGTCTGCTACAAAATTGTCTTTCCCCTTTAGGTATTCTACTGTGAAGTCATATTCTTCAAGCTCTAGCCGCATGCGAGTTAATTTCGAACTGGGATTGGTCATAGAAAAAAGGTATGTTAATGGTCTGTGATCCGTTTTAACAGTAAAGTGTTTGCCATAAATATATGGTCTGAAATGGGTAATTGCCCAATGAATTGCTGCTAACTCTTGTTCTGTTGTGCTTTTATTGCTTTCCCCTTTTGTAAATGCACGAGATGCATAAGCTATTGGGAGTTGAATTCCTTCACGGTTCTGAGTTAGAACTGCTCCGCAAGCTTGTTTACTAGCATCTGTTATAATGCAAAATTCTTTGCGAAAATCTGGATATTGTAATAATGTGGGATGCATAAGCTTTTCTTTTAGGTATTGGAATGCATTTTGGCATTCACTTGACCATTCAAAAGGAACATTCTTTTTACATAATCTAGTTATGTGCCGTGAATAATCGGCGAAGTTTTCAATAAATCGACGATAATAATTGCAGAATGCTACAAATCGTCTCGCGCTGTCCGCATCGTGAGGGACAGGATAATTTTTGATGACGTCAAATTTCTTGTCATCTGGCAATACTCCTTTGTCAGTGCATTTGTGACCTAAGAATGTCACTTCATGCATAAAAAATGAACATTTTTCTGGATGCAACTTAAGGTTATATTTCCTACATACATTAAAAACATCAGTTAAGTTTTTAAGCATGTGTTTTTCGGAACATCCTATCACCATTAAGTCATCCATATAAAGGAATGCCTGAGAGGGTTCTAAACCCGAGAATGCTATTGTCATCATTCTCTGAAATGAATTTGGTGCTATTTTAAGACCAAATGGTAATCGCGTGAAGCGATATGAGCCATTGCTCGTTGAAAAAGATGTTATGTTTCTTGAATTTTCTTCAAGTTCAATTTGATGAAAGCCTGACATTAAGTCAAGGCATGAAAAATATTTAGCTCTACCCAGTTGGTCTAGAATATCATCAATTCTGGGGAGCGGGAATTTATCAGAAAGTAATTTTTTGTTGATTTGACGATAGTCAATTACTAATCGCCATTTCTTTTCTTCCGAATTTGGTAAAGATTTTTTCGGAACTAACAAGAGTGGGCTGTTATATTCGGACACAGACGGTTCTACGATTTTATCGTTTATTAATTTTCCTACTTGTTTTTGGATTTCCTCAACATGGCTATGCGGGCTTCTGTAGTTTTTGATATAAATGGGTTCATCATCTTTCAGTCTTAATGTTTGTTTATAGAAATTATTTGTCGCTATTGGTTCGGTTTCCAGTCCGAACACATCACTATACTTGGTGCATAATTTTGTTAATTGATTTCTGAATTGTTCTGGAAAATTTTTCTTTAACTTTGAAAGTACTTGTTCGGACCTGTTTATTGGATTAGTTATATGAATATCGTAATCTGTTAGATTTTCATATTCAATTTTGTTTACTTTGACCAATTGGTCGAAATTAGTTGTGTTTAGAAGGCGAATGTATACATGTTTGGATGCTGCTATTGTATTTGCAACATAAATTCCATTATGTATTTCTTGATTTGGAACAAATATATAATCGTTTACTGAATTAATCTCTATTTTTCGAATTACTTGGGATCTGGCTGGCAGAAGAACTGTATTGTTGCCAGCACTATATGTTATTGGAACATAAATAGGATAATTTAAGTTTTGAGGTCTAATTATAAACCAGTCTTCGTTTGGTTTGAAGTCTAATTGGCAATTGAATTTTTTAATAAAATCAATGCCTATTATTCCATCACATGGTATTGAAAAATCTGAGTCTACTAAATGAAAGTCGTGTGGAATAATATATTTTGTGGATTGAAGTTCTATCGAAGTTGTTCCTTGAGATTTTATTACACCCTGGCCTATGCCTTGGATGTTTATAATTTTATCTTTTTGAATTTGGAAATTATCTGAATTTATTTTTAGTAGTGAGATATCTGCACCAGTATCTATTAGGAATGTGAGTTTATTATGAGTTAAGTGATTACAAAAGGTGACAAATATATTAAGACTATAATTGATTGAATGAACTTTTACATTTATTGATTGTTTCCTAAAGGGTTCTGAGGGTTTTCCGACGCATTTTGCGCCACTCTCACGTTGTTATTATTATAACCTTGGTTGGAGTTACCTCGGCCTCTTCCCCGATTTTGGCCTCGTCTTCCTCCACGGTTATTGTAACTATTGTTGTTGTTGTTACCGCCTCGGTTGTAACTGTTGTGGTTGTAATTTCTGCCACGATTATAACCTCGGCCTCCTCTATTATTGTTGTTTGCACCTCGTCGATAATACAGGACAGTGTTACTTTGACCTGTTATCTCCGTGCAACTATTGACGAATTTGGAGACGGCATCATTCATATTTGTGAATGTGCCTGCCTGCATGATAAGTTTTACCTTATCAATCGAACAATTTTGTGTCATAGCTTTTACAGCTGTTGTAGTGCTGTATTTGTTAGCAAGTGATTGGCTTAGACCTTCAGTGACATAGGCTCCTTCAAGGGCCTTTGCCAGTTTTTCCACCTCTTGGGTGTATTGGTTAGCCGTTTTGTTTTTCTGTTGCAGATTAAGTAGCTTGGCAGATACAACTTCTACCGATTCTCCTTTTACTGCAGTTGACAGTTGCGTAATGATAGCAGCAATTGTCTGCTCATTACTTATTAGATTTCTTGCATGGCCTTTTAGTTTTGTTTTAATAAGGCTTATGGCTGTTGGCTCATGTGTGCCTTTTAAAGTATCCAATAGATTCAGAGAATCTAGAAAACTTTGCAGATTTTCCGGCTTACCATCAAACTCTGGTAGTAGAGATGTGGCTAGCTTGATAAATTCTGTAACTGTTTGTGCCATTTCTGAAATTGTTGTCGTTTCCGGTTTTGTTTCGATTGGATCGCTTTCTTTTAGTGTTTCGATGTCACTATCAGATTCAGAGCTAACTTGATCTGATGATTCGGGTATTTTTGATACCTCTGAGGTCATCGGATCTTTGAAATCAATACTTTCTAGTTCGGTATCTGGTTCTAGTAGAACCGATTCATCGAACTCGGCTGGAAAATTTAGAGTATTGGGCACTAAAATGTGTAAGTTGTGCCGTTCTGCGACATAAAGGAGATTTTCCTTAAGCCTTTTTATTACGTCCTTTAATTGTATGGACTGTAACGAATCACATTTCCCCAAATTGTCAATTACAATTTGGCGTACTGTATTGAATGAATTCACCAGTACTCGAAAGTGTTTGAGTTTCGTATTATTGGAGACAGGTGCAGTTTTATTTAGGCATTTAAATGACTTTTGAAATTCTGCTCGTTGCTCGGTAATGGTGGCACTTACTTTTCGCCAATCCATTAATATTTATACGCAACGTAATCTACTGCCTTTCCCAATATTGGATGATCTGTGTAGATCTCTTCCACTTTGATATTTGGCATATATGAGATTACCAATGCTTTCTCTTTTGGATGACATCCAAGAAATGGAGAATGTTGCATTGCATAAGTGCTCATATAAATTTTTTCCAACTCATATATTGTCGTTGGTTGTTCGGCAACTATATGTTGGAATTTTGAAAGAAAGTTGGGATCATCGACCTGTAATTTTTGTATAAGGCCTTTAATGCGTGGATGCATTTTGAATTTATCTCGATTTTTAAAGATGTGTAAAGATATATATATATATATTCTTTAGCCCCGATAGAGAAACTATGATGTATTTGAAGTACTTTGAATTTTTAATTTTCTGTGCTATTTATACCCTATCCAGGTTATTTTCTCTGCTCATGTATCTTTTCTTGATAATTTTGTTATGCTTAACATAGAGTGTAAGCAGAAATTGCAAAACCAATACTATCGTGATAATTAATAATAGGATCCACAATGCGTTTATGTCATCCGTATGATCAATTATCTTTACGTTGTTTACAACGTTTGCAGTATTGTCCTTTGCTTCACTGGAATCACTAAACCACCCCATTATGTAGTTCTAATTGTCTTTGTATATATTCAATGAAAAGAAAATTTTTTTTTTGATCTAACGTTCATGAAAGAATAATGAATTTTATCTTCAAAATCTTAGTTTAGTTTTCATTTAATCTTTTTTCTTTTTATATGGGATTTATAAAGAAAGAAGAAATATATTCCTCGCTTTGAAAATCGAAAATAAAGATTGGAGTGATATTTTCATTGCAGTGAACTTGTTGCAATATTTATCAATTACACAAAGATTCTAAACGCAGCTAAGTATAAATACTCAGCGCCAGAGACGTGGAAAAGTTAGTTGTTTAGTTTATGTGGTTGGCTCACAATTCAAATTACATTTCATATATATAAAAAAAAAATCTCCAACCACATATGTTAGTAATGAAAGCCTAACAGGTTTTAGTGTTTTGCGACTTGCACTGACGTGCTTCAATTCGCATGTAGATATTAAATCTATGGCAAGTTAAGGCTTACGCATGTTTGCGGCCCCCTTGCGTGGCTTCGCTCGGTTGCGAAGTTTTAATTCAGCTTTTAATTCGTTGATGCGCTTTATGTAGCGCTCTCGGTCCTCTGGTGTCGTCGCTACCGCCAGCAAATCTTGTTGCAGGCGCTTCTGTTGCAGTAGTTTTCTCACTTGTCCTCCACGTTTTGTCTTCTTTTTCTCTGCTGGTTTTCTTTCCTGCCGTGCCCGGTACTCAGCTATTGTGAGTGGGCGTGGTCCATCGTTTGGAAACACCTCCAAGTACTCCTGAATGGAAGGTGCTTCCCTTTGCTCAATGGGAGCAGAATCAACGTTGTCGTCACTCATAAGGCTTAACTTGACGCGTTAAGCGGTGCCGGCGCTGGTCATCGCACAGGCTACGCATGTGTTGTTTCACTTTTAATTTGCCTTTTTGTTTGGTAGAATTTTCTTTATGTATTTTAAAGTGTTAATCAGAATACACACACATTTCAATATTTTTAATTGTCGAACATTTTTGCGTATTGTTTGTATATTGTTGCACTTTTAATGTGTTTTTTAGTTGTCGCACATTTTTGCGTATTGTTTTTATATTGTTGCACTTTTAATGTGTTTTTTAGTTGTCGCACATTTTTGCGTATTGTTTATATATTGTTGCACTTTTAATGTGTTTTTTAGTTGTCGCACATTTTTGCGTATTGTTTATATATTGTTGCACTTTTAATGTGTTTTTTGAATAATGCTTTTATAATTCCATTACAGCTTCGTGAAACTTATCACGGTCGCCATGTAATAAGAGAAAACTTGGTTGATTTCATATGGAGCGTCTGCTCCTTTGTGTGTCTTTATTCAGAATAATCTTTATATCTTCATGTTGGGCTTTGCTAACCCGAAACATGCAATACTTATATCTATGTCTTATATTTATGTGTTAGTTTACTGGTGTATACATATGTATGCAGAGGGCATACATATGCTGTATATATCTTGACCACTTGAGCTGCAAAGTGCATGCTCAGCATTCCCACGCGCCGCGATCGGCTTATGTATAAGCGATAGATCGTATTTCTTGTGCGCTGAAATGTGTATGTGTGTAAGTGTGGTCTTTTGGGTATTTGTATATTTATTATCATTATGACAGAGTGTCACATTGTATGTAATTATTGTTATACCCTTTGATTTGAATTGCTGGCAGGGTAGGTATACTACAGTGCAATGCATTTGGGCCCCCACTTGCTATAAACAGGCAAAACATTAGAGACGTGATTGCATCAAAGGCTCAACGCATACGGCAAAGCATAATCGATGTTCTGCAGAATAGGTAAGTTTGAATAAAATTTGTCTGTACATATATATCGACGCATGCGTGTTTCGCCTAATATATCTATGTATGAATGCATAGATTTGTTCGTTGCAAACGAACTTGCACGTTTTTGCATTCACTTTTGTACACATACACATGTAGCAAATGAAAGTGCATTTTTATTCACACGTGTATATGTACATATGTATGAAAATATTTCAGAGCGTTCCATTTAAACAATAGTAAATGAAACATAATATTTTCTTTATTTCAGATTGATATCCATTAAAGCCGATTGCGTTAGTCGTCTAGATGGCTCAATAATTGGGATAAATGCGCAAATTATTCATGAGGGCGAACTGAAGATATACACACTTGCTATGAAGGAAATTCATGTCCAGCACACAAGCGCCAACCTGAACTCAATTATAGTTGAAGTCTTACAGTCTTACAATGTATCTATGCGTCAGGTGTATATAGTACATATACAGTTGACAATGGAGCTAACATGGTCCGAGTGGGCGATTTAATGGACAACGTTTGCAAAGCTGAACTGGATGATGCCGAGGGTGAATGCAGTTGCGACCCAATGAGTATGGTAGAATTAGATTTCCAGAATAATTAGATAACTACAGTACGTTGTGCGGCGCATACTCTCAATTTAGTTGCCTTGGATTTCTTTAAAGAATTACATATTGATATGTCCAGAATAAGATTAGTTTGTAAAAAACTACGAACTCCTACAGTCCTTAATTTATTGCTTGCAAGCAATTTAAAGAAACCCATTCTCGACTGTCTTACAAGTTTGAACTCTACTTTTAAAATGTGTGAACGGTTACTCGATCTCAAAGATTTTTGCATGCAGAATTCGGACGATATAAAATCGTTACACTTAAGCCACGCAGAATGGCAAATAGTAGATTCCGTTTATACAGTACTACGCCCATTGTATGAAGCTTCCTTAAAACTTCAAAGATCTGATCTCCTGCCCAGCGACTTTTTTGTTATTTGGCAGGTATAATGCCATTTTATTAAAAATTCTAAAAAGGCGATCTGAATTTGTTATAAATTCTCCACCCATACTAGCGTCTGTTTTTCTAGATCCTCGATTTCAAAGTCTATTAAATGATTCGTAAAAGCAAAATGCTAAACAACACATTAGCAATATTTTTCACAGACTTCAAAGCTTAAACAGTGTTGAGGCTCCCAATTTAAAGTTTTGGACATCTTATCAATGTAAACAGCTTAAAGGTGTTGCACTAACTGTCTTGTCAGTGCCATCTACTCAAGTCTCAGTTGAAAGGGCTTTTTCCACCTTAAAATTTATTTTGTCTGATCAAAGAAGCAGCATAGACAAACAACTACTCGAAGACATACTTCAAATAAATTTAAATTAAAGATAAACCGTGTTAATTAAGGAAAAATGAAGAAACTCTGTTTATTTGTTTAGATTTTAATAAATTGAATTGTTATTATTTTATATAATTTGGCTAAAACAAGAAGCGAACCAAGGTTCGAACCAAAACCTTAGCCCAAAAACCTTGAACCTAAAATTTTTGAACCTTAACCATTGTTAAATTTTGGTTCGAACCAGCGAGCCGGAGCTCCGAAATTTTTTTTTGGTTTGCAACCCTGTATTGACATATTTTGACCATTTTTGACCTATTTTGACCTATTTTCAACCTAATTAAGCATATGATTTTACTATAAAAAACATATTCTGGATATGATCATCTCTGAAAATTAGCAATATTTATATTAGTCTAATTCCAAAATTTCGCGATTTGTAGACCAAAAACAAAAAAACCCTACAATCCGATGTCTAGTTATAGTGTATTTGTCAATGTTTTAAGGTAATAAAAATGTTAAGTGTAGCTGCTGATATTTGCTAATTTGTGTATATTCATGAATTAAGTCAAGCTGTCCTACTTTTTTCAAGGTCAAATTTAGGACACCACTTTGAAAATATGTTTTTAATATTTCCCAACTTTCTTCAAGCGAATAGCGACCCATTTTATAAATGTCAAAGTTTTTACTAAATATTAGTCGCTTTTCGAATGACATTTGACGTTTTTAAAGTCAAATTATGCATAGTTCAAATTCAAAACACTCGATGGACCATCCTGTATTTGGAAAAGCTTGTGGGAAGGGATAGGGGAGTTACACTTTCACGAATTTATACAGAAGATTATTTAAATATACATATCCTGGAAGCCAATAATGAAATGTTAGCACTGCAACTCTACTGGAAGTACCATCGCCATTAAGCCTTACTACTCTCAACTCTTTTTCTTCTTTTTCGCCTACTCTTCCCTCTCCCAGTACATCACTCTCGTTTAGGGGATTGATAGAAGCATTACCGCCAATGTTTGTAACGCATAGAAGGCAGCATCTCCGACCACATAAAGTATATATATTCTTGATAGGCATGACGAGCTGAGTCGATATAGCCATGTCCGTCTGTCCGTCCGTCTGTCCATCGATTTCTATGCGATTTCCTTCGTTAGTTTGAAAGCTATCGCGATCAAACTTTGCACGAAGTCTTGTTTTACAAATACGCTACACAAGTATCAATGCCGGCCGGATCGGATGGCTATAGCAAATAGCTGTCATAGGAATCGGTCGAAAAACTTGTTTTTGTGAGAAAAAGTTTTTGTTTTCAAAGCAAACGCCTCCAAATTTTGTATTTCTTAGTTCGCTATGCTTTCCTATGATTCCAACAAGTTTGGTCGAAATCGGACATCGATATATTATAGCTGTCATACAAAATAAGAGTCAAAAAAGAAGTCTTACTGAGAAATAATTCGGCTGAGCCGAAGTTTACTTTCCTCTATATTTTAATGTATTTTGTTTTGCGCTGACAAAGTAAAAGCTTTGCGATTTGGTAACCCTTATATCTGTATTTAATTTAACCATAGTTGGTTTGTATTTAATAAAAAGCATATGTGGGTCCTCTTCTTAAATGCATTAGTGGTAAATCGAAGTCAAACTTATTAGTTTATTACATTTTATAGGCAAAATGTCAGTGTTGAGAATACACGCTCTTTACGATATGGCTCAGCGAAGAAGTTTACATACTGGAAATGCCTTATCATATGATATTGATAGAATCGATGGATCATTGTGTATCGTATAAAGTCCCACCCCTAAAATACATGTCGACACTCAACGTACGTAGCCAAACCAAATTCCATACTTTGTGTACTTTGTGTAAAAAGAAATAAAATCCAATGGACATTCAGAAGTTTTTTTTCAACTAATTCTGGTAAGTACTAATGCATGTGAATGTGCTGTATTCACGCAATTCGTTTATAATTACAATTTACAATTTTTATGTAGCTTCAAAGCGGAGACACAGCCCAAGCGATTCAGCTGCCAACGAAAAAAATCCTGAACTTGCAGCCAATACGGACGAAGATGAGTGCCATCCTAATGATATAGGCGTGTGGACTAGTCAAACTAGTGTCATGACTTACGCCCAAAAACATGAGCTTCTCTCTAACTGCTGGGCGCCTCAACCTAACTATGACTTTGCTGCCGACGCCACCGTAAAAAACCTAAAGCGCAAATTTTTGTATATACTGTGTTTTGTTTAAGCCGGTAAAAATACGTGGAGTCGTTTCTTCGTTTGTGGTAAAACCGCTTGTAAACTACAAGAAAATGCATGAACCCTGCAAGACTCACGATGCATCTAACGTCCATATGGAGGCCATACAATCTGCCAATTGAGACAGAAATAGCCAGTTGATGAATTAGACAGTGTTTAAAATCTATTCTTTCAACAATAATTTTTTGTGGTACGCATGATCTTCCACTTTGGGGAAAATTACATGATGAAGGTAGTTATAGTCGAATTTGAGGCTGGAAATATTAATATTTATTAGCATTCACCTTGTTTTCAGGTATTTTGCATGATTTGCTAATGCTGAAACTTGAAGCTAGTGATGAAGCATTAAAAAAAAATTTTAAGGGCAAACAAAATGCAACTTACATGTCGCCGCCAATACAGAATGAGCTGATACAAATATGCTCTAAAGTACAAAAATCCAATATGAGACATTCCATATCAACTCAGCCACCCCAACTTTTTTTTTTTTGAAACATTTTTTGAATGGCTATTATATTGAAGTGCTATAGATAGATGAAAAAAACCCCTTTGTTCCCCTACCGTCAATAGTTCTCCAGATAGTCCGGAAAACACATAAAACGTTTAAAAACTCATAACTTTAGAACGGTGTTACGAATTTGATCGAATCAAAAACCTCTTTTGGTGAACTTTTCGTGATCTTTTCGGAAAAAATATACAACAACTCTCAAAGTTATCAGAAGTAGTCTTTTTGATTAAAAAAAATCTGTTTTTTGCTGTTTTCTTCAAGAGGGCCACTCGATATTTCATTCGAATATTTTTTTTCAGATAGACCATATTTTTAGGTACATTCCGCAATAAATTTCAAGACAGCCTGAGAGCTCGGGAATCAATTTTTTTAAATATCTAATTTCAGCGTTTGACTGATTTTTCAAATATTTTGAATGAAACAATTAACAATTAATCAATTTGTTTCTTAATTTTGTTCATCACGATATAAAACTATTGTATAATTAATTAATACATAAGCAAATAATAAATTTAAAATTCTCGTGAAAAGTTAACTGTATTCTGTCGTCTATCATAAGTTAGAAGTCAGTAATCAAAACTATTTGGTAAATTGGCCCAATACTTGACGTAAGTTATGGATTCAGGCTTAAGCTACATCGGCCCACCATCTTGCGATCAGATCGATCATTTCACCCACTCAATACCAACTGTTCAATTAACAACGAATCCCAAAAACCACTTGAATTCTGCAGTTCTCCCAAAAATGAAGATTTAAAGAGTGATCAAAGCGACAATGATCAGCCTCCATTAAAAAGGTATCGGTCTCAAAGGGAGTTGGAATTGGAGGAGATGTTGGATGCTTTGAAGGCCAAATTCCATGATTCGCAGACATACCCTGCAGATTTTAACAGTTACCCCGCTGTATTGGAGTGCACGAAGGGTCTCTTCCTTCCTTGGAGTGTTTGCTTCGCCAACTATCAAAGCAGGTCATTCTCTATCAAGTGAGTCGGTGGAAATACGCAGTTTTTATCTTGCAAACAGTCGAATAATGCCAGGGTTCAAGGACAAAGTTTCTGTTAAATTAAACGGAGAGAAGAGGGTGGAACAAAAGCACTTGATTCGTGATAACTTAAAGGAGATCCATCGAGATTTTAACAAAAGCACTTGATTCGTGATAACTTAAAGGAGATCCATCGAGAGTATAGGACGGCGCATCCAGAAGCTGCAGTTGGATTTAGTAAGTTTGCCGAATTAAGACCAAAACAATGCGTAATTGCAGGAACGAGTGGCACCCACACTGTGTGTGTTTGCCCCTACCATCAAAACTGCAAGCTAATGTCAGATGCAATAAACATTTCGAGCTTAACTAGAAATTCGCCATGCCCTACCAAAGACTATAAGGCTTGTCTTACTAGGTTGATGTGTACCAATCCAACCGTAGCTTGTCATTTGGATGAATGTCAAAATTGTCCTGGCGTTGAATCACTTTCATTTGATTTTAAAAAGCACCTGTACAGTGCCATGATTGAGACGGTGCTATTTCGAGTGTGGCAGAGTACGGACAAATGCACCTTACAAACACAATTACTTCCAACGAATGAATTCGTCGATCTACTTTGTGATCAATTGAAAGAATTGAAGCCTCACCAATTTATCGCTAAAGAACAGTCAGCTTATGTGAAACAGCGGACGGTAAATTTGGCTGAAGGAGAGTTGCTAGTGCTATGTGATTTCTCTGAAAATTACGCGTTCGTTGTTCAAGATGCTGCTCAATCGTTCCACTACAATAACTATCAGTGTACAGTCCATCCTGTGGCCTATTATTATCGGGAGAAAAATGATATTTAGCATAAGAGCTTGGTTGTTCTGTCCGACAGTCTTGTACACTATACGGCTGCCTTTTATTTAGTGCAGAAGATAATAGTGGAGCAAGTGAAAAAGATCTGCAATGTAGCAAAGAAAATAATTTATGTCACAGACGGGGCTGCGCAACATTTTAAAAATCGTTTCCAAATAGCGAATTTATTAAATCATGAACGTGATTTCGGCTTGAAAGTTGAGGCACATTATTTCGCAACTGCCTACGGTAAAGGAGCGTGTGACGGAGTGGGCGCAATTTCCAAAAGAGAAACCAGGCGTAGAAGTCTCCAGATCACTCATGCTGAACCTATTCTCAGTCCAGATGCTTTGTTTCGATGGTCAAAAGACCATTTTCAAGGGATTGATGTATTTTTTTACACGATAGAGGAGCACGACAGTGTCAAAGCAGAATTGAAGACAATGTTTGACAGTGCAAAGCCCATTCCTGGTGTTCAAAAGCAACACTGCTTCATTTCCGGAATGAATAATCAGCTACGATTTAAGCGTTATTCTTCAGCAGTTGATGAGGACGTTTTTCCCTGTGCTGTACATTGGGAGCAGAAAATTTTATAAATAAAAGTATTTTCTGATAAATTACCTAAAATAGACCTAAAAGATATCAAATAATAGAAATAGAAGAAAACTTGGAAAAGAAAATAACAAAATGAAATAAATAGGAATAAAAAGAGATAATATAAAATAGATCGAAAATATAGAAATTATATTGGATAAAATCAAATGAAGATTAGATAAGAAATATAGATTACCAAGACTAATTGAGACCCGGCAGGTGTAAATTCAGATTTGGCGGGCGATTGGCTAGGCGATGTTTAGTGGAGACACCCACCCAGTCGAATTGCAAGCCTGGGTAGAGGGCGCTATAGGGAAGCAATGCTGCACATTGACAGACGAAACGTCAAAACTTTTCTCAATCGGAGGTGTAAGCCAGCTTGGTTATGGAACGATCGTTCTTTCCTGTTTGAGCATTAGTCGGAGTCGGACGTGAAAAACCCAAATCAAAAATCAAAATTGGAGTTCCACACACGTTTGCCGATTTTTATTAATATGGATGAAAGTCAAGCATCCTGAAGTTATTTTCAAAGTTTTTGTATTTTTTTTCCCATTTATTAAGAGGCGACCTGCTAAGGTATTTATTTGTGTGAAATTGCGTGAAAAAAACGTTCGATCCTTCTAAATAGTGATATTTCCCACTTAGAACCAGCTTAAGGTGTGAAGCCTAGGAAGGGTAAAGCTTTCCTCGGTCCAATCTTGCCCAGGCGCGGCCCTTCCAACCAGCCGGCAGCGAAAAAGTCGCCCAAAACTACCTTCTTGTGCTCAGGAGAGGAAAATAAGGGTGGTTGTCCAAGCTTCGACGCATGCGCAAAGCTGGCTAAGCCACTAGTTCTCTGACGTCCACACGGCAAGAAAGGTAATCCAGATCGCTTTGGCACCCCTCTCAATTTCCAATGCCTTACAGCTGTTGGTTTCCCTTAAAATTTGATTTCAGGCAAGAGAGTCGTTTTCTCTGCAGCTGTGCAGTATCCACTATTAGCCATACGAGAGGAGAGGGAAAGCTTTCACAACCGCGGGGCTCCGCAGACGCAGTATCAGAGAAAAGTTGTGAAAAGAAGTCCAGAAAGTGTTTAGTGGCCAAAAGGTGGCAGCAAATTTAGTCCAAATTCTGATGTGCAGAGTGTTGCTATGTTTTTTTTTTGGTTAATAATTTTTTTTGGTCAAGGCTATTAGTTTTGCGACAAAATAAGTGTTAAAATCCCCCCCGCTCTCACAAAAGTTATCCATAGCATGGACCTGTGTTAAGTGCAATTAATAATAAACAAAACAAGCAAACGCACATAGAAAACAAAATACAGTGAATACCCAGTTGCCAAAACCGCAACACATGTGAAAAACCAAAAAGAACAAAATTCAATACAACTGATATCAATTACACAATCAAGCAAATAAGTAATGCATAGCAACTAAAATACGAAAATCAAATTTTGAACCAAAAATATACAACAACTACTATCGACAATATCCTACATCAAGAAGGCCTTCATTGATTATTGGTGAGTGTACAACAGGTGCCTACTGTGGCTGGAGAACACATGCAGCTTTTGAGCACGAGATCTAAGTAAGTCGTAAGCAAAAGCTTACTGAGGTGTCGGTGCAAAAGAGGCGATTAAACGGTATTAGTTCTCTCCAGGCATAAGTGGGTCACTTCTTTGTTTTGATTGTGATTTCAAATTTTGCTGGCAACAACTCAGCTGATCGTGTAAGAGGAAAAAGTTTATAAACGTTCCCGTCAATACAAAATGCTTTTAGCTGAATTGTTCTAGCCAATAGTTTAAAACATTCTTGTTGAAAAGTAACATGCCTGTTGAAAAGTAATTAAAGTTAACGTAACATCATGAACAAAAGAAAACAACACAAGCACAATTACTTTATAATGATACAGTTTTAGAGTCACTTTGCTTTGGAATTTTTATGTGTCTTATTATCTTGTTCCATATTATGCATGCTACTTGCCATATATATTGTTATATTTTCTGGATTTCAGCTGTGAATAACTTTTGTGAAAACGCGGGTAGTAAATATATACATAAATGAAAATGAACATCACAAAGCTAGCAAAAATATTATCTCAGTGCCTGCAAAACTGTAAGGGCATGTTTACCTGAGCAATTTTTTTCTGTTTTTTTGCTGTTTTTGTTCTTTTGTTATTAATTTTGATTTTCTCTTATACATCTAAAGTAATTGTATTAATTTAAACTAAGAAATTATGAAGAATATTATACTAAATTAACTAATTGATAGCAGCCTATAATTACGAGCAATTAAAATCACGTAAAAATTTCTGTAAATTAATATGGCACGTTTGCTACTAGAATCGTCTGAAGTTTTTCTTATGATTTTTTAAGAATAAATATTGAAAATAATGGAGTTCTAAAATTATTTTGAATTTTCCTGAAGGTATAATGAGTTAGGGGTATAAGGGCTTCTGCGATTGGGAATGGGCAATAATATCAATTGCAAAAAGCCTGTTCATAGGTAGGGTGGGTTTAGATGCAAGGCTGCTAAACCATCAAAGCAGCTGCCGAAGACAACAGTTCTTGTCAAAACTGCTGTTGTGTTTGTGATCTAACGTAGGCGCTTACCAATGATCATTATTAAGCAGCATAGATAAGAATGTCTTTCTAGTAGTTTGAATATTCATATGAAACCCGCATGAGTGGAATCTGTCTCGGGATATGAGTATTGGAAGAAGATTTGAACCGACAACGTAACCAGAGCAGCTGTTACAGTAATGGGCCCAACGGCAGGTATTTACCTTAATGGGTGTATTGTACGCTGTATTCAGCTCAGGGATCCGTATCTTACCTGTATCTAGTGGATACTGCCTGGTGTTCAGATTTGAAGTGATACATTGCGAAGCTCGAGCTCAAAAATGAATACTTGCGGAAGATCGAGATCGACATTGGAGAATTAGATCGAATGAAATTAATCAGCAACATGTGGCAGATTGGTGAAACTGGATGTGTTGTGATGTAACTAGCGGTTAAGGAGTCTTATCGAATAGTGTGAATATAGCATAGTGAAGCGCATAGTGGAATACTGTCCGGATATGAGTATTAGTAGTTGACCTAAGATCGACCTACAAGTTACACTAAAGTAATTCTTTTGTGTTGTGAAAATTAAAAAATCAACCTAATTAAAATAAAATTTAGAGTGTATCTAGAGTTGTTAAAAGTTCTTTACCCCTTCTCATTACTACTAACAGGAAAATTATTTATGAAAATTTTACTTTTGAGAAAAGTTAATTTGTTGCCTCATTGAGTTATAGGATTTTGGTTACCAAAATACATCACTCAAGTGATATCAATAACATTTATAAAGGTAAGCGATTACTAAAATGGCTTTTGTGACACGAAGCACAGACGATTTAACAAGTCAGGCAGCAGGTGAAACAGGAGGCAATGAATCGGCATCCGTCACCATGCAAGCCGACTATGAGTGTAGCATCTGTTCCAAGTCGATTGCAAATGACGAAGGATGTACGAATCACTCCTTCTGATCACCTGTTTCATACAGATTGTATAGGTCAGTATGTTAAAGCCCAGCAGCAGTGTCAAGTGTGCAAAAAGCATTTGTATCCACGGGAGTGTAGAACTGCGCAAGCTGCAGGATGTCGGGCTCTCGGCTACAAATGGCAATAAAAACTGAATAAAAACGTACATAATGGCAAGGGGCTACACCGAAAATTCCTAATACCAGAGGGAAACGTCGAGACCAACCCATTTTGGGTAGGCCTCCAAAGCAGACTGCACGGAAAAAGTTGCCAATGCAAAATACTAATCCGGCGCATGAACAATTGGCCTTACCGTTATGGAATTCCAATAGAGGATTGCAAAAAGAGTTAAATAACCATTCAAACTGTGGATCTAATGTATCAAGCGAGATTGACTATGATTTTCTTACAAAACGAATGGAAACAATAATTGAGCAAAAACTAGATGCTTTGTTTATATCAAGGGAAAACAATCACGAATCTGTAGCATCCTTAGAAGCTCCAAGATATCAAACAGTCAGACGAGAGGCAACTCGACCTAGATGTACACTAAGTCCGGAAAAGGTCACGAACTTAATTCAAAACTGGAACCTCAAGTTTGATGGGTCTATCAGAGGTATACCGGTTGAAGAGTTTCTATATCGGGTACGCTCTTTCACTCAAGATTGCCTTAATAACGATTATGAGCCAGTATGTAAGAACTTGCACATCTTGCTAGCAGGCAAGGCTCGTGAATGGTATTGGCAATATCGGAAGGAAGTTTCAGTAATAGACTGGGTTGACTTTTGCCTTGCCTTGAAGCGACAGTATGGCGATTTTCAGACAGACGATGAGATTGAGGAGGAAATGAGAAAAAGAAAACAAGAAATGGGGGAGACATTTGATGAATATTTTGAAGAAGTTATGTCTATCGCGTCACGTCTTACAGTACCACTACCGGAGAGCCGATTGGTCAAACTTCTCGTTAGAAATTTACGGATGGAAGTCCGTCATACCCTTTTATATGAGGAGATAACTTCGGTAGGTCAATTGCGCAAATTGTGTCGCATGCGAGAAAATTTATTAGCTGAACAAGCAGGTATGCGCACAAATACAAGATTTGTAGGGGATCGGCAACCCCGCAAAACAGTAGCTGCCATTGAAGGAGCAGCCAATTGTGAGGTTACAGATAGCATAGAACCTGAAGTGGATGCTGTACTAATGCCCACCCAAAAGGAATGTGGTGTGTTGGAATTGCGACCAGGAGGGTCACTGCTGGGATATGTGTGTACAACCCAGAACCATATTCTGTTATGGCTGTGGCACAAAGAATATGTACAAACCGCAGTGCCCTACTTGTGCCAATAGAAAGGCGGAAAACTTACGCAAAGGCCCATTCGAGCACCCAACTCGAATGGCGCCGAAGTAAAATTTCCCCAAATAGATGATAACAAAGCTGGCGATAAGATGCCTATGGGAGCATCGCCAGTTCCCCCAGATACGACAACTTCACACTCAACTACATCAAACGTGAACCCAAATGTGACCATAATATCCCCTGAACATGCAAAGAAGGAACTTAGCTCAGAAAGATCGGGGGTGAGAAAACCTTATCACGAACGATTAAAGGACTATTTAGAAATACGAGACAGGATATTTAGAAACAATGGTTCAGAAAAAGTAAAGAAATCGACATTACGAGCTCGGGAATATTGGAAAAAGGTAGACAAGAATAAACAACTGCTAGTGGCTGCGGTGTTAAACAATAAAACTGATGGTCGGTTGTATGCCCCCGTGTCCTTTTTACAGTTCGAAGAGCTAGGCCTTTTAGACACTGGTGCCAATATCAGTTGCATTGGCGCTGATCTTGCACTAGAAGATTGGTCAAATAGGCCAGAATTTAAAAGAATTGAGTCGAAGGTCAAGACAGCAGATGGTAAGGGTCATGCGGTGTTAGGCTATATTAACGTGGACGTAACATATAACACGACAAGTAAAAAAGTCATGTTATACGTTATTCCTTCGATCGATAAGCGTTTAATATTAGGGTTAGACTTTTGGAGGATGTTTAATTTAGCTCCAGGTTTAATTGCTAGCCTACAAGCAAACGAAGTCTCTCTAGATGCAGGCGTTGAGGAAACGAGAAAGTATCCTTTGTCGCATCAGCAACAGCTCCAGTTAGAGCAGATTATTGCCCTATTTCCAAACTTTTCCAAACAAGGACTTGGCCAAACGGCTCTTATTGAGCATGAAATTGACATTGGAACGGCAAAGCCAGTAAAGCAGCGATATTACCCTGTATCGCCTGCGGTAGAAAAGTTGTTATATAAAGAGATTGACCGCATGATGGAGCTAGGGGTCATTGAACCATCAACTAGTGCCTGGAGCTCACCCATGCTAATGGTCATTAAGCCAGGCAAGGTGCGTCTCTGCTTGGATGCCAGGATAATTAATGAAATGACCAAAAAGGATGCTTATCCGCAGCCAAGTATTGATGGCATCTTTGCTAGACTTCCTAAGGCCAACTTGATCACGAAAATTGACCTTAAGGATGCGTATTGGCAGATAGCTTTAACTAAAGAGTCTAGACCGATTACGGCCTTTACGATTCCGGGTAGACCACTCTACCAATTTAAGGTCATGCCATTTGGGTTGTGCAATGCACCCCAAACGATGTGTCGACTCATGGATGACCTTATTCCGGCTGACCTTAAGCATTGTGTGTTTGGATATTTAGACGATCTGGTAGTGGTCTCAGATACGTTTGAAGAACATATTCAAGTATTGACTCGTATGGCCGAACAATTTAAAAGAGCCAATTTAACACTCAATTTGGCTAAAAGCAAATTTTGTGTGACGCAAGTCAAATATTTGGGCTATATCATTGGCAACGGTGGCATAGCAACAGATCCAGATAAGATCGAGGCCATATTGGCATGGCCAGCGCCTAAGACGTTGAAACAAACAAGAGGGTTCTTGGGCTTAGCGGGATGGTATCGCCGATTTATACCAAATTTTTCGGACTTGACTTATCCCCTTACGGAGTTGATTTAGACCAAAAAGAAATTGGTTTGGACCGAGGCAGCGCAGGTTGCATTTGAAAAGTTAAAACTTGTTTTAACTACGGCACCTGTATTGCACAACCCCGATTTTTCAGAAAAATTCTATCTTCACTGTGACGCTAGCGACTACGGAGTTGGAGCAGTGTTGGTACAGCGAACAGAAAAGGGAGAAGAAAAGCCAATCGCGTTCATGAGCAAGAAGCTCAACACAGCGCAAAGAAACTACTGCGTTACCGAAAGGGAATGTCTGGCAGCGATCTTGGCTATCGAAAAATTTCGATGTTACATTGAGTTACAGGATTTCGAGGTGATCACAGATCACGCAAGTCCGGTGTGGCTGATGAAACAGACTAATTTAAAAGGCAGGCTAGCTAGATGGGCAATGTAATTGCAAGGGTACCGATTCGCCATAAGCCATAGAAAAGGGCGTGACCATGTGGTTCCGGATGCGTTGTCGAAAGTTCACCAAGGTGAGATCGCTAGTATTGAGAGTGTTGGCCCTATTATAGATTTGCAATCCGAATGTTATAAGGACTCCGAATATTTGGACCTAAAGGTACGCGTTTTAGCAAATGAAACATTGCCTGATCTGAAAGTTCTGGATGACTTCGTATATATTCGTACTGAACATGAGTATGAAGACGAGTCTGAAAGTTTTTCGGCTTGGAAATTATGGATTCCAACAGGCCTTACTAAAGACGTCATTACTAGAGCTCATGATTGTGTGGTGGCTGCCCATTGTGGAATGAGGAAAACGTTAGAACTAATTAGGCGACATTTTTATTGGCCAGGAATGGTGGGACAAGTTAAGGCCTATATAAGGGACTGCGAAATTTGTAAGACAACGAAAGCATCCGAATGTTGTGTTACGCCCTCCAATGGGAAAAATGGCGGAGTCATACAGACCTTTCCAGCGGCTGTATATAGACATCCTTGGGCCATATCCTAGAAGCAAACAAGGACACATCGGATTGCTTATTGTTGTGGATCACTTCTCAACGTACCACTGGCTATGTCCTTTAAAGAAGTTCACCTCGCAGGTTATTGTAGAGTATTTGAGATCCCATATATTTTATGTGTATGGAGTACCTGAGACCATTGTAAGCGACAATGGGTCTCAATTCATTTCCGCACAATTTCAATCGATTTTAAAAGATTTGGGCATACAACATATGTTAACTGCACTCTACTCACCCCAGGCAAATGCGTCGGATCGAGTAAATCGTTCTATTATCTGTGCAATCCGGTCATACCTTAAAAGTGATCAAAGAGAGTGGGATGCTAATATTCATGCCATTAGTTGTGCCCTTCGGAGCGCGATTCATCAGAGTATCCAAACCGCTCCATATTTTGCTCTTTACGGGTTTAACATGGCAACCCATGGTTCACAATATAAAATCTTACACCAATTAGGCATGCTGGCAGAGTCAAAATCGATGCTTAGCAGAGAACACCAATTGGCAGTATTAAGAGGGAATATTAAACAGAATTTGACTCAAGCATATGATCAAGCTGCTCGAGTATATAATTTGCGAGCAAAGGAAGTGGATTACAAAGTAGGCCAGGAAGTTTTTCGCAGAAACTTTGCCCAAAGCAATTTTGAAAAGAATATCTCCTCAAAACTTTGTCCGGCTTTTATTAAAGCTCGAGTACGCGAGAAGACTGGGAAGTCAACCTACATTTTGGAAGACTTGCAGGGCAATAAAGTTGGTATGTTCCATGCCAAAGATATTCGGCAATGACAATGTACTTTTTTCAGGCTAATCAGCCCTATTCAAGGAATGGCTGCTTCTCCAGGTTTGTGCTGTACATTGGGAGCAGAAAATTTTATAAATAAAAGTATTTTCTGATAAATTACCTAAAATAGACCTAAAAGATATCAAATAATAGAAATAGAAGAAAACTTGGAAAAGAAAATAACAAAATGAAATAAATAGGAATAAAAAGAGATAATATAAAATAGATCGAAAATATAGAAATTATATTGGATAAAATCAAATGAAGATTAGATAAGAAATATAGATTACCAAGACTAATTGAGACCCGGCAGGTGTAAATTCAGATTTGGCGGGCGATTGGCTAGGCGATGTTTAGTGGAGACACCCACCCAGTCGAATTGCAATCCTGGGTAGAGGGCGCTATAGGGAAGCAATGCTGCACATTGACAGACGAAACGTCAAAACTTTTCTCAAGCGGAGGTGTAAGCCAGCTTGGTTATGGAACGATCGTTCTTTCCTGTTTGAGCATTGGTCGGAGTCGGACGTGAAAAACCCAAATCAAAAATCAAAATTGGAGTTCCACAGACGTTTGCCGATTTTTATTAATCTGGATGAAAGTCAAGCATCCTGAAGTTATTTTCAAAGTTTTTGTATTTTTTTTCCCATTTATTAAGAGGCGACCTGCTAAGGTATTTATTTGTGTGAAATTGCGTGAAAAAAACTTTCGATCCTTCTAAATAGTGATATTTCCTACTTAGAACCAGCTTAAGGTGTGAAGCCTAGGAAGTGTAAAGCTTTCCTCGGTCCAATCTTGCCCAGGCGCGGCCCATTCAACCAGCCGGCAGCGAGAAAGTCGCCCAAAACTACCTTCTTGTGCTCAGGAGAGGAAAATAAGGGTGGATGTCCAAGCTTCGACGCATGCGCAAAGCTGGCGAAGCCACTAGTTCTCTGACGTCCACACGGCAAGAAAGTTAATCCAGATCGCTTTGATCAGCTGTTGGTTTCCCTTAAAATTTGATTTCAGGCAAGAGAGTCGTTTTCTCTGCAGCTGTGCAGTATCCACTATTAGCCATACGAGAGGAGAGGGAAAGCTTTCACTACCGCGGGGCTCCGCAGACGCAGTATCAGAGAAAAGTTGTGAAAAGAAGTCCAGAAAGTGTTTAGTGGCCAAAAGGTGGCAGAAAATTTAGTCCAAATTCTGATGTGCAGAGTGTTGCTATGTTTTTTTTTGGTTAATAATTTTTTTTGGTCAAGCCTATTAGTTTTGCGACAAAATAAGTGTTAAAATCCCCCCCGCTCTCACAAAAGTTATCCATAGCATGGACCTGTGTTAAGTGCAATTAATAATAAACAAAACAAGCAAACGCACATAGAAAACAAAATACAGTGAATACCCAGTTGCCAAAACCGCAGCACATGTGAAAAACCAAAAAGAACAAAATTCAATACAACTGATATCAAGTACACAATCAAGCAAATAAGTAATGCATAGCAACTAAAATACGAAAATCAAATTTTGAACCAAAAATATACAACAACTACTATCGACAATATCCTACATCAAGAAGGCCTTCATTGATTATTGGTGAGTGTACAACAAGTGCCTACTGTGGCTGGAGAACACATGCAGCTTTTGAGCACGAGATCTAAGTAAGTCGTAAGCAAAAGCTTACTGAGGTGTCGGTGCAAAAGAGGCGATTAAACGGTATTAGTTCTCTCCAGGCATAAGTGGGTCACTTCTTTGTTTTGATTGTGATTTCAAATTTAGCTGGCAACAACTCAGCTGATCGTGTAAGAGGAAAAAGTCTATAAACGTTCCCGTCAATACAAAATGCTTTTAGCTGAATTGTTCTAACCAATAGTTTTAAACATTCTTGTTGAAAAGTAACATGCCTGTTGAAAAGTAATTAAAGTTAACGTAACATCATGAACAAAAGAAAACAACACAAGCACAATTACTTTATAATGATACAGTTTTAGAGTCACTTTGCTTTGGAATTTTTATGTGTCTTATTATCTTGTTCCATATTATGCATGCTACTTGCCATATATATTGTTATATTTTCTGGATTTCAGCTGTGAATAACTTTTGTGAAAACGCGGGTAGTAAATATATACATAAATGAAAATGAACATCACAAAGCTAGCAAAAATATTATCTCAGTGCCTGCAAAACTGTAAGGGCATGTTTACCTGAGCAATTTTTTTCTGTTTTTTTGCTGTTTTTGTTCTTTTGTTATTAATTTTGATTTTCTCTTATACATCTAAAGTAATTGTATTAATGTAAACTACGAAATTATGAAGAATATTATACTAAATTAACTTATTGATAGCAGCCTATAATTACGAGCAATTAAAATCACGTAAAAATTTCTGTAAATTAATATGGCACGTTTGCTACTAGAATCGTCTGAAGTTTTTCTTATGATTTTTTAAGAATAAATATTGAAAATAATGGAGTTCTAAAATTATTTTGAATTTTCCGGAAGGTATAATGGGTTAGGGGTATAATTGCAAAAAGCCCGTTCATAGGTAGGGTGGGTTTAGATGCAAGGCTGCTAAAACATCAAAGCAGCTGCCGAAGACAACAGGTACTGATCCTCTGGGATATTTTGTGTTATTTTTGGGTTTTGATTATTCTATAGGCAAGGGACTTTCTTTTATTATGTACGACAAGCAGGTGGAAAACGATGACAGCAAAAAACCCCCCCAGCCGACTGCTTTTGCTAGCTGAGTCCCATCAGCTGTTTTCGTCGACCCGACTTCTGTTGTCAGGTTACTAGTGTAGTCGTGGAAGAAGATTTAAATCAACAACTAACTAGGTAGCCGTTGCATCCCAAGGAAAAGAAGCAAAAGCAGCGAAAGTCTGGTTCTAATCACTCATATTAAACTTGTTGGGTTTATATTGTCGTTTATTATACGAAAATATTGAATTTGTTTTTCTTACTTCTTTTTGTTTGCCCTTTTGTATTCTTTGGTCGAAATTTGGATTACGTTCAAGGGTAATTATACTATTATATCGCGATGAACAAAATTAAGCCACAAATTGATTAATTGTTAATTATTTCGTTCATAATATTTGAAAAATCAGTCTAACGCCGAAATTGGATATTTAAATAAATTGATTGAAATATATTGTGGAATGTACTTAAAAATATGCTCCATAGTATCTGGAAAAAATATTCGAATGAAATATCGAGTGGCCCTCTTGAAGAAAACAGCAAAAAACAGTTTTTTTTAATCAAACAGACTACTTCTGATAACTTTGAGAGTTGTTGTATACTTTTTCCGAAAAGTTCACGAAAAGTTCACCAAAAGAGGCTTTTGATTCGATCAAATCCGTTACACCGTTCAAAAGTTATGTGTTTTCAAACGTTTTATGTGTTTTCCGGATTATCTGGAGAACCATTGACGGTTGGGGAACAAAATTTTGGTTTTTTCATCTATCTATAGTACTTCAATATAATAGCCATTAAAAAATTTTCTGAAAAAAAAAGTTGGTGTGGCTGAGTTTTGTGGAATGTACCATATATGTGAAGATATAAAATCTGCAGCATACAGTATTTAAGCGGATGAGACAGCAGATATGTCTGGAAAGGAGCAACTACCTATTGGCATTCGATTTTTTGATAAAGATCAGATGGTAATTCGGGAAGCGCCGAGCATATGAGAAACATTTTCGAAATATTTGAGATGCATAGATCGACCGCTGATGTAGTGTTAGTAATATTTTCAAAGAAGCCTCTAAATTGGCAAACAAATCTTCTATTAAAATTATAACACCAAGAACTGC
Source organism: Lordiphosa fenestrarum (assembly GCA_035044985.1). Taxonomy (NCBI): domain Eukaryota; kingdom Metazoa; phylum Arthropoda; class Insecta; order Diptera; family Drosophilidae; genus Lordiphosa; species Lordiphosa fenestrarum. The sequence continues at coordinate 196,727 of JAWNNO010004300.1, forward strand.
TGAAAAGCAATTACATACAGGCCTGTTCCGGTTTTAACTGTCGACAAAATTTGTCGAATTCGAATTTAGTAAAGTGATTGTTGTATAAAATTTATAAATTAAATCGGCATAAAATCTTTTATTTTGAGTTCATCCTATTAAAAGGAAGCACAAATTTTAAGGTTTGATACAGATTACCTTGATTGTTCACCAAAATTGACACATGTATTCAATTCGATTTCACTAAAGTGAAAACCGGAACATGCCAGATAGATCAAATCCACCATTAACAACTGTGTGCGATTACTACAAGCGATCCATTTTTTTGACTTAATTTGATTCATTGATAAGCTCAATTACCCATTGTTGGATATTATCGACTTGTATATCGATGTATGATAAGCTCAACGGATTAGTACTGCACCATATGTCAACTACAGTGGAGATTTCATAAGCGTATTGGGTGAGTTTGATGCACAAATTACGTTCCGTGGCATATCGAAGACTATTTTTGTTGTTGTGACCAATACTGACAACCCGCCATTACTAGGCAGATCGTTTTTACAAACATTTGGATTCGAGTTACGTCAAGTAAACAGTATTACTGAGATTACAAATTATGCAACAATCGTTGAACAATTTAGAATAGAATTTGCATCTGTATTTTCGGATGAATTAGGAGCATATACCGGCAAAAAAATATCGTTGAAACTGTGTGAGGACGCAAAACCAATTTTTTGTAAGCCAAGACCATTGCCGTTGGCATGGAAGCCAAAGATAGAGGAGAAGCTTAGGGAATATATTAAGCAGGGCATGTTGGAATTTGTTGACAACTCAGAGTGGGGTACACCACTAGTTCCTGTCTTAAAATCCAATAATGACATTCGAGTTTGCGGAGACTATAAAGTCACTATCAACAGATACTTAGCGGATTTCAAATATCCTTTGCCGAGAATTGACGAGATTTTCACGTCACTTGAAGGAGGTATACTCTTTACCAAGCTTGACCTGTCTCAAGCATACAATCAGCTATTGCTGGATGAAAGTTCGCAACTATTGTGCACATGGAGCACGCATATTGGCGTCTTAAAGGTAAAACGCTTACCATTTGGCATTAAGACTGCCGCAGCAATTTTTCAAAAGACGATTGAAAATTTATTACGTGGGATTCCTTACGTAGTAGTGTATCAAGATGACATAACTGTCACGGGACCTGACATGAAATCCCATTTGATAACACTTAAATCTATTTTATGTAAACTACAGGAAGCAGGATTAAAGCTGAATCAGCGCAAATGTGAATTTTTCAAAGATGAAATTTCATACCTTGGTTTTACCATAAATAGAAACGGGCTCAGAAAGAATAATGAGCGAATTTCGTGTATTTTAAATGCACCCGTTCCAGGTAATATTTCAGAAGTGAGGGCATTTACGGGTATGGTTAATTACTACTCGAAGTTTATCAATCAGTTTGCAATGAAAATGCACCCTCTTTATCAACTTCTGAGAAAGGACTCCAAATTTTGTTGGAGCAATGAATGCAGAAAAGCTTATGATATCATCAAGAATGATATTGCTTCTGACAATGTACTTGTTCACTTCAATCCCAAATTAGAGATACTGCTAACTACCGATGCTTGTAATACTGCAGTGGCTGGAATTCTAGCGCACAAATGCAAAGATAATGTGTTGAGGCCTATTGCTTTTGTTTTAAGGGCATTGCAAGATAGTGAGAAAAATTACAGCACAATAGAAAAGGAAGCACTGGCAATTGTTTTTTCTGTCACCAAGCTTAAACAGTATCTCTTAGGACAGAAATTCACACTCAGAACTGATCACAAGCCTTTACTGAGCGTATTTGGAGAAACGAAAGGTTTACCATTAATGGCTTCTGCAAGAGTACAAAGATGGGCACTGATATTATCAGGGTTTGATTATCATGTTGAATATGTGAAAGGCAAATGTAATGAAGCGGATAGTTTATCGAGAATGCCTCAAATCCCAGAAACATGTTCAAATGTGGAAAAGTGCAGCTATGTAAATCTCATACAAGAACAAAATCACATAGGGCTAGATTTCAAAAACATAGCAAATCAAACCAGCCGAGACACAGTCTTATCAAAAGTACTTCAAGCTATCGAGAATGGCTCAGTTAATCAGTTAAAGGGAGATGAGTTTAAACCATACAAAAACAAAGACGCAGAGCTATCCGTAGAATATGGATGCGTATTATGGGGATACAGAACAATTATACCAAAGAAGTGGCAACAAGAAGTTCTTAACTGTCTACATTTGTCTCATCTTGGTATTGTAAAAACCAAAGCCTTGGCTATATCGTACATATGGTGGCCAGGTTTAGACAAAGACATAGAAAGATTAATCAGCGATTGTATTCCATGTCAGGAGTTACAAAATGACCCTGAGAAAAGTGTACTTATACCATGGGAACCTGAAATATCTGTTTGGAAGAGGATACACGTCGATTTTGCTGGACCCATTCAAAACCAGTATCTCTTCGTTGTAGTTGACTCGTATTCCAAGTGGTCTGAAGCATTCGTAACAAATCAGATCTCATCTCAATTTACAATCGCTAAGCTGAGAGAACTATTCTGTAGATACGGATTAGTCGACACCTTAGTAAGTGACAATGGACGTCAATTTACGTCAGCTGAGTTCAAACAGTTTATGGATATGAACGGCATTCACCATTCTCTCACGGCACCAGGACATCCATCCAGTAATGGACAAGCCGAAATTTTCGTTAAAGTCCTGAAGAAATCTGTGTATGCAACTCTTAAAAGTTTTCCCAATGAAAAGTTGGAAACTGTTGTAAGTCGATTTTTGGCCGACTATAGAAATACAAAACACTGCACTACTGGAGAAAAGCCTTCAAAGATTTTCTTCAAGCGAAGTATTAAGACTAGGCTTGACCTTCTGAAACCACCCAAAATAAGAGAGGTCATTCTAGAAAAGCAAAACAAGACAGCTTTAAATTAAAAAGGCAGTAGAAATGTTGTATTCAATGAAGGACAACGTGTTTTCATTAAAAATAATACTAACCCTAATAAGTCAAGTTGGTCACCAGCAAAAATAGAAAGAAAACGAGGAACACGTATATATTTGTGCTCATTCGCTCATAACAATCGTTCCATAAAGAGACATACGGATCAGATCAGACAAGCTAATGAATCACTCAAAGATAATTCCGTTATTGACGGCAGGGACAAACCTTATTTAACCGACCCTGAATTCAAGACTGACTGTGTGGAGGTCTCGTCTCAAGCAAATATTGAAAATCATGAACCACCAAAACGAGAACTAAGACCTCGAAAAGATGGAAAAGTATTGAAAATGTGAAACAATTTGAAAACTAGAGTACTGAAATGAACTTAACTTTTTATTGAATGATGTTATTCTAGTTTTAAAGAAACCCATACCATTGAATTGTAAAGCACATTCCCTATAAGAATTGAATTGGAAAATGTATGTTTAAAAGACTTAGAGGGAGCGTGTTGGATATTATCGACTTGTATATCGATGTATGATAAGCTTTACATCGATATAAGCAGTGAGCGTGACTCACGAATGTAAGATTATGGAAAGAATAAAATAAGGTCACACTTTGCTATAGAACCAGCGTGGCGACACTACACCCATAGATTTTCCGAAGAAAATAATCCAGCATTTGCTTTGACTGCGCTGCAGCCAAATCGTATTTTCAAAACAAGTTGCAATGATATGAAGGCTAAAATGGCTGATGCTATCATTTTTTATGGTTTAGATGGTATAGAGCGCGAGCTAGAATTGTGGCACAAGGCATGTCAAAAAGAAAATTTTGCCGATTTGATTAGCTCTTACGAGAAAATGGAGTTTTTCCCAAAAATCAGGCAGGCCATAGACATTTTGCTTGCTTTACCATGCACAACTGCTACAGTGGAACGATCTTTTAGCACTTTGAGAAGGGTTAAGACATGGCTGAGGACAACGATGACTAAATCTCGTCTAAATGGTAACCAACACAATATTACACAAAAACTAAAAAAATGTGCACTTGTTTTTATACCCGTTACTCGTAGAGTAAAAACTGTATACTAAAGTCGTGCAAATGTATGTAACAGGCAGAAGGAAGCATCTCCGATATCATAAAGTATATATATTCTTCATCAGCATCAACAGCCGAGTCGATAAAGCCATGTCCGGCTGTCCGTCCGTCCGTCCCTCTGTATGAACACCTAGATCTCAGAGGCTAGATGAGCTAAAGCAACCAAATTTTAGATGCTAGTATTGTCTTTAGGCAGATCAAGTTTGTTTCAAATTTTGGCCACGCCCCCTCCCGCCCCCACAATAAAAAATGTTGAATAACTCCCATAATTTTTAATATATCAGGCTCAGATTTTGCAGTGTAGTCTATGTGGCCAGTATCTACAATCTCACAAATTTTCAAAAGGATCGGATAATAAATGGCCGAGTTAAAAAAAATGTTCCATACTTATCCGAGCCGCATGAGGTTATTAAACACTAATTGAACTGAGTAACGGGTATTTCGAAGTCGGGCAGGGCCGACTTTAACTTACGCTCTCGTTTTTTTTTGATTAAAGGATTATGTACAAACAAAGTTTTTTGAGTTAAAGGGCTGGAAAAAATATTTGCCTCCCCTCCTTCATCGAAAGCTGGCTATGCCCTTGCAAATATCACTGAATCTGAAACGGTCACCCTGTACTGGTCAGCTGTTGTCTGTTTACAAAACAAAGCGCGCTTAAGAAAATTGAATCATTTTGTGAAAATGTAAACTGGTAGACTCTTTGATGAATGCAGAGGTTTTGGGGAATGCCATTGTTTATTTTATGGATCATTTTGCGTGGTGCTGGAGGAGGTGGAGCATTTATGGAGAGTGCAAATAGCATCGAAATGCTTTTTGTCAGTCAAATCCCAATGAATGGGTTGCGATTTGACCACTTCGATTTGCGCCACTTGTTCGCCTCCGTAAAGTTCTTCAAGTGACTTTTGTATGGTTTTTTTTGTCTTTTTATCTACCATTTTATTTTCTCCTCGGTACCTCTGACAATTATCAAACATGTTTCATAATTTCTATGACCCCCTGCGAAAATTTAGTTAATTTTTTTAGTCAGGCAGGCCAAGCACATTCTCAGAGCGCATTTGTGGGGTCTCCGTACCCGCTCTGAGAATGTGCTCTGAGAATTTTCTGCAGCGCATTCTCTGAGCTTTTTAGTTAAATGGGCTCCGAGAAAATTCCGAAGCTGAATAAAATTTCTAAATAGTTTTCTAATTATCTTTATACAGGGTGCACCATCTAAAGTGTCGGTATGGCAACACTGAATAAATATAAAAACAAACAACCGATTGCTATATGTTGATCTTGTTCCTTTAATTTGGTCATGTACAATTTATTTCGACTACTTTTTGAACACTACATCAATCAAGTGGCCGCCTTTATTGGCCACAACAAAATGTGCCCTTTTTGCGGCATTTTCCATCACTTTTTCGAGCGTCTCAGTCGATAAAGTGGCGATTTCGGCACGAATGTTGGCCTTAAGCTCTTCAATGGTCTGTGGATCGCTGGCGTAAACCTTGCATTTTAAATAGCCCCACAAAAAGAAGTCTGGGGCGGTCAAATCTGGAGATCTGGGTGGCCAGTCAATATCGCCTCTTTATGATACCAGGCGTCCAGGGAATTTCCGCTGCAATAAGTCGATTGTTTGATTTGCAGTGTGGCACGGAGCACCGTCTTGTTGGAACCAGTAACCGTTAAGAACTTTTTCGCGCATTTGCGGGCAGACAAAATGTGCACGCTGAGTTACCACAATTGAACGATTATTTTCGATGAACAGCGTCACTATTTCGGCACGTTGTTTTGGTGTGAAGCGTTCCATGGTCAAAATTGTTCTAGATTGATATTTCCAAAACATGTCTAACAAAAGCAATCGGTTGGTAAATGTCAAAGTTATTCTGTGTTGCCATACCGACACTTTTGATGGCGCACCCTGTATTATATTAAGCCTATGAAAAACTCTGAAATATTTTTAATAAAAAAACTAAAAAAAACTTTAAAAAATTTTAAAAAGTACATGTTACTGGTTTTTTTGTGACCTTTCTACTGAGTAAACCTGCAGTTTTTAGCTGGCTCGAGGTCATGTTAATGCTTTCGCATAACTTTAAACGGAGACACAACACCACAAAGGAGGCTGGTAGATCGTACAGCTGTTTCAAGAGGAACCACCCTCTATCATCAGCGATCATTGCCTACCCACTGAAAGTTTCTCTAAAGTCGCTCCATGCCTGCGGTGGCATAACCGTTTGGGAATCCCAAAGCAGAATGCGCGCAAAAACATCGAGAGGCAGCGTAGAAACGGACAGTCGTCTTCATTAACATGACCTCGAGCCGGCTAAAAACTGCAGGTTTAATTTTAAAAAGTTTTAAAAAAATGTTTGAAAAATTTCTTTGGTTATATACAAATTTCATTATTTTGTAAGTTATTTATTTTTTGCTTGCCTGATTGGCACAATGGACCACTGTTCATGGGGTCGGAAAATTATCGGAAAATTCTGTATGCAAAAAACTATTTTTCATCCGATTGACTTTTGAAGTTTTGTAAGAATAGCATATGACATAACGAACACGATGAAGATAGCGATAGCGAGAAGTGTACCGACAAAAATGACGATGATGATGATGATGAATTTAATATCAATTACACCAAAAAATGGAAAAATTTATGGTTTTATGGTACTCGCTTAAAAGTGAAAAGACCTGATTAGCCGCTGCGATTGCCAAATGAAGACAACCGTTCGCTTTGCTTGTGTGAATGTGAAGCGCATTTATTAGAGCTAGCAATGAGTGGCTACGCTCTGAGCAACGGCAGGAAAGATAAGCTTTTGCATATGAGATTTGTTTACATGAGTATGTTACATTTCATTTACATACACGTTTTGTACATAATTAACTTCATTTAACAATTCAAATGCATATAATAATAGTAAAATATAATTAAATTAAAAATTTATACTTAATTTTTTTTTTGAATTAACATTCCGGCCATGTTGAAGGACCAGCGCTTACGCGAACCTTGCTATCTGCTCCTGCCACCACGCTAGTAACCCTGCCGGTGATCTTGGTTTTGGTTTGGGGGCGGTGGATGTAGTCCTTGGACCCAGCTTGTCAGAAACGTTGTCTGAGCATGGACAGCAGCTGCCACCTCCCAGTAGAGCTCAAGTTCTTGCCTGGATCGACCGGTTCTAATCCTTGCGGCAGCGTACGATAGGCCTGCCCGATCAATAGGTGGCCCGGTTTGAGCACGATTAAGCTTCTAAGCACCCAAAGAAAGCATTTAGTTGAGAGATAAGAAAGAGCTCGAGGTGAACCGCCTTTGAAGCAAAACACGCGAATGCTGCTATGTACATTTTGATTGGAGCTAGTCCTCTAATCTGTAGCGATACATTTATAGCAAGGCAAAAATCCACACCGCAAACGAGAAATGGTCGAAAATTTATGAACCTATCGTCACGCAGATTTCCCATAACCTGACTCATTAGCTTAGGTTCATAGCGAATGCAATGTATGCATTTTTAAACAACTTGCGTGCATTCTCGCCGGGTGTTTACATTGCAAATTTGTTGCCTAAGAAGGGCCGAGCATTGATTTCCCATTTGCATGACAATTCCTATAGTGCAGGTTGCTAAGGTACAGGGTGACAAATTGGTTCTTATTTGGCAGTAATATCGGGAATTTTGATTCAAATGCGAGAGGAGCATTTAGAAGCCTGCCTCCTACTCGAATCAACGAGATTTTCGAACAAACAAGATTTCGTCCCGCTTCACTGAATTTCTGAATGAAAGGCGTTAGCGCTTGTAAACCCGGCTGAAAAGCTTGTTTATTTTAAAGTTTCGGAAATTCTTGCTGAAATTAGCTTCTTTGAACTACTTTTATTAGTTTCAATGCCGATAGTTTTAGCTACTGTGCACTCAGCTGCAGTGAGTCTGAGCGAGATTTTGAAATATTTTAAAATCAGTAGACATATGCGAATACTCGAAGTAGCTTGGCATTTGATGAAAATCGACAAATGATATTTGTGAGAAAATTTGATTTCGAGTCTGCAAGTACAAGTCTGCAAAATCAACTCAAATCTCTTTCTTCAACTCACATTTTCTCGACTCAGAGTGTATAAGCTCTTACGATAAAGAAATTGTGGACCTTCGAACCAAATCGTTTCAATTAGTTCTTGAACGTTGCAGCGACGAGATGCAATATCTGCTGGGTTCGATTTTGATGGCACATGTCGCCATGATATACCTACGGACAGTTCCTGGATTGCTGTCACCATAGGGTAATTAGGGTGTAAGGTGTTTTCTGAGTCCGTACAGAAATGCCCACTCTCGATTCGACATGTATCCAAGACTTGTTTGACGCTCCCCAAAGATAAGATCACAGATCACAGCTTCTTGGCGGTCAATTCACATCTCCTTATTTGCTGATTATTCGATTGTCGAAGATAGGGGCAGAAGTTCGATTGTGGAACGTAGTGCCGTTTTATTAAAACCAAATATCGTCCGAGTCTTCCGCTTTAATTTCCTCGAGAACCAATCACTTAACAGTGCGCGGTAGCGCTCACTATTGTAGGATCGACCTGTCACCATGTAGGATTAGGTCGATCTCGTTTGTTGGTCGTCGTTAGTGCGCCGTAGGTGCACGTGGTCCCACCATAATACTTCGAATAGTTCAAGTCTTCTTTGCTTGATGGTCTTAATTCGATTGTTGTTAAGTTTTATACAAAAGAGTTGATATACCTAAAAACTGCGAACTGCGCTGTCAGTGACGCCGGCTGCGGAGCAGTCGGTGTTAGTATGTGTATGTATGAGTGAGTAGCGGCGATAACGTCGCTACGAGGAGAGCGTATTATGTTCACTTAGTGACAGCCAACGGTCGCGCATGCAAATATGCTGACTAGGCACTTTGGCTGTCCAATGCGAGTGTGATCAAATTACTCCATACTTGAAATTGGCTTATGTAAACATTGCAGCAAAGTGCTACAATGTGTTTGTTTAGAATCTGAACATAAGTCCACGATCCCACGACTCACATCTAGCGATAGAGATCATATGCTTAACCCGTAAACGTAGTAATAACATAAATATTAATAGCCACATTGACAAGGGTCATGATGTATCTGACCCCACGCGTAGGGATCCTTGAGATGCACAGGCGATGTACCCCTCCCACTAGACCGACACATATGTGTGCATATGATAATTACCAATGCACAAGCACATAAACATACACATGCCTCGTCTTACAAACGAAGCAATAGATAAGTTAGATTTAAGGGATGATTTTAAAGCAATAAAAGAAGGATCGCTCGCAAGAGCGAGTCAGTACAAATATTACATTACAAGCGTGCTCAATTAAAGTGTAAAATTCTATACAGTGTTTTAATATATGTTTGTTGCATAACACTGAGTAAAGTGTTCATTCGATATGTGCGCATACTACATATCCCTCCTTTTGAAAAAATAACGTAATCCTATGAAGTTTTTTTAATAATGTATATCGAATATCATTACTTAAAAGGTTTATTATTAATTCTTATTTTATCAAATCTAAAAAGAAAGATAGTGTACCTTTTTTTTTTAAATTCTGTTTTTTTTCGCATTTTATTGAACTGTTTCAAATTATTTTATTTATTGGTTGATCAGACCTTTTTTTATTTTTCCATGAAAGTTTTCAGTTATAAATTTTTAACCTGTCCTTATGTACTTTCTGTGGTTTTTTTCTTTCCTAACCTAATTGTTATATTATCGTTTATCTCAATATTTTCTACTCTATATGGGCCTGTGTAGTTATTTTCCAACTTGTGCCCTGTTTCGTTTTTTAGTAAAACTAAATCTCCTATTTCTAGCTTAAAATCTTTTGCTTTCTTATCATACAGAGCTTTTCGTTTTTGTTTTTCTATCATTATTCTTGCTCGTTTGTATGCTACTTCTAATCTATATTTTACTTCCTTAGCATAATCTATTATATATTGTAAATAGGATCTACTTTTTCCTTATAAGTATTTATAAATTGTATCGGTGGTCTACCGAATGGGCAGTAGCCATGGGCTACCCACGGTGTCGTATTGAAACATTATGTAAAATAAATCAACCATACGTCCCAATCATTTTTGTCAATCGAAATGTAAGAGCGAATGTACTCATTATATTTTCGATGACTACGCTCGATGGTACCAAGTGTTTGATGATGATACGCTGTCGAGTTTATTTTTTTCACTTTAAGTAGCTTACATAATTCGGTGATTACTGAATTTTTATACTCAGTACCCATATCCGTAATGAACATCTTCATAGGACCGTACTTGAGTAGAAAAGATTCGAAAATTGCTCTAGCAACTGTGTTGGCATTTTTATTTGGTACCGGAATCGTGACTAAACATTTTGTTAGGTCACAGATTATTGTAACTGCGTATTCATTGCCATTATCTGTTCTAGGTAATGGTCCAACTGTATCAATTAAAACGATATAAAATGCTGTTGCTGGCGTTGGAGTTATTGTCATTGGTGTTTTTGTATGTGTTGTCGTCTTTGCTTTTTGGTATTTCTGTCATTTTTTGACATTTGTTTTTATCGTTTTAGTCATTCTTGGCCAATAGAAATACTTTCTAATTTTAGACAGGGCTCGCGAAATCCCTGAATGGCCTCCCTCAATTGGGTCGTCATGGTATCTCGACAGGATTGCTTTAATTTGAGCTTCATCTTTAATGTCTATAATGTTCACCTTTTGTAGCATGCTTATTTGTACTTTCTTCAAATATTTTTCTTTAAATATTTTTCTTTAAATATTTTTAGTGAAACAGATTTGAACATTTGTTCACTTGGGGACATTTGTACTTTTGTAATTCCTTGAATCCTAAGTCGAATTCCTCATTAGAAAACAAGTCATTAACTGAAAATCGTGAAAGAACTCTTTTTCCCATTTTAAACATGCATTTGTTTTTATCGAGTTTTATTTTCACTAATTTTTTGACATCATTATTGCTAATAACGTCATAGACATTGGGTACATATTTTTCGTTTTCTTTTTGCTCAAGCAATTTATTTGTTGTGTCAGGCCTGACGTTTTCCTGTCTTGTTGAAGATCTTGTTGAGACCTTTAATATTTGTCTATTCATTGTAATTAGCTCTCCAATTGTAATTCTGGATAGAGCGTCTGCGACATGATTGTCCTTCCCCTTGAGGTATTCTACCTCAAAATCATATTCTTCTAAGTCTAATCGCATACTGTAGTGGCGCTTGAGACTTAAGACATAAAATAACCTCCCGCCTGAAATTACACTATGCTTCGTGCATCTGTATAAAATACACATACTAAAGCCTAAAAGTATGCCATGAAGAACCGATTTGCATCCCTGGTTTAACCAGATAATTTGGAAACTCTATACAGCAGTCAATTTGACAGGCACTTTCTATTTGACAAGTTGGCCAAAGTAAGAATATATTTCCGCTCGATCAAATTATCTGCGACATCCGGTTGGCTTGGCTTGGTCTTTCTGATCAAGTTGCTCCAAGTGAAAAGTTGTGCGTGCTAAGCTCGCCTGAAAATTTTTTTTGTTCAAAGTTAACTATAATTCGATTAAAAAGTGGTTCAGTGCATCATCCCAATCAATCGTAAGTTCTTGCTTGCCTCCATTTATTTTAATAAATTGGCCGAGAACTAAGAAATGGAATTTTAGTTGGTAGTGTGGAGCCCCGGAAAGGAGAAGCCCATATTCATCCATCGAATTCCCCTTAAGCCTCTCGATTGGGGAGAGCACACCAGCGACGAGCGAAACAAAAACCAGAAACGTTATCTCTTCACTGTGCCAATTCCGCCAGGGTAAATATATAGTCAAGTCAACAAATATCTCTTGGTGCATTTTGGCTTCAATTGGTGATTTCGTTCTCTTCTTTCATAGAATTGGCACCAAGTCCATACCTTAAAGCTTAACTAAAAGCTTTTGCCTAAGCCAGTGCATGGCCCAAATTTGATGCGATCGGCAGTGACTCGGTGCAGCCAGAGAAGTGTGTGCTAAATACGATCAACAAGAATGGGAAAAATCAGCAGACCTCAGACATCCCAGTTTTAGTGCAGCAAACGGTTCAAGGCTGAACCCGACTCCACCTTCGCTGGAACGAGATCTTGAAGCCGCAAGTGTCTTTCCCCTCCCCCTTGCCATAAATGAGCTCTGAGCCAGTGAAAAGTGCATGTCAATCATCTACGTATTGAGTGTATTGTTACTCCAAACCCACCCAAACATATGGATGGTTCTCTGCTAAGAGAAGTTGAATTGGCTATTTCAATTTTATTTGGTTAGACCAGAGCCCTATCAAGTTGTTTTTGTTGTCAAGTGAGGTTATGTGTTGCTTATATGAAGTATTAAAATTAATTATAAAATCTAATCAAAGAAAAGGCTCCCGTGAATGAGCCAACAAGGTGCTAACATAAAAATTGTTGACCAATGCGATCACATGTTGTTAAAAACGCGTAAGGGAATTTAATAGCCAAATCTTTGTTTTTGCTCGCCAAATTTTTTTTTGTTTTGTTTTGCTAAGCCTGTGCGAGTCAAAGCTCCCTTCCCCTCTTTTCACTTAGCCACAGAACAACCCAAAAGCTCTGGTTATCTTTTACCCCTTCCAAAGCCACACTCCACGCCGAAAGATCTTTCGTCGCGGGATTAATTGCGGTAAGTGACCAAAACAAATGTAAAACCCATATATGTATATACATATGGTGTAACCACCTTCTGTGGCCGAGAGCAATAAAATTGGAGAAACCCATTTGGGGTTTAAGTGAAATTGGGCTTAAACTAAATCTAAAGTAAACTATGATCTAATTAATTAAAAGAACACACATATTTATGGACTTAAAGTAAATTTGCATTGTTTTTGTTTGTTTTGCCAGTGTTCAGCCCAAGCGTTGGACTTCCAAGCTTTCCTTAACGTCTTTAAAATATAAACAGCTGATGATAGTACACTAGCCAACAAAATATTATTTACTTAACCTTTTGCAAATATTTTCAAATATGAAATTTAAAATTACCTGGAATTAATTATTCTTACTCTTAGTTTTTTTTTCTTTTACATATATACTTTATATTTTGCTTACATTATATCTACCTATATATTATGAACTTATTTTTCAGCAACACATAAACCGAAACTTGATTAGATTTTCGTTATTATCTAAATTAGTTTTTGCCACGCGAGTTGAAATGAAAAATGAATTTTGTTAATAAACTAAGTGTTAAAATGAATTACTAGAGGAGTTTCATTGGAGCCATGCGACGTTTGGAAGAGATGTTGATGAACTAAGTTCGAATTTATAAAAGGGATCACCGGTCAGGCATGACCTTCGGTACCTCGGTGATCATGGTAGGGTGGGCAGCAGCTGCGGCAACTACACCAGCCCAGCTTAAAGAACTTAAGTGGCCGCTTTGACACCGCAGCCAACGGAATGTATCGATGTTAGGAATGCTTCTTTTTCTTTGTCTAAATCTGTCCTCTAACGATCGAACCTTTTGGGAATTATAGCACGCGATTAATTAATAAGATTTGAGAAAATATGCCGCGAGTAATTATCACTAAGCAATTTTATTCGGAACCCACCCCAAACTACCGAACTATAATAGCCGGAACCAGCGCGTGCCTCGCTTAGACTGATAGCCCAACATCAGCTCGCTTTAGTAATGAGGTTGCAACTTTGGGTTGCAGGTTACATGCTACAGTAATTATATATATAATAATCTTATTTGGCGCCCAACGTGGGGCCCGAACCGGCCTGCCCCGATGAAAAAAATGAAATATAAATTTAATTTGGTCATACCATCTGACCCTCATTTCCTAAGGTACGATCATTTTTCTCCTGTCTGCATTTCTTACTGTTGCCTTGACATAGCTAGTGAGAGAGTACTGTGGACTGTGTATGCTATCAATAGTAGTCACGGCCTGGTACCAGCTAAAACATTAGCTGCTGTCCTGTGGACTTGCTGGAAGTGGTCAAAATATCTTAGTTAGTTAGTTAATATGCCTCCGCAGCCAAATGTAACTTTAAATCTAAATCTATAGGGAATTGTACATTAATTGACGTCAGTAATTGGGTTTTAGTGGTCAATAAGCCGCAACCATCCCGTCAATCAGTTTTGCAATTCCCCTCTACCTTCTTCTTTCTGTATGAGTGTTGACAAACTAGTAGTATTTGAATTGGGATCTGGATTTGTGAACCGCTCTACAATCTTCCCTTCAAATACTCTTGTTAGTCATGGCTCCTCTTCTGACAATTAATTTACATGGGCTTACCTCATCTTAGCGTACTTGTTGCCTAACAATTATCTGCCCAAAGTAAATTATTTCAGGAAATTGGATACACTCTATCAGATCTATTATATTTATTCAGATGGCTTTTGACGTGCTCACAAATAGAAAAGATTGTTTTTTTTGTTGCCTTTTGCCTAAAAATCTTTTAAATTTTCGGGTTCATCATTTAGAACTCTGCCTATTGGGGATAATGTGACCATGCTGAGGCTGAGGCTGGACGAGGGTAATAACGTGGTTTTTAACTACCAACCGCCGCCCCTTCCCAGGACGTTTACAAAATTTCCTTTAAATCTTTATTTCTATTTTTCTGTTTCCTATATTCTTGCAAATTTGCTGAGGCTAAGGCTGGACGAGGGAATTAATGTGGTTGTAAACTACTACCTGCCGCCTTTAGTCAGTAAAATTACTCACTATCTATAACTCTATCCTTCTAGTTTCATTGAAATGCATTCCACATAGTCAATCGTCATAAATTCTACTAGCGATCGCATGGCTCTCAACATCTTATGAAATTTGGAATCTAATAATCTGTATTTTGGTATCTTTCGTCATTTACTATATTTTTTTATAATATTTTTTTTGTATACAACCTATCGACAAGAAACAAAATTTAATTAATCACCAGTATATTAGAAAATGGTTTTATCTCACAGTACCGAGAATTTGACTGTTGAGACTGACAAACATTGCTGCATTTGTTCGGAAATCATTGTTTATCCAGCTCAATTGCTATCAACTGGCTGTGGTCATCATTTCCACAGAGCCTGCTTTAATAGTAAAGTAGGAAGAAAGAAGTCTTGCCCTGTCTGTAGGCAGTCCTTAGAAAATTTAAATTCAGCTTCAAGCGAAGAGTTGAGCTTTCACAAGCCAACTACATCAAAGGGCCGAAATCCTTCAATTCCACATTCTCTGCCAACCAGAGCAAGAGCAAAGCTCACGGTGACCTCGAATCCGTTAAACATGACCAACCCAAACGACCTCGAACAGACGCAGAGTACTGCTAACCCCCAGCCAGAAGATCAGCCCTCTATGTCAGAGTTGCTGCAGCGAACTATTGCCGAAGCAATGGCAGCGGCAATGGCTCAACAAACTCAGATTCTGGCCGCCACCATGGCTGAGCAAACGGATAGGCTAACGCATGCTATTTCAATGGGTCTTCAAATTAGTTCGGCGGCCTCAGCGACTAATAGGTCTCCTATGCAAACACAGCCGCACATAGAAGCCGACCAACAAAATGCGGTTACAGCCCCTATCCCATATCAGGAGCAATTAAATTCCGCTCCGACCACAAGATTAGGAGCTCGTCTGGGCACAACTCCCAGAAGTAGCCCATTAAGCTTTGAGGCGCGTCCCGACCGGATTAGCCAAATAATGGCAAATTGGAAGTTGCGTTTCTCCGGCAAGTCATCCATGTCTGTCGATGATTTTATTTATCGAGTAGAAGCCTTGTCCAACCAGACTCTCGAGGGAAATTTGGAGGTAACAGCCCGATACGCAAGCAACCTTTTTGAAGGAAATGCCAGCGAATGGTTTTGGCGTTACCATAAGAGTGTGGTTGAGGTTCGCTGGTTCGACTTATGTCGTGCACTGAGAGGCCAATTTAAAGACGATCGGACTGACAGAAATATTAGGTCAGAAATTGAGCAACGCAAGCAACGCCCAAATGAAAATTTTGACGATTTTTATGGGGTAATTGCTGCTTTAGCGGATAAATTGTCAGAGCCCATGTCTGAGTCGTCCCTAGTGGAGACCCTCAGAGCCAATCTATTAGCTGAGATTCAGCATGAAATATTGTACGAACCAGCAGCAACTGTTAAAGCTTTACGACATTTGGTGCGCACGCGCGAGATATTTATGCAGTCGGTAGCGAAGACCAAGCCACCGATTGCAGCTCCACGCCCTATGCCTCGTCGTCAAATAAATGAATTAATTAGCCAATCTGAAGAGGTCTCAGAAATAGACGCTACTGACGATGAAGGGTACGAGTTGTCTGCTATAGAGACTTCGTGTTGGAATTGCGGCGGCCAAGGTCACCGGTATCAAGAGTGCACAGCCGAACGGCGAGTGTTCTGCTACGGATGTGGCAAACCTGACACTTATAAGCCAAGTTGCCGTAAATGCAACGCGAACCATCCAAAAAACCCACAGCAGCGTGCACCTCAGAAAAGTGCACGCAAACTGTTAGTCTCAAAAGGGACGAACACCGACTAGAAGAGTCAAGCAAGTTCTTGCACCAATCGGTTGCCACTAGTTATGTAAGCCCAGATTTTCCGCACAGTGAACCAACTGAAATCCCTGATTTACCTGTCTCCCGATCGCGCAATCGCAGATTGGCATTTAAAAAGCGACGCCGAGACGAAGAAAAATTAATCTTAGCTACAGTCATCGGGAAGGCTCATGATATCCGACCGCATGCACAGGTCGACCTTTTTGGAAGAACCGTAATTGGCTTAATGGATACCGGTGCCTCCATTAGTTGCATTGGAGGCAAATTAGCAACCGAACTGTTACAAAATGGCCGAAAGTTTAAGAAAATAGTATCCTCCGTAAAAACTGCAGATGGCACTCGACAAAATATCATTGGTCGTGTAGCTACAGATGTGACCTATAGAGGAGAGACTCGTGAAATTTGTTTCTATCTTGTACCCTCCCTTTCTGAAGATTTGTATCTGGGAATTGACTTTTGGACCGTTTTCCGGTTATTGCCGATGCATCTTTTAACCCAGGAATTTAATGTAGCAGCCATGGATGATCCCATGTTAAAAAAATTGTCGTTCCATCAACAGCAGGAACTTGATAAAACCGTCTGCCTATTTCCTTCCTTTTCAAAACAAGGTTTAGGGAGAACGTCTCTTATTTCTCATACAATTGATGTGGCGGACTCAAAGCCAATCAAGCAGCGTCACTATGCGGTGTCGCCAGCTACTGAAAAACTGATGTATGAGGAATTAGACAGGATGCTTAACCTTGGAGTCATACAGGAATCGAGCAGTTCATGGTCATCACCTGTAGTTTTGGTTAAGAAGCCCGGTAAAGTAAGATTGTGCATAGACAGTAGAAAGGTGAATGAGAAGACGGTAAAGGACGCCTATCCTATGCCACTTATCGATGGCATTCTGAGCAGGCTTCCCAAAGCCGAGTTCATAACTAGCTTGGACTTGAAGTACGCCTTTTGGCAAATTCCTCTTGATCCAAATTCGCGTGACAAGACTGCCTTTACGGTGCCAGGACGCCCATTATATGAGTTCACCGTTATGCCATTCGGTCTGACCAATTCTCCACATACAATGTCGCGTCTTATGGACAAGGTTGTCCCTGCTCATTTACGCAATGAGGTGTTCATCTATCTAGATGATTTGTTGATTGTGTCGGACTCATTTGAGCGCCATCTTGAGGTTTTGGGTATAATTGCAGTTCAGTTGTCACTCGCCAATCTCACTATATATGTTGAGAAGAGCAAATTTTGCAGAAAAGAAGTGAAGTATCTAGGCCATGTGATCGGCAATGGGACAATAGCAACCGATCCCGAGAAAATTGAGGCCGTCACTGAATTTCCGGTACCACGTTCCATTAAACAGGTTCGCCGATTCCTCGGAATGACAGGATGGTACCATAAGTTCATCCGAAATTACGCAGCCATAACTTCACCTCTCTCTGATACTTTAAAACAGAAGTACAAGTTTGTTTGGACCAAAGAAGCTCAACAAGCATTCGAGACGCTAAAATCCCAAATGGTTTCGGCCCCAGTACTGCACAGCCCAAACTTTTCACTTCCCTTTTTTATGCACTGTGACGCAAGCCACACGGGTGTAGGTGCAGTTTTAATGCAGAAAAACAGTGAGGGTGACGAAGTTCCAATCGCATTTATGTCGAAAAAACTGAATAAGTGTCAGAGGAACTATACGGTCACAGAAAAAGAATGTTACGCTGCAGTATTAGCTGTAAAAAAGTTTAGGGCATACATTGAAGGTCAGGAGTTTACCATAATTACTGACCACGCCTCTTTAAAATGGCTTATGACTCAAGCCGACCTCAGCTCTCGATTGGCCCGTTGGTCTCTTAAGCTGCAGGGGTTTGAGTTCAAAATTCAACACCGAAAGGGTAGCCAGAATGTAGTCCCAGATGCTTTATCCCGTACGCACACTGAAGATCTGTCAGCGTTGTCAATCTCTAGTTTGATCGTTGACCTTCAATCAAGTGAGTTCCAGGCAGCTGACTACGCTGAATTGAGAAACAAAATCAGCCACAACCAGTCGAAAATGCCAGACTTAAGAATAATGGACGATTATATATATCGTCGATCAGAACATAGTACTGCTGACAAGGTATCTGATGATTCTTGTTGGAAACTTTGGGTTCCTCAGAATCTTGTGTCGGAAGCGTTAAAAGTGGCTCATGATCACCCTCTCTACGCTCATAGTGGCATAAATAAAACTCTGGAAAGGCTCAGACGGTTGTATTTCTGGCCAAACATGGTTTCAGATGTTAAGAATTATATCAACCAATGTGAAATTTGTAAGTCCACCAAGCATCCTAACCGAACCTTAAAGCCACCTATGGGAAACACTGGACAATCAATACGATTTTTCCAGAGACTATACGTGGATTTTCTGGGACCATACCCACGAAGCAAAAGTGGACATATTGGCATTTTTGTGGTGTTAGACCATATGTCCAAATTTCCGTTTTTGAAACCGGTAAAAAAATTTACTGCAGATGCCATTAAACGCTTTCTGGAAGAAGAGCTCTTTCATTGTTTTGGCGTTCCGGAATCCGTGGTATCGGATAACGGAGTCCAATTTAAGTCTCAGATATTTAATTCTCTGTTAAAAAAATATGGAATTGCACATACGTACACGGCCTTCTACTCGCCACAAGCGAACGCCTCAGAAAGGGTAAATAGATCTGTCTTGGCGGCGATTAAAGCTTATATTCGACCTGATCAAAAGAACTGGGATGAGCAGTTAAGCAGCATTTGCTGTGCATTACGCTCAGGCCACCATTCGGCCATCAATACAAGCCCTTATAGGTTGACCTTTGGCCAGCATATGGTGACAGATGGCTCAAGCTATAAATTGCTGAGGCACCTTGGGATGCTAGAAGATCGAGCCATACAATTTAACACTGATGACTCTTTTGATCTGATTCGCAACAATGCTAAAACCGCGATGGATTCTCAACGAGTCCGCAATACAAACGCTTATAATTTGCGAACTCGAGATATCTCCTTTAATCCGGGGCAAGAAATATATCGACGCAATTTCCAACAAAGCAATTTTGCTAAAGGATTCAGCTCAAAATTGGCCCCTGCTTTTATTAAAGCTAGAATTAAAAAGAAATTGGGCAACTGTTATTATGAGTTGGAGGACATGCAAGGTCGCTTTATCGGGAAATACCACGCAAAGGACCTTAAACAATAAGATGGTATCAAGCGCGAATCCCGCTTGTGTGTTTCCCACCCCCAAGCGTGATTTTGGTAGGGGGGAAATTGTAGTGGCGCTTGAGACTTAAGACATAAAATAACCTCCCGCCTGAAATTACACTATGCTTCGTGCATCTGTATAAAATACACATACTAAAGCCTAAAAGTATGCCATGAAGAACCGATTTGCATCCCTGGTTTAACCAGATAATTTGGAAACTCTATACAGCAGTCAATTTGACAGGCACTTTCTATTTGACAAGTTGGCCAAAGTAAGAATATATTTCCGCTCGATCAAATTATCTGCGACATCCGGTTGGCTTGGCTTGGTCTTTCTGATCAAGTTGCTCCAAGTGAAAAGTTGTGCGTGCTAAGCTCGCCTGAAAATTTTTTTTGTTCAAAGTTAACTATAATTCGATTAAAAAGTGGTTCAGTGCATCATCCCAATCAATCGTAAGTTCTTGCTTGCCTCCATTTATTTTAATAAATTGGCCGAGAACTAAGAAATGGAATTTTAGTTGGTAGTGTGGAGCCCCGGAAAGGAGAAGCCCATATTCATCCATCGAATTCCCCTTAAGCCTCTCGATTGGGGAGAGCACACCAGCGACGAGCGAAACAAAAACCAGAAACGTTATCTCTTCACTGTGCCAATTCCGCCAGGGTAAATATATAGTCAAGTCAACAAATATCTCTTGGTGCATTTTGGCTTCAATTGGTGATTTCGTTCTCTTCTTTCATAGAATTGGCACCAAGTCCATACCTTAAAGCTTAACTAAAAGCTTTTGCCTAAGCCAGTGCATGGCCCAAATTTGATGCGATCGGCAGTGACTCGGTGCAGCCAGAGAAGTGTGTGCTAAATACGATCAACAAGAATGGGAAAAATCAGCAGACCTCAGACATCCCAGTTTTAGTGCAGCAAACGGTTCAAGGCTGAACCCGACTCCACCTTCGCTGGAACGAGATCTTGAAGCCGCAAGTGTCTTTCCCCTCCCCCTTGCCATAAATGAGCTCTGAGCCAGTGAAAAGTGCATGTCAATCATCTACGTATTGAGTGTATTGTTACTCCAAACCCACCCAAACATATGGATGGTTCTCTGCTAAGAGAAGTTGAATTGGCTATTTCAATTTTATTTGGTTAGACCAGAGCCCTATCAAGTTGTTTTTGTTGTCAAGTGAGGTTATGTGTTGCTTATATGAAGTATTAAAATTAATTATAAAATCTAATCAAAGAAAAGGCTCCCGTGAATGAGCCAACAAGGTGCTAACATAAAAATTGTTGACCAATGCGATCACATGTTGTTAAAAACGCGTAAGGGAATTTAATAGGCAAATCTTTGTTTTTGCTCGCCAAATTTTTTTTTGTTTTGTTTTGCTAAGCCTGTGCGAGTCAAAGCTCCCTTCCCCTCTTTTCACTTAGCCACAGAACAACCCAAAAGCTCTGGTTATCTTTTACCCCTTCCAAAGCCACACTCCACGCCGAAAGATCTTTCGTCGCGGGATTAATTGCGGTAAGTGACCAAAACAAATGTAAAACCCATATATGTATATACATATGGTGTAACCACCTTCTGTGGCCGAGAGCAATAAAATTGGAGAAACCCATTTGGGGTTTAAGTGAAATTGGGCTTAAACTAAATCTAAAGTAAACTATGATCTAATTAATTAAAAGAACACACATATTTATGGACTTAAAGTAAATTTGCATTGTTTTTGTTTGTTTTGCCAGTGTTCAGCCCAAGCGTTGGACTTCCAAGCTTTCCTTAACGTCTTTAAAATATAAACAGCTGATGATAGTACACTAGCCAACAAAATATTATTTACTTAACCTTTTGCAAATATTTTCAAATATGAAATTTAAAATTACCTGGAATTAATTATTCTTACTCTTAGTTTTTTTTTCTTTTACATATATACTTTATATTTTGCTTACATTATATCTACCTATATATTATGAACTTATTTTTCAGCAACACATAAACCGAAACTTGATTAGATTTTCGTTATTATCTAAATTAGTTTTTGCCACGCGAGTTGAAATGAAAAATGAATTTTGTTAATAAACTAAGTGTTAAAATGAATTACTAGAGGAGTTTCATTGGAGCCATGCGACGTTTGAAAGAGATGTTGATGAACTAAGTTCGAATTTATAAAAGGGATCACCGGTCAGGCATGACCTTCGGTACCTCGGTGATCATGGTAGGGTGGGCAGCAGCTGCGGCAACTACACCAGCCCAGCTTAAAGAACTTAAGTGGCCGCTTTGACACCGCAGCCAACGGAATGTATCGATGTTAGGAATGCTTCTTTTTCTTTGTCTAAATCTGTCCTCTAACGATCGAACCTTTTGGGAATTATAGCACGCGATTAATTAATAAGATTTGAGAAAATATGCCGCGAGTAATTATCACTAAGCAATTTTATTCGGAACCCACCCCAAACTACCGAACTATAATAGCCGGAACCAGCGCGTGCCTCGCTTAGACTGATAGCCCAACATCAGCTCGCTTTAGTAATGAGGTTGCAACTTTGGGTTGCAGGTTACATGCTACAATACGCGTTAGCTTAGAGCTTGGGTTTTTCATTGAAAACAGGTAAGTTAGTGGCCTGTGATCTGTTTTTACTAAGAAATGCTTGCCATAAAAGTATGGTCGAAAGTGTTTGATTGCAGCTAATTCCTGCTCTGTTGTGGATTTATTGCTTTCACCTTGTGTGAAGGCTCTTGATGCATATGCAATTGGTAATTGCGTGCCATTGTGATTTTGAGTAAGTACGGCACCACAAGCGTGCTTACTGGCGTCAGTTATGATTCGAAATGCTTTCGAGAAATCGGGATATTGCAATAATGTTGGTTTCATTAAAGCTTCTTTGAGATATTCGAACGCGTTTTTACATTCGGAAGTCCATTTAAATTGAACATTCTTTTTGCAAAGCCTCGTTAAGTGGCGTGAATGTTCTGCGAAATTATTTGTGAAACGTCTGTAATAGTTACAGAAGGTTACGAATTTTCGAGCACTATCTGTATCTTTTGGGACTGGATAATTTTTAATTACGTCGTATTTTTTCTCATTTTTTCTCTATATAGCCATGTCCGTCTGTCCGTCTGTCCGTCCGTCTGTCCGTTGTCCGTCTGTCTGTCCGTATGAACGCACAGATCTCAGAGATGGAGATATAGAGGATTGACATGTATGGGACATATGCTTCTTATGTCTGCAGGCAGATCAAGTTTATTTTCAATTTTGGCCACGCCCCCTCCCGCCCCCGCAATTTAGAAAAAACGTTATATCTCCCACAGTTTTGAAGATAATTGGCTTGTTTCTTCTGGACATAATTAGTTATTAGGATAACTTATCGATCCGCCAAAGGAATGAAGAAGATCGGTTTTCGAGCTATGATCAAAAGACAAATTTTCTTGGTACAGAGTATGTTATAGTCGGGCTTGACCGACTTTCTTTCTTGTTTTAAATTAAATTTGCGACAAAGTTCGAAGACATTTGTCAGATTTTTGAACATATGTTGTTCGGAATATCCGACGACTACTAGGTCATCCATGTAAAGAATTGCTTGTGATGGCTCTAGACCAGAGAATGCGAGTGTCATCATACGCATAAAAGAATTTGGGGCTACTTTTAGTCCATATGGTAATCGTGTATAACGATAAGAGCCTGTACTCGTTGAAAATGACGTTAAATTTCTTGATTTCTCTTCTAATTCAATCTGGTGAAATCCAAACATGATCCACTACTAAGCGCCATCTTTTTTCCGTTGAATTTGGAAGTGATTTCTGGGGAACCAAGAGAAGTGGGCTATTATATTCAGATATTGATGATTCGACTATTCCATCTTTAATTAATTTTTGGACCTGTTTGTCTATTTCTGGCTATTCTGAATGCGCATTTATATAATTTTTAATGTATACTGGTGTTTTGTCACTTAATCTGAGTTTTTGCTTGTAGAAACTGTTGGCAGAAATGGGCTCTGATTCGAGACCGAAGATATCAGCGAATTCTGTACATAGTGCCGTGAGTTTTTCTTTAAATTGATTGGGGAAGGTTAATTTAGACAAAATATCACTTGTCTTGGCGTTATCCATATAGGATGGTGAATGAATCTCGTAATCGTTAAGAGATTCAAATTTAATATTATTGCACTTTAATTGCTCATCTTTAGCCGTTGTATTTATTATACGAATAATGGCGCAATCGCTGTTGACGATTGAGCTGGCTATAATTATACCTGGTTCTGGTTCCTGGTTTGGTACCAAAACTGATTTTTCTGTGGACGATACCCGGATCTGTCGAATTACTTCAGATCTGGATGGTAAGAGTAACGTATTATCGTTAAATGAATTTTTTATTGGTGTCCGTATTTGAGTATGAAAGTTGTTTGGTCTGTAGTCTATTAAACAATTATATTTTGTGAAGAAATCTAAGCCAATAATAACATCAGTTGGTATTGGAAAATTTTCCGGTACGACATGAAAATCATGTGGAATTATATAATTATCGATGTGTAAGTCTATTTGAACTAGACCTAAAGATCGAATTGTTCCTTCCCCTATGCCTGTTATATTGGAGATAATGTGATTATTCACAGTTTTTAAATTGTTTGACGCTTTAATTAGTGAGATGTCTGCAGCTGTGTCCACTAATAAAATTATTGGTTTATGATTATCAGCATTGTGTACTGTGATTAGGTTGCACAGATTAAGATTACATGTATACAATTTTATTGTTGACAGCTGTTGTAGCTCAAGGGGACTTGTTGGTTTTCCGAGGTCGCAATTCTGACATTTTGATTTCCTCTGTTGTTGTGACCTCTGTAGTTATTGTTTTTGGCCTCTATAGATGTTAGGCACCTAGACCACGGTTGTTGTAACCGTTATTTTTGTTGTTTCTGTTATTGTTGTTTCCTCTAATTCATTGGTTACCTTGGTAACCCCTTCCTCTATTTCCGTTATTTTGATATCCACCGCGTCAATGCTGCAATTTTATTGCCTGTTGGACACTGTATTTTGTTGCTAATTCTGGGGTTAGTCCATCATGGAGATAGGCTCCTTCCAAGGCTTCTACTAGATGTTCAATTTCTTCTGTGTATACGTTGGCAGTCTAACTTTTCTGCTGCGAATTTAAAAGCCTGGCTGAAATTACTTCAACCGATTCGCCTTTTATTGTTGATCTTAGTTTATCTATAACACTGCTCGACAGCATTTTTCCCCAATTCACCAAACCAACTTTTTCTAAAGTATTTTGGCCCGCTGAGCACGAAAATCGACATGAAAAAAAAATCTGTCGAATCGTTATCGAGATATTATCGATAAACTGTTTTTTCGATTTTTTCAAAAGTTGCCTACACTTATACTCTCATAACTTTTTTGTTTCTACACCTATTGAAAAGTTTTAAGGCAATTAAGAAAGAACAAACCTGACGGAAACGTTCTTTTTTAGACAAAAATGTGATAGGATGACGGCTTTCAGAGCTATAGGACCAAATGTAGAAAAAAAAACCTTAATTTTTTCAAAATTTAAAAACTTATCGAAATTAAAGTGCTTAAAAATGCAAACTGATAAACAAAATTAATGTTTTTTTTTAAATTCGAAAATAAAGTATTTTATTAACTTTAAGAAAAGCCTTCATTCACAAAAATCGGACATGAAATGGTTTTTTCAAAAAATTTTTGGTGAATAGGGGCAGACTCACAAGTTTCATCACTAACTCAGCATTTTCACAAACCAAGTGGAATTCATTTAGATCTTTATTTTAAATCTCACATAAAACTTATTACGGCTCTTTACACTTATGCGTGACTTAATTTGACGTTCACATGACGATGTGACTCAGAAATGTAACGCACCGTGACTCAGTGTAAAACCAGCTTGTGTGACGCAGAATTGTGACGCACATTGACTCAGTGTAAAACCAGTTTTCGATATCGATAAGTTATCGATGGTAAAGCTTAAGAAAGTTAAGTAAATAAAGTCCAGAGAAAAATGCCCAAATTTATATGCAACAAGAGTGCTAACTTGTTTTGCTATGTTTGCGGGCTGTATGTTGGCTCTAGTGGAGGAGATAGCATTACGGAGTCGCTTAAAAAAACGTATTTTAATTACTTCGGACTGGCAATAAAAAATGAAGGTGCTCATTGGGTTCCACAAGTATTATGCTCAAGATGCCGTAGAATTTTGCAAAAGTGGTCTTCAGGAAAAATTTGTAACTTTTCATTTGAAACTCCAATGATTTGGAGGGAACCAGTGGACCACGAGAAGGATTGTTACGTTTGCCTTACCAAGATTTCTAGAACCAAAACCCGTGGGAAAAAGCATTGTGTTGAATATGCAGATGCTTCTTTCGTAACCAAACCAGCGATTCGTTCCAAGAACTGCGCAGCTCCAATATGTCCCCCAAGCTCCATAAAGCGCCGTAAGATCGAAAGCGATATATCAAGCGAAGAAGACTTCACTGCTTTGGAAAAAAAGCCACACCTTATTAATCAAGCAGAGTTGAGATTTAAATTAAAGATCTAAATGAATTCCACTTGGTTTGTGAAAATGCTGAGTTAGTGATGAAACTTGTGAATCTGCCCCTTTTCACCAAAAATTTTTTGAAAAAACCATTTCATGTCCGATTTTTGTGTATGAAGGCTTTTCTTAAAGTTAATAAAATACTTTATTTTCGAATTTAAAAAAAAACATTAATTTTGTTTATCAGTTTGCATTTTTAAGCACTTTAATTTCGATAAGTTTTTAAATTTTGAAAAAATTAATGGTTTTTTTTTCTACATTTGGGCCTATAGCTCTAAAAGCCGTCATCCTATCACATTTTTGTCTGAAAACGAAACTTTCCGTCAGGTTTCTTCTTTCTTAATTGCCTTAAAACTTTTCAATAGGTGTAGAAACAAAAAAGTTATTAGAGTTTAAGAGTAGGCAACTTTTGAAAAAATCGAAAAAACAGTTTATCGATAATATCTCGATAACGATTCGACAGATTTTTTTTTCATGTCGATTTTCGTGCTCAGCGGGCCAAAATACTTTAGAAAAAGTTGGTTTGGTGAATTGGGGGAAGATCGACTTTCATTTTGTCGAGCAGTGTAATCTGTTGAATGGTACTCTCGGTACTAATCAGATTTCTTGCATGTCCTTTTAATTTGGTTTTAATAACTGCAATAGCTGTCATCTTGTGGTTCTCTTTAATAGAGTCCACCAGTGTAAGTGCGTCTATGAAGCTTTGTAAGTTTTCAGCCTTACCACGAAATCAGGTATTAGGCTCGAAGCTGTTTTAAGAAACGCAATCACTGTTTGTGACATGTTTATTCCTTGTCTTATTGTAGGTGTTGGTGGTGTTAATTTTACTTCCTCTTCTGGTGTACTTTGTCCTTCGCCCATAAGTACCGAGGGGTCGAAATCTGCTGGTAAGTGTAGAACATTCGGACAAGACAACTGTAAGTTGTGTCTTTCTGAAATATAGTTTAAATTTTCCCTTAGTCTTCTGACTTCATCCGCTACTTGTGTACAGTGCGGGGAGGTAAGTCGTATTCTATTGGTATATACCAGTTCTCTTATTATATTGTATGTCAATATTAATATGTCTATGTGCTTTAGTTTGGTGTCATTTGAGATAAACGCACATTAATAAGAAACTTGAATGATTTGTCGAATCTATTTCTATTTTCCCTTATGGTTTCCGCTATTTGCTTCCATTCCATATGTACGCATTTTGTGTACTTGCTGGATCAACTTTTTATACCCGTTACTCGTAGAGTAAAAAGGGTATACTAAAGTCGTGCAAATGTATGTAACAGGCAGAAGGAAGCATCTCCGATATCATAAAGTATATATATTCTTCATCAGCATCAACAGCCGAGTCGATATAGCCATGTCCGTCTGTCCGTCCGTCCGTCCGTCCGTCCGTCCGTCAGTCCGTCCGTCCGTCCGTCCGTCTGTATGAACACCTAGATCTCAGAGACTAGAAGAGCTAGAGCAACCAAATTTTATACGTAAGCTAGTATTGTCTGTAGGCAGATCAAGTTTGTTTCAAATTTTGGCCACGCCCCCTCCCGCCCCCGCAATAAAAAATATTGAATAACTCCCACAATTTTTAAGATATCGAGCTCAGATTTTGCAGTGTAGTCTTTGTGGCAAATATCTACAATCTCACAAATTTTCAAAAGGATCGGATAATAAATGGCCGAGTTAAAAAAATGTTGCATACTTATCCGAGCTGAGCTGAGTAACGGGTATTTCGAAGTCGGGCAGGGCCGACTTTAACTTGCGCTCTCGTTTTTTTTTTATTTTGTCTTATTCAGTTGCCCTGCTTAGATATTTTTTCTTTAAGCACCTATTGTGCTATTTGTAAATTTTAAAGAATAGATTGGCACACATGATCACAACTATAATGATGAATAGTGTTGTTACTAGTCCCAAATCTTTGTTTTCAACCTCCACTTTGTTAATGACATTTGCAGTGGAATCCACTGTTTTTGTGTCGATTAATCCCATATTGGTTGTATTATTCTTTATGTAAATTGTATTTAGAGTTGAGACTTCTGGCTCGTTGCTTGGGAAATCTAAATCTTTACTTATACTGTCCCTATTCATTAAAATTTATAGTTTGAAAATATGTATGTCTTGCATGCGAAAGTTTGTGTTTACTAGGTGATTGAAAAAAGAAACTGATTTTATATGAATTAATTGTGTAATAATTGAAAATCTTCATGTAAAATTAACCCATTTTTCGCAAATCTTCATGTTTTTATTTGCTTTGAAATTTATCTTTTTGCGATAAACAGAATTCAAAATAAATGGAATAAAAAATTTTGTTGCTACTGGGTGAAATACCCAGTCCCAGAGATGTGGAAATGTTACTGTTATTTGTCATATGGTTGGCTCACAATTTTTATTTATACAACTACACGTCCAACCATATGATGTTAGTAAAAAGCCTAACAGAAATTAGTATTTTTCAAGCAGCGCTTTCGCGCATCGGCTTGGTTAGAGATTTATTTTAAAATATTGGCAATTAAGCCGTTGGCATAAATGCAGCCTTTATTGCTTTACTTTGCACCAGAGCAAAGTATGTTGTCCAGCGCCGTGAGATTTCTTATGTGCTCCTCCCTCTCCTGGGGAGTTGTTGACAATTTAAACAAGTCCTTGATGAGTATCCTTTTCTGTAGTAGTTTTATCCTTTGTCCACTCCTGTTACGTTTCTTCTTGGTGATCTTTTTCTCCTGCCGTGCCCGGTACTCAGCTATTTTGAGTGGGCGTGGTCCATCGATGGGACACACCTCCAAGGGTTCTTGAAGACTTGGTGCGTCCCTTTGCTCAATAGGAGCAGCCTCTTGAAGATCACCCATCAATTTTACTTTTATTGTTTATAATTCCAGCGTTGGTGCAAGGGGCGGACTGCCTCTCGCACTTGTAGACTGCTGCAGTTGTCCGGGGCCTATGAGCTCAGGCGAGGCCGGTGCTGGTCATCGCACAGGTCAACGTTTTTTTGATTTTGATTTGTTGCTGCCGTTGTCCGGGGTCTATGGGCTAAGGCGTAGCCGGTGCTGGTCATCGCACAGGTCAATGTTTGTAGTTTTGTTGTTCTGCTGCCGTCTGCCATGTAGAATTGGATTTCCCTTATTTGGTTGTTGTAGGCAACTATTTTTTTTCCACAATTCACAATTTTTGAATTACAGTAGGATCGACCTGTCACCAAGTAGGATTAGGTCGATCTCGTTTGTTGGTCGTCGTTAGTGCGCCGTAGGTGCACGTGGTCCCACCATAATACTTCGAATAGTTCAAGTCTTCTTTGCTTGATGGTCTTAATTGGATTGTTGTTAAGTTTTAATGTTTGAAGATTATTTCATGCAAATGTTGACCGTGACTGCGCCTCAAATGGTCCATCCGCTTAGTCCAATTTTTGGCATACTCTTTCCAACATTTCGGCCGGTTTCTCCCGAATAAATGTTATGGTGGCTGAAAGTGAGCGGAATTTTCAACTCATCATTTGAAGTGAGAACCCATCAGACGATATTAAAATTTGCTTTTTCTTTAAAGATATGGCGAAAAATGCGTTTTCCATGATTATTTGCTTTGAAAAACGTATGGAGGTCACACTGCATCAGAAGGCCCGAGGGTGCCCTAATTGGCGTTTGAAGAGAGATGTTCCTTAGTTTAAGGCAAATTTTTCAAATGTGATCGTCATGTACAAGCCAGAGCGGTGGTCGAATTATTATTTCAACCACTTTAGCATATAGCCCAAAGACTCTTCCTTTTGCATAAGTTTCGTTGCTTTTATATCAAACCACCTCGCGCGAATTTGCCGAATGGGTTCCACACTTACCATCCTCATTCAAACAATTTCTGTCTTCTTGGCGAACCCAGTTCTAAACTATAGCTTCACCCGGTTTGCTTAAAAAAGCAAAAATTATAAGCAATTGTCCAAATTATATTCGAAAGTAAAACCATCCTCGACCCACTTAATCCCACCTACTTTGCAATTAATTGAAATCGTATGGCTTCCAGAGTCCGTGACTTACCTTCTGGCTCAAGGAGAAAAAGTCTGGAGTGGTCGAGTCGAGGAAGACAATGAAATTCGCCATTTCTTAAATTAGATATTCTTAAATTTCTTAAATCGATCGTTGCTAGTTAGTTGTAAATTTTGGTAACAGTTAAAAAAGGCATGACAAAGTCCGTAATCATGGCCCGATAACGCTCCCCATTGACTGTTATCAAATTTATTGCGCCTAGCTCTTTGATCAATATAACAGAGAAAATCAAGGCCTTATTAATACAAGACTCCAAACTTATATTACTGGACTCCTGAAAAAATTCGCTTCAGAGACTTTCTTCCCGATGTAGGATTCTCATTGTGCCTGTGTATAGAGCAGCAGTAGTTAGCTATCAAATTTCTATCCCATCTTCCGCGATACTTAATCTAGGTTCGCAAGTGTAGTGAAATTTGGTTCAATCGTGGAAAAATACATTAGCATACATGTAACTATATTGCTTTAAGAGTTTTTGTGATTGCAACTTCAGTGGATCGAAACTAATCCCATGTCATTACATTCAATATGGCAAGAGCTAGTTTAAAATCTGTTGGATGTCCACCTCATAAATATACTTATGCAAGTGGATGGTCGGAAATGATCCATCGAGTGTTTGGAATTAGAACTATTCATAATTTTACTTTAAAAACGTCAAATGTCATTCGAAAAGCGACTAATATTTAGTAAATACTTTGACATTTACGAAATGCGTCGCTATTGAAGAAAGTTGGGAAATTTTAAAACTGTACGAAATTTAAAAAAACATTTGACAAAAAAATGTTCAGAAAACTCAATTTGTGGATCCATTCGTGAAGCGTGTTGGTTAAACTGGAATGTTGGTGGATGAACCAACCCGTGTACGTACTCGTCCGATGCGCTCAACCGAAAACATTGCTGCGGTTGCTGAAAATGTGCGTGAACAACCATCGACGTCAACTCGCCATCGATCTCAACAATTGGACATTTCGAGCACTTCTTTGATGCGAAATTTGCCTAAAGACCTTACCATGAAGCCATACAAACTTCAATTGGTGCAGCAGCTAAATCCAATTGACCATCCGAATAGTCTACTGTTCGCAAATTGGGCGGAAGATCGATTGGCCGAAGATGGTGAATTTGACCGAAAAATCATATTTTCGGATATAGGACATTCCCACACGGCGGTTATGTTAATAAACAAAAAAGACGCATCTGGGCACAGAAAATCCGCATATCGTCGTCGAGAAGCCAATGCACCCACCTCGTGTCACTGTTTGGTGAGAATTTTGGTCTCGAGGCATCATTTGTCCAGTTTTCTTTGAAACTGAAGAAGGAGCCACACTAACCGTGAATAGTGTAGTATGCGCACATATCGAATGCACACTGTACTCAGTGTTATGCATCAAACATAAAGGGTGAATTTTTAAGAGCTATAGGAAAGTTTTTCAAAAAAAAACACATAAAATTTAGAAAAATGCATGAAATCTTTATTTCAATCGATAGTACGGTCCATATAATTTAATGTTTGAAGATTATTTCATGCAAATGTTGACCGTGACTGCGCCTCAAATGGTCCATCCGCTTAGTCCAACTTTGGCATACTCTTTCCAACATTTCGGCCGGAGAGAGAGACTCTTGTGAGTAACTGACGTGTTTCTTTGTGCTCCGCAACAATTAATTTCTTGTGTCGTTTAACGTGCCAATTTTGTCGCAAATCTAACGTAATTAATTTTATTAGCATTGCCCGCTAGCGGTTTGTGCTTTTCTTTTCAGTTGTGCATCTTAACATTGCTAATTTGTCAAATTTTATTATTGCGGCGTCTGTGCTGTGTATTTTGTTAGTGTTTTTGATTTGCTTGCTTAGCAACTCCCCCTCTTTACACAGGTTTGTGTGTTCGATCGCTTGTGCATATTCTTTTCTTTTTGTGCTTAACTCCCACTCAGCTTTGTTGTTGCTCTGCTCTCAAAGATAAGAACGCTCGCTATCGAACTGCGCCCTGTGGGTGTTTTTGTTTTTTTTTTTGATTTTTGATGATTTCGCTTTGCTCCGCTTTCTCTTTAGTTTTGAGGCCCTCTGATAAATTTGGTGCATTATGTCGTGCTGAAAAAAGGCCTGCACATTTAAGAATGCAAATGAGTTGGAACAACTTCGGTTTATTACCTGCTGGTTGTGCGACGTTAGTATGCATATTAAATGTGCTGGGCTAAGTGAACGTGATCTGGACAAAGTTTACTCGCCTAAAAAGGATTGTGGTGCTTTGTGCTGGTCATACCCTTTGTGCGCTGAAAAACAATTTAATTTCTCGCGGATGTTCATCGACGTGAAAAATAAATTCGACAAAATGCACAATCTAACTAAGCATCTCGCAAGCGAGTTTCTCGCCAGTTCCGAGATGCTTAGTGAGTATAAGTTCGAGTCACCACCCCCGCGTCGGTTGGAGCCTCAATTTTTAAATGTGCCACCACCCGTGTCCGGCAACTCGAACCAATTTTCCCCCAATTGTAAAGAAATGTCGCCAACAATTTCATTGTCTGTCTCACCAGGCAATATGCTTGATTTGTCTCCTTTACCCTCCCCGAATCAAGCTATTGGAAATCTTTCAGATAGTCCTTCTTCTGTCCGTAGATTCGTGCAGTCCCCATTAGCGTCGACTGAACCTGTGGGCAGTGATTCCGTCTCTGTTCCTATTCCTCCTCAACCTCTTCTACTTTCCGTTATTGCACCGCGTAGGCAAGTATTTGTGTCTAGGTTGTTTCCGGAAACTACTTGCGAGTCAATTGCAGCATACATTGCTAGCAAATGCTCAGCAAGTGTTTCCATTTCAAAGTTTAGTTTTGCACAACCCCGTGATATAGCTTCGTTTAAGTTAAGTGCTCCGTCTGAATCATTTCCAATCATATGTGACCCAGCGTTCTGGTTGCCAGATATGATTGTGCATGAGTTCAGGCTAAAAAATCCAATGAGGCCAATGCCAGTCAACTTACCCTCATTTAGTTCATCCTCACGTGTAGCGTCTAATAGGGTTTCAAAAAACTAGTTCCGTGCGTCTGTCCTCTTATTGCCTATCAAAACGTTAGGGGCCTTTTATCTAAGCTCCATACGTTATTTTGGAATAGTGTTTAGTTGAATCTTTTGAATTTGACATAGTTGCATTTTCAGAGACTTGGTTAAAATCCGCAATTTCTGATTGTGAAATCTTGTCAAATGATTTTTATACCCGTTACTCGTAGAGTAAAAAGGGTATACTAAAGTCGTGCAAATGTATGTAACAGGCAGAAGAAAGCATCTCCGATATCATAAAGTATATATATTCTTGATCAGCATCAACAGTCGAGTCGATGTAGCCATGTCCGTCTGTCCGTCCGTCCGTCCGTCCGTCCGTCCGTCTGTATGAACACCTAGATCTCAGAGACTAGAAGAGCTAGAGCAACCAAATTTTATACGTAAGCTAGTATTGTCTGTAGGCAGATCAAGTTTGTTTCAAATTTTGGCCAAGCCCCCTCCCGCCCCCGCAATAAAAAAAATTGAATAACTCCCACAATTTTTAAGATATCGAGCTCAGATTTTGCAGTGTAGTCTATGTGGCCAATATCTACAATCTCACATAGGATCGGATCGGATAATAAATGGCTGAGTTAAAAAAATGTTGCATACTTATCCGAGCTGAGCTGAGTAACGGGTATTTCGAAGTCGGGCAGGGCCGATTTTAAACTTACGCTCTCGTTTTATCTATCGACATGATCGACCAGATCGGAAAGGTGGTGGTGTACTGATCGCAGTTAAGACCAGCCACAGTTCCAAACTGATCATTGTTGATAAGCCTGTGGGTGTTGAATTTGTTGCCGTAAAGGTAACCGTTCCATTATTTTTTTTTATTTATTACTTGTTCTTATATCCCACCTTCGTCCGATATTGAAATTTATATGCACCATGCAGCCTGCATTAAAGATGCTTTAGTCCACTTACGGGACATTGACACACTGGTTGTTGTAGATGATTTTAGCTTGCCTAACATCACATGGTCAAATCCTAATGGGTCGACTTACCTTGTACCATCAGTACAGCATGATTTTTTAGATTGTCTGCTTGACATGTCTCTTTTTCAAATTAATCCTGTACAAAACAATTTAAATAAATTGTTAGATCTTATTTTTGTCACTGATAGCACCAATGCCAGTGTCTCTAGGTCTCCCCCTCTATCACTACCCGAAGATTCTTACCATCCAACACTGGAAGTCTCGCTTTCAGTTTTTGGACCTGCCCCTTCAAATTCAAAAATCCCCAATATACCTCGTCGTTGCTTCCGTAAAGGAAACTTCACTTTGCTAAGTCAACTCATTTGTGCAACAGACTGGTCTCCATTGTACATTGTTGATTTGGATTTTGCTATTACCTTTTTCTACGAGTCTATTAATTCTCTCTTAGATATCTGCATTCCTAATAGCGTCGCTTCCACCGCGTCACTTAATCCCCCTTGGTACTGTCCTAGGTTATCAAATTTAAAAAATAATGAATCTAGATGCTTTAAAAAGTATAAACGTAATGGTTCTGCGATTGATTTTTCTAAATATTCTATAGCAAAATCTAACTTTTCACTTTTTAACTCAGAGTGCTATACAAATAATCTTGATCGGTGTTAAATTCAATTCGCACAGGATCCAAAACAATTCTTTAGCTTTGTGAACTCTAAGCGAAGATCTTCTTTTTTACCTTCCTCTTTTTTTCTGGGTAATCAAAAGGCTGGCAATGATTCCACAGCTGTTGACTTATTCGCCGATTTCTTCCAATCAACTTGTTCCTCTGCCCAATATGCGAACACTTCTTATCCTTATAACATTACTTCTTCCAACTCTATATGTGATCCCGAAATTTCCGAAACTTCTCTTCTTTCATTTTTAAAATCACAAAAATCCTCATTTTCTCCCTGATCTTCTCCTCTTTAAGCTCGATCGATTAGGATTTCCCTCTTCTTTTCTGCTTTAGGCTTCGTCCTATCTAAAAGATATAACTCAAAAAGTTCTGCTTTGTTCTAACACTTCAAAACCTGTGACTGTAACCTCTGGTGTACCTCAAGGTAGCCACCTGGGTCCTCTGTTCTTCACTCTATTTATCAATGATCTTCCTACAATATTATCATATTCTCGGATACTCATGTAAGCCGATGGCGTTAAATTTATTCTATTTTTCAACAACCCGATTCATTCTATTGGATTGCAAGATGATCTTAACTCCTTGCAGTCTTGGTGCTTGGTAAATCATTTGCATCTGAATTGCTCCAAGTGCATGTTTATGACTTTCCATCGATGCAAACCATTTCTGGTTTCCTATACAATTGGTAATGAACCGTTGCAACGTATTTCGTCTGTCGTTGATCTTGGAATTCTGTTTGACCGCAAATTGAGTTTTAATCACCATATCTCCACTATTGTTAACAAAGCGAATGGTGTACTTGGATTCATTAAACGTTGGTCAAAGGAGTTTAAAGATCCCTAAACTTCTTTATACAGCTTAAGTCCGTCCCGTGCTAGAATACTGTTCATCCGTATGGTGTCCGCAGTATAAAAAGCATGTTGATCGTATTGAATCAGTTCAGAAACAATTTTTGCTTTTTGCCCTTCGTGGCCTAAATTGGGACCCTAACCTCCGCTTGCCATCGTACTCCAGAAGACTCTTGCTTATAGACCTTCCTTCGCTAGCTAACCGTAGAAGAGTCTTAGGTGTTTCATTTCTTCACAAGTTAATTATCGGTGATGTAGATTCTTCTGAACTCTTATGTCGCCTTAACTGCTCTGTTCCTTCTAGGCCAACCAGAAACTTTTTTCCTTTAATCTTGTCTAGATGCACAACTGATTATGCCCAGCATAATCGATTTCGGGTTTTATGTCAAGACTACAACGATCTTTATCACCTCCTCTCAACAGATCTCTCTCTCTTCTCCTTAAAAACGTCCCTTTACACTTATCTCCGTGAAAATCTCTGACCGCTCCCAGCTGTGAATAGGGGCATAGCTTGCCGGACTGGCTAATAAATCTTCCCCCACCGGGTCAGAGATTTTTCGGTTATCCTTTTAGTTTTATTTTAATATATTTTTAATTTGTAATTTTCTATTTTTGGTCACTCTTCCATTTTATCTTTAATTATAGTTTTATGCCTTTATTCCTCTATGTATTTGTAAGCCTGCATTTTCTTATTCTTTTTATACCCTTGCAAAGGGTATTATAATTTTGCCCAGAAGTTTGCAACGCATAGAAATATTCATTTCCGACCCCATAAACTATATATATTCTTGATCATGGTGACGAGCTGAGTCGATTGAGCTTTGTCCGTCCGTCCGTCTGTCCGTCCGTCCGTCTGTCCGTCTGTCTGTCTGTCTGTCTGTCTGTTTCTATGCGATCTAATCTCTTAGTTTTAAAGCTATTGAGCTGAAATTTTGCACAGAGTCTTCTTTTTGCTGCACACTACTAATGTGTCGGAACCGACCGGATCGGATGACTATATCTCATAGCTCCCATAGGAACAATCGGTCGGTAAACTAGTTTTAGTATGAAAAACTTTTTTCTTTTCAATGGAAACGTCTCCAAACTTTGTCGTAGTAGGTTTTATATGTTTTTTTATAATCCTACCAATTTTTATTAAAATCGGACAACTATAAGGTATAGCTGCCATACAAAAGATTGGTCTGAAAAACAGTCTTAGCTAGAAAAACTTTTTTGTTTTTAATGGTAGCATCCTGCAATTTTGTATTTGTTTGTTTCTCGTGCTTTTACATAATTCTACAAGTTTTTGTTCAAATCGGATGACTATATCAAATAGCTCCCATACGAACGATCGGTCGGAAAATGGGAAAAACAGTATTTTTTGAAAATATTTAAGCGAGCACTTGCAAGGGTATAAAAACTTCGGCACAGACGAAGTTAGCTTGGCTTTCTCGTTTTTTTACCTCTTCACATCTCTTCAGGCCTGTTCCGGGCTTCACATAATTTATTAAACTTCAAATGAAATTAAATTCGAACGATTTTGTGTTCGCTGTTCTGGTATTCGACTTGCAATTTGACTGTTTCATTTCCAAATTGTTTTTCTTTTAACAACTCGCTGAACTTAATCAGTTGGATGAAACAATCAAAATACAAACTCTGCAAAAGCTTAATGTAGCTGTTTAATATCTCGCTTTATTTTGATTGCATATTATGAAAATTATGAACTTACATTTGTTTTCACATGCTCCAGGCGATGTGAATTCAAATCGAGTAATTATATCAAATTATAAAAACCAGAACAGGTAGCCAAGTCGAAATAGAGAAAATTTAATGTAAGTGAAAAACTGAACAGGCCTGTATATTTGTTAAATGGGTTTATTAGCTCTAATATCGACTCTGACCACAACAGGCTGTGAATCGGGGCATAGCTGGCCGGACCGGCAAATAAAAATCCCCCACCGAGTCGGAATCGTTATTAGTTTATTTTGTAATTTTGTTAGGCTTTCTTTTTTATGCCTCCTTAGTAAATAAGCCTTTTTATAACGTGCTTACAAATTTGTTGACAGCCTTTATTTGTCGACTATTAATAAATAAATAAATAAATAAATAAAAAAAAAATAAAATATCAAACCACCTCGCGCGAATGTGCCGAATGGGCCACACTCACCATCCTCATTCATTAAATTTCTTAAATCGATCGTTGTTAGTTAGTTGTAAATTTTGGTAACAGTTAAAAAAGGCATGACAAAGTCCGTAATCATGGCCCGATAACGCTCCCCATTGACTGTTATCAAATTTATTGCGCCTAGCTCTTTGATCAATATAACAGAGAAAATCAAGGCCTTATTAATACAAGACTCCAAACTTATATGCCTGGACCCCTGAAAAGATTCGCTTCAGAGACTTTCTTCCCGATGTCGGATTCT
Source organism: Lordiphosa fenestrarum (assembly GCA_035044985.1). Classification (NCBI taxonomy): domain Eukaryota; kingdom Metazoa; phylum Arthropoda; class Insecta; order Diptera; family Drosophilidae; genus Lordiphosa; species Lordiphosa fenestrarum. The sequence goes on from JAWNNO010004300.1 coordinate 234,898, forward strand.
CACTGTGCCTGTGTATAGAGCAGCAGTAGTTAGCTATCAAATTTCTATCCCATCTTCCGCGATACTTAATCTAGGTTCGCAAGTGTAGTGAAATCCCATTCGGTTCAATCGTGGCCATACAGTGCTGGGAATGCTGATTAGTTTTTTTAATCAGTCATCGCTTAAGTAAAAAAAAATGTTTTTTTAATAATGGAGTTTTCCAAGCTAGAGACAATTACTTAATCTAAATAGTTGAACTTTTCAATTATCATTAAGTCTTGATGAAATTTGCTTACATTTTAGCTCAACTATTTTTTCGTGTCAATTGAATTTTAGTTGAATTTGTCCATTCAAATTTAGAATTAATTGAAAATTCAAGCTTTAAGTCAACTAATAGTAGCACTTCAACCCAGTCAAGTGCCAGCTGGTACTTATTTATTTATTTCCCTTCCATTAAAATTTTGCTTGAGATTTTTCCCTTCCATTAACTGTTCAATTGGGATTTTTTACTCCAGCCAAATTTTAATTGGACAATTTCCCTAACATTTCATTTTCAATTGAGACTTTTCACAACCAGTCAAAATTTAATTGGGATATTTCACTTCAGTTGAATTTTCAATTGGGACTTTTCACACCAGTCTATATGTTATTGAGAAATTTGTATAAAAAACAAAAGCAACTGTGTACAAATGATTTTCAGTACGGTGAAGTCTTGTATTTTTTCCTGGTTTCCATGGCGAATAGCTGACTTTGCAATCGAATATCGAATATTATTTGATTTATAGTTCGTACACTCAGAGAAATGTAGCACGAATCGGCGAGACCAATTCTTCTTGGTTTTCGTATTTATCTTCTTGATTTTGTAAGAACAAATCTTCTCGGATCCAAGCAGCAAACGTTCTCGACTTCGAGCTTGTAGGGACGTGCGGGGCTAAGCTTCGAGGCAGTCTTCGAGTTCATGAGTTCAAGTCATAGTTGAGGTAAGCAAAAAATGAGAGCGTAAGTTAAAGTCGGCCCTGCCCGACTTCGAAATACCCGTTACTCAGCTCAGCTCGGATAAGTATGCAACATTTTTTTAACTCGGCCATTTATTATCCGATCCTTTTGAAAATTGAGTGAGATTGTAGATATTGGCCACATTGACTACACTGCAAAATCTGGGCTCGATATCTTAAAAATTGTGGGAGTTTTTCAATATTTTTTATTGCGGGGGCGGGAGGGGGCGTGACCAAAATTTGAAACAAACTTGATCTGCCTACAGACAATACTAGCTTACGTGTAAAATTTGGTTGCTCTAGCTCTTCTAGTCTCTGAGATCTAGGTGTTCATACAGACGGACGGACGGACAGACATGGCTATATCGACTCGGCTGTTGATGCTGATGAAGAATATATATACTTTATGATATCGGAGATGCTTCCTTCTGCCTGTTACATACATTTGCACGACTTTAGTATACCCTTTTCACTCTACGAGTAACGGGTATAATTAAATTGATAAATGGTATTTAAAAACTAATCACAACTTGGCATAAAGCAGTGGGGTGGGGTTTGGGCGTGTGTGTGGTGATGTCTCTCCCGTGCCACCGCACCAAGTCTTTCGAAGAAGATATATTCTTGGAGTCGAGAATTTTATGCTTGCAGCCAAGACGATATATTCTTCACATCGAGATTATCATTTATTCTTGCAGCCAAGTAGATCTTTTCTTGGATCCAAGAAGATTTCTCCTTGATATCAAGGGGACTAATTCTAAAACCAAGAATACTCTTCTCGAAAATCTATTCTTGATATCAAGAACGATTTTCATGATTTGTTCTATGAGTGTATTGAATAACTTTAAAGGCGTTTTTATACCCTTGCAGAGGGTATATTAAAATTGTCGAGATGTTTGTAACGCATAGAAGGAAGCATCTCCGACCACATAAAGTATATATTCTTGATCAGTATGACGAGCTGAGTTGATTTTGCCATGTCCGTCTGTCCGTCTCATTTTTAATGGAAACAGGGTATAAAAACCGTTTGCGATAGTGACGACAGCTTCAAAGACAAAGATGTTGTTCCTGATGAAAGTCCTGGGCATAAGAGTATTTATTTCTTCTGCAGAGAACAATGTAGTACAAAATAACTATAAATAGCTAAAAAAAAATTATGAATGCGGCTAAGGAACATCGTTTCATTTATTATTAAGTAATTAATTTTTTTATTGACATTTTTTATTCAAATGAAAAATTATTGTTTGCCTTTAACAAAACCAGCATTTCAAAATTTTCATCAGACAGAGCATTGCGGTGAGGGGTGTTTACAAATCCTGCGTAGGAAAATAATCGTCACACTGGAGTTGACGACGGCAATGGGGTGATATATATTAAAAACATTGCCTTAATTGTCGGATGTTTCAAAAGGCATTATAGTGTTGTATCTTCATCTGTAAGATAAATTTCCAATTCTCTCCTTATCTCGGGTTGTGCACTAATTTGTGGGGCTATAATGAATTGTAAATTATGTTGGCATCGCTTATCGATATTCGATTACAAAGTCAGTTATTCGCCATCGAAACCAGGAAAAATTACAAGACTTCACCGTACTGAAAACCAGGGTTGCAAACCTGGAACAAATCAGGAGGGGTTTACTCCGAGAATCAAAACCACGAACCATTTTGGGTTTGGGTTCACCTGCGGGCTCACGGAGCGGGTTCAACAGGTCGCTGTACCCAGGTTCGGGATCGAACCGGGGTTCACTCATTGTTACAAGGTTATCATTAATATTTCTTCCAGTAACTTTTTATCAATACAGGCTCTATGGCTGGATAAAACAAACTTAAGAGTAGATAAAGTGCGCTCGACTGATACTTGTGTTGCACGAACAGATAATACATGAAATGCGGTATTTATAAGTTCTTTACAATAATAGTTTTCCCACAACTTAAAAACATTAGAATTTTGAGGCAATCTTTGAATTCCGTCAAAAGGAGCAATGAAGTCGTTTAGTTCTCCACGTACAAATTTCAACTTTCCATTCACTTGTATGGTCGCTACTTATCTAATGAAGTACTAGAGTCTTTGGTACATGTATGCACATTTGTACATAAATATTTACGAACATTTAACCACCAATTAAAAACCTGCATGTTTTCTTTAATAGCAGCTAGAAAAATGTAGGATAAATTTATTGCTGAACCAAACACTGGGGGTTAAATCCAGAAAACGATTGTCTTCGCGACAGATTCTTTGGCTACGCTTTTGACTTTGCAAAGTCAGCAGCGTTTGTGTGTGAGCTCACTCAGTGCGTGCGTGTATATGTAAATTATATGCGCTCTCTCATTTTCTCCCGCACTGGCACTCTCTGCTGCCGACGCGTTCGTTTTTATCGCTTGTTGTTGTTATTGTTGGCTTTGTTAACGGACTACTTTTTGCCGACGAGACCACCTGATATTATTGCATCATGTCTCTGCTTACACTGGAGTCTGCTAACCAGTGTTGCCAATTTACCTACTTTCGCACCAGATCTAGGTATTTTGTAAGGTCGAAAGCCAGAAAGTCTGTGCAGGAAAGCTATAGCAGCATATGGGTTGTGAGCAGAGTTCGCAAAAACCGGTCCTCTCTTTGCAGTTCTCAGAAAAAAAAAACGGTTACGTGCGGCACATTGATAGAGAGGGACGGAAGCAACCTTTAAATGCGCTCTCTGGTTGTGTTCGGTTGGGAGAGGAGAGAAACACATTTGCTTTTGTTTTTTCTGTCTCGGTCTTTTGCCAACCGTTTTGCAGAGACCGCTTGCTCAAAAGATCTTGAATTTGAATTATTGCATCTCAAAACAAGAAAAAAATGTGATCTCAAATTTTTGAGAACAAATGTTCATCACTGAAAAGTATAAGTATCCATTCAGACGTGTGGGTGGGCAACAGCCTAACGAGCTAACACGTCCGCCATCGCGTCGTTGCGCGCTGGGCGTCTTGGGCTCAACTCCCAGTAAGTCCGAAATTTCTTTTATTTTTTATACCCTTGCAAAGGGTATTATAATTTTGCCCAGAAGTTTGCAACGCATAGAAATATTCATTTCCGACCCCATAAACTATATATATTCTTGATCAGGGGGACGAGCTGAGTCGATTGAGCATTGTCCGCCCGTCTGTCCGTCTGTCCGTCCGTCCGTCTGTCTGTCTGTTTCTACGCGAACTAGTCTCTCAGTTTTAAAGCAATCGAGCTGAAATTTTGCACAGAGTCTTCTTTTTGCTGCACACTTCTAATATGTCGGAACCGACTGGATCGGATGACTATATCTCATAGTTCCCATAGGAACAATCAGTCGGAAAACTAGTTTTAGTATGAAAAACTTTTTTCTTTTCACTGGAAACGACTCCAAACATTGTAATCGTAGGTTTTATATGTTTTTTTATAATTCTACCAAGTTTTATCAAAATCGGACAACTATATGGTATAGCTGCCATACAAAAGATAGGTTTGAATAACATTCTTAGTTAGAAAAACATTTTTGTTTTTAATGGTAGCATCCTGCAATTTGGCATTGGTTTGTTTCAAATCCTTTCATATAAATTTACAAATATTTGGCCAAATCGGATGACTATATCATGTAGCCCACATACAAACAATAGGTCGGAAAATGGGAAAATCAGTATTTTTTGAAAATATTTAAGCGAGCACTTGCAAGGGTATAAATCTTTGGCACAGACGAAGTTAGCTAAGCTTTCTCGTTTTAGTTTAAAATGTTCTCAAAAACTGAAAATCCGTTCATGATTAGTTTTTGACAACGAATGTGCTCATATTGAGACCAATGTTCTCGGTTTTTCACTCTGTGTATGCTCAAAAAAATCGACAATCGAAAATTGATTTTTGAAATGCAAAATTCGCGAGTCTGGTCATTGTGCGTCGCCCAGGCGTCTGCTAGTATCACGATAGCGATACGGTATTTCGAACTGCCGCTATGAAGCAGGTTTTACATTTACGAATCGTCATTCGATGCTCCGGAGCCGTTTGGCCATCACGGTCTAATCAGTCGGTCCAGTTTTGAACGATTTTTCCTTTAGCTCCTTTAGCCTTGATAATTGTCAGGTTCGACTTTTACTGTTATCGATTTTCAAGACTATCAATTGTGCTCACTATCGATAATTTTCAAACACCACTGTGTCTTGGTTTTGGTTTATGCTCTCACGTTGCTCTTACATTTACAACACAAAAAGAAAATTACTTTATATTGATTTGCCAGTATTGTATTTTTAAATCAGATTATGATTATCCCTCGTAAAGAGCTTCGCTCGTACCGGGTGTTCCACGACGCCCACTCCTTTTTTTTACTCTGGTTCGGGATCGGTTCCGAATTCCCAAATATCCCGGAGCCTCCGATTCCGGAGCGGTTCGACTCCGAACCGGTTTACAGCTCGCTTTTGCGAGCCATTTCAAACCGGGATAAGGAGGGAATTGGAAATGTATCTTACTGAGAATAGTATTCTTGGTTTTAGAATTAGTCTCCATGATATCAAGGAGAAATCTTCTTGGATCCAAGAAAAGATCTACTTGGTTGCAAGAATAAATGATAATCTCGATGTGAAGAATATATCGTCTTGGCTGCAAGCATAAAATTCTCGACTCCAAGAATATATCTTCTTCGAAAGACTTGGTGCGGTGGCACGGGAGATACATCACCACACACTAGAGCTGGGAAAAAATCGATGTTGGCAACCATCGGTGTTTCCGATGTTTGTGCACAGTCGGATCCGCCCCACCTTATATTGTATCATGGTGTCAGCCAGAGTTGGGCAAATTTTAATTGATTAACAATTAAAAAATTAACAATTAATTAATTGTAGATGCGAAATCTGTCGGAGTTAACAATTAATTAACTGTAATTGCAATATTTGGTGATTCACAATTGATTAATTATTAATCGTCAGTTTCTACAGTTAACAATTGATTAACTGTCAATCTGTTTGATAAATTTGATTAAAAATTAACAGTTGAATAGTAAAATAAGATTTGTATTTTTTTATTTTAATTTTATTTCCTATAATAGCTTAAGTTGCATTTCAGCACCACCCTCTTCTGAACCATGCTATCCGAAGACAAAGAAATAAGTCGTTCAACTGCTGCCGACGCTTCGCGTTTAAAAGGAACTTATTTTACGAAATGTTGACTTTGGCGCTCTATATCTCTGGTATTGCTCACGCAATTTTAATAAACTTTTATTTATTTGAAATCTTGAACAATTCCTAATCAACCAAAAAAAAAATGAATTCAAAATATCGATCGGTTCAAAAGTTATAGAATTTTGTCCAAGGCAAAACGATTCTGGACCACTGTGCGAGGATGGTTATATTTTAAAAATACCTTCAGCTTTCGGGATTTTGAATCAGAACCTGCAGTTCCTGACTTTCCTCTGCATCAAAAGTTCTGTTTTAGTCAAAAGCGAATTAGAGGGCTCTTGATTCATTTCGGTTATTGGTACATCCGAGCCAGAATCAGAATTGAAAATAATTATACTCTGTACCGTAGGTACATAGAGTATTATAAGTTTGTGCAAAAGCATGTAACATCCAGAAGGAAACATCTCCGACCCCGTAAAGTATATGTATATATTCTTGATCAGCATCAACAGCCGAGTCGATATAGCCATGTCCGTCTGTCCGTCCGTCTGTCTGTCCGTATGAACGCACAGATCTTAGAGATGGTAAGAGATAGAGGTTTGACATGTATGGGACATATGCGTCTTATGTCTGCCGGCAGATCAAGTTTATTTTCAATTTTGGCCACGCCCCCTCCCGCCCCCGCAATTTAGAAAAAACGTCATATCTACCAAAGTTTTGAAGATAGATGGCTTGTTCCTTCTGGACTTAGTTATTAGGATAACTTATCGATCCGCTAAAGAAATGAAGAAGATCGGATGAACGGTTTTCGAGTTATGATCAAAAGACAAATTTTCTTGGTTCAGATTATGTTATAGTCGGGCTTGACCGACTTTCTTTCTTGTTTTTAAATATACATGCCCAAACAGCTTACTTAATTGTTAATTAGAGCTGTAGTCTAGAACAATTGAAAAATTCAACTGCAATTAATTCAATTGCAAGTTACAATTAATTTTAGTTAATTCAATTGCAAGCTGCAATTAATATGTTAATTGTTGTTAATTTTAACTGCAATTAAATTAACTGCTTGAAAAGATTAATTAATTAATCAATTGATTAAAAATTTAATTGATTAATGCCCAACACTGGTGTCAGCTACCAGGAACAAACGTTGTTTGTTTCGCATGCGTCATCTATAACATCTATAAATCTTAAATAGTTTGTAGCTTGTTTCGAACTAGATCACAGAATTGCGACAAGGACAATGAATTTTTCTTGATCGACATGAACAAACAGAGAAAATTTAGTAAAGTAAATAAAGCGAGGATCAAACATACATTCACTTTCCTATATATATTTTGATATATACTGCGAGACATACAATAAAAATGCTTTAAATAGACTCGATTTGAAAAATTATGTCTCATATGTGCTTGTATTTAACTTGTTTAAGTTTCCAAATAAGCAGACACATTCAAGTGTAACGCTTCTTTAAGCTAACTCACAAACACACACATACGTTCAAAGTGGAACCTATAAATATAGCACAAATGTCGAAGCTTTGTCTAGTTGATTCCCAGCTGTGTTTCATTACAGACAAGCGCTTGGTTAATTATTTGCGGTTCCTTTATTGAAGATAAAATTTTAGTTTTGTGTTTAATACAACAAATCTTTAATAAAGAAAATGGTGAGTTAATGTGTATCCGATACTAATGTCGTTGAGATTGTCCCTTATGGAAATGGATTTATCCAAATGGATCTTTTGCATTTTATAAAACAATAATGTAGGAAATTTGTATTTACAAATTTTTTATTCACATATTAGCTAAAATCTATTAAAGCGATCATATAATGTGTTAAATTGCACAATAATTGTGAACGATTGAGCAAAAGTTACTTTTACTTCCGATATAGTCTAATAGACTCCTCAAAAACTATCACTCTTAACGAGCCATGCAAAGGACACAAGCTTTCTCGCCACAGAAATTAGCCCGAGCCTCCGTTTGTTTAATTGTATATAAAATAAATAAAACATACAATCAATTCTGCCTTTTAACGTATTTGGAAACTTTGCTTGCACCAATGGAACCTGCCAAAATAAATACAAGCAGTTTGAATACAATTAATTTTAAACTGTAAAAAGTGCCATTTGCTAAAAATTCATGCAAAAGTTACGATTCAGTCAGCTGTAACGGAATTGTTGTCTTTTTGTTGAGATAATGACCGGATGCCATGGATAAACATGACTATAAGGTATTAAAATATATTTGGGCAAAAACGTTTATATTTTGTTTCTTCTATAAATTGCTTTCTGAATTGCAGAAATTGAGGTCATTTTTATCTTTGTGTTGTTTTCTTATTGTTTAAAATGATAAATAAGAATGAAAGTATGTCAAGCGCGACTGTTATACACTCTGCTACAGCCAAAGTTAAGAAACACCTTTCTCACTTGAAACTGCCGTGGTATCTATTACTCTCTTTTTTTCAGTATGCTGTATATTAATAATGCTCTTACAACACGAGTTTTCCAGACTCGCCGTTTTTGATTTAAATAAAAATATAATTTTTCACATACCCCAAAATATAATTTGTGGGCTTAGTGACCTATTTATACCCTGTACCAGAGGGACACAAAGTATCAGGGGTGTTACAGAAATAACTTTTGCTTGAAATTCGCATGAATTTCAATTCGCCATGCCACTGACGTTTGCGAGTGATTTCAAAATCGCAAGCTACTGAGTCAGCGAATTGCTTAAATAAGCCAATATAATGCATTTCCAAAAAAAAAATAAACTTTGTTGATTTGAATTTCGAGATTAATCGAATTTGGTTTTTAAGCGTTTGTAATAGAAAATTTTGTATTAAAACAAAGACAAAACTACAAAATGAAGTCCCATTAATTGTTGCGTTAACCTTTTTAATGCAATTTGTAACTCGGTTGCTGCCAATTTGAGTTCAAAAAGGTGGCAACGCCGCCAATAAAGTGACCGGCGAATACATACATGACGGCAAAATAAACACGAGAATAATCAAAAATGCAATTATTTGTATCTCCAATGAACCGTCAGATCCAAAACCCAAAAAACCGTCAAATCAACAATTTTTAAATAAGAGCCTCGGGGTTTGGTATGCATTAAGCAAGGCCCAATATCTATCTATTTTGAAAAGAACAATCAGATCGGACAAAAAACACCGGAGCTATAAGCGAAACAATTGACTTCTTTGAGGTTGGTGGAAACGCTAAATAATGTTGCCTACTTTCAGGATGATACATTCATCTTCTAAAATTTAAAAACAAATATATGAAAACAAATGAACAGGGTATTTTGTAAACGGGGCACTCGACTGCAGCGCCCTTACTTGTTTGATTTAGGGCCGCTGTGACTCATCGTATAAATGTTTTAATGTTCAATGTTAAGTTAGTAAAAAATGGTTATATCTTCTTGTGTTATTTTGTGTTATTTTGAGCCTTGAAGTCGAAATCCGAGTCCGATCTTATTGGACTTTAAGAATAAAAAATATTGGTAATTTTTGGACATATATCAACACGTGGTTATAACTTAATAATGGTGGCTCTTACAGTTACGTTTTTTAAAATTATCGCCAAAGGGCAAACCTAATAAGCATACAAAAACTGATACCTCTATTATCAGCACCAAATGTAAATATGTAAGTTTTAGCCTGATAGTCGCTATTGGAGTGGAGTTATGAGGGCGGAAAGTAAAATCAAAAAACGGTTTTCTTAAGAACTGCTTAACCGATTTTGTTGAGCTAAATATATATTGTAAGTGTTCACAACACGATTCCAAAATCTATTTTGGCCCACGGACATAAAGCCCATATCAAAATTAGTCGTAGTCTACTCCGAAAAATCACTCAAATTTGGAATTTGCGATAAGTCCGCTTAGAACTCGGACATAATGACCAGCTTTCTTCGGACACAAGGCCCATATGGAAATTTGAAATCAGTGTCAAAACACATCTAAAAATTGTAATCAAAATACCGAAATATACAAAAAAAGAAGAATTTGCAAACTTAAAGATAGGAAATGGTGGTTTCTGGAAGAAGAGTGACGTCGATAATGGATAGATATGAGGAAGACCAGGATCTTCAAGGGAAAGCAATTGGTGGGATCGGCTTTAATGAAACCATTGCAGCCAGCGATTCCTATTGAGCCTCGGCATCAAGCAAAATCGACCACAGTCCACCCACTCGATGTCCACGACCAATCACTGCAATGACATCTTTTCTCGTAAATATTCTCCAGATGATATTGCACATTAATAATATCCATGGATTCGATCAATGGCACATGACCTGGCTTCCGGCTCTTCCATTAATTTATAGAAGCTTTCGTCGTCTTGTGGATCTCCTTAAAAGATATGCTATATTATCAGCGCTGTATCTTATTTTGCAAGAAAAAGTGGTGCTTAAGTTTTGCAATGGCAATTTCTTTATATGAGTAACCTTTTTTCAAATAAAACTAGAATCTTCGGAAATACACCTAGTATGTGCTTACTTCAAGCTGTTTTGTGGCACTAAAGGCCATAGTTGTACTTAATTGTTAAGTAGGGTTGCCCATACCGCCAAATGATTATTTTAGAACTTTTCTTCTTAGTTCAGTTGGTGCTGTCTCTGTTACCTGCTTTATTTGGTTTAAAATCAGTCATAGTACTTGCGGTCTACTGGCAGAAAGCTATTCGCTCTAAAAGTTATCGTAAAGCCGCCGTCTAGTGTCGGCTAATTCTTTTTTTATTAGCTGTTGAATATGTTCAAAGAAGATTTATCCGCGGTGAGTTTTCGCGATTTATTTATATTAGAGCAAAACCGTTAATTAAATTCAACGAGGTGTATTTGTTGTCAAAAAATTCAATTGTAAATTCGGACTTATCGCCCATGGGCTTTATGTCCGGACATAAGGCCCAGAAATGTTCTGAGTTATATTTTAAAGTAGCGACCAAATTTTTTTTTATGGGCTTTATGTCCGTGGGCTTTATGCCATATCATCAATTTTTTCACTCTGTTAATCTACTGCGACACCAGGGTTTAAAAAACTGTTAGCATATTTCTAGTAGCACTGAAATGTATGTCTTTCCTTGTCTTGTGCTTTGTTTTTTCACATGGACAGTATAGCAATAGGCTATTGCCAAAGACTACATATAATAGATACCGCGCCTCATACTATCTCCCATATTTTTCATTTTGAAGCTTCATGGCTCGGGCGGGCGGGGAACAAACGAAAAAAATCTAAAAATAGAAACTCCTAAAAATGGAGAACAAGCCTTTTACAACTGTCTAGAGTTTCAATTTAATTACAACAACAAAGCAAGGCCGATTAAGTTTCACATTTTTACAGTGACAATCAAATTCTACGATGGCATTGTGTGCAGAGCGTTTTCTTTATAAAACGGAGGTTGCGTGTTCGAGTCCTGGTGCTGCTGACGCGTAATTTTTTTTTTTATTATCGCCTGTACCTTTGGTTTATTTTCCTTATTGAATTCGGTTATTGTCTTCGTCTTTTCGACATCTGATGTTGACATGGCAACATCGTGCGGCATAGCCATTTTGTTGTTGACGACAAATGAACTTCGGTCTACGTTGTGACTATGCTCAGATTTGTCTGAACGTTTTTATTTAAGCTGTGCCGTTCAGCCGAAATGAGTCGAAAATGTTCCCATAAGACGTTTTTCAGATTTCCTTATGCCGATTCCATTTTTGGCCAAATCTGGCGTGAAAAATGTGATATTCTTGGAAAATTATGAACAAAAATATTTATATGCAACTCCTAGATTTTCTCTTCCTTGTTCTTCTTCGAAATCATTGCAATTTGGCATTGGAAAACGCAGTCTCAAAAAAGAAAAGGCTTAAAATAATTGCTGGCAAATAAAAAATCAATTAAACAACATATATTATAAATACAAAAAAAAAAAATACAAAAAAGTAAAGAAAGCTAGTCTCCACCAGTATTCGAACCAACAAATTTAAAATGAAAGGCATCTAGCCCAACCACTCAGCCAAAGCCTAATACATAATTTCGTAGCTTAATTCCAATATAAGCCTCCACGTGAAGACAGACAAGCAAAAATTGGTAGCCAATGTCAGCTACCAGGAACAAACATTTTTTGGTTCACATGCGTCATCTATAACATCTATAAATCTTTGCTATTGCCAATAGCATATGGCAATATGCTTTGTTGTGCTGTGCTATTGAACATTGCAAATGCATGGCACACTAAGCTAACTATTTGCAGGAAATGTTCAATAGCAAAGCATAATCCAGAAACATATTTGTAGTAATTCATATTGAATTGAAATCATTCGTTGACAAAAATAGAGTTGTCTCGCTTTGTTGTAAATCGTGAACAGTGATTCTCAATATTTTACCGAACGGCTTGGGCATGTTTAAGCTCATTTTGTGCTCGCTAAATAAAATAAAAAACTTTACGTTCCTCGCCTTGGAATCGAAATCGGGACCTCGTGCTTAAAACGACAGCCGACATCTCAACCGCCTCAACCATCGTTCTCATGTGAGACTTTGCGATAAATCACAATGAAAAGTGCAGCCAAACGGCTCAGAACTCAAAGAGCAACAACCACGGCGGTGTTTTTTCGTGAACGTTGGGTTAGTTTTGTGAACGATCCTTTCTGAACCATTTCGTTCGTGAATTTTCGTTCACAAAACTCGTTCGTGGTGCATAGCTTTTGGACAGGACTTGAATATCATGGACAATTTTTTTTGGTTAGCTTGCTTTAGTTAGTTAAAATTTTTTCCACTACTAAAGTTGATACTGTGGGAGGATAATAGAATAACCAAATCCAAGAGAGCTATCCGAGAGAGCTAATCAGCCAAGTATATATAGACATGTCCGTGTCCGTCAGACTGTCCATTTCATTAACAGATCTTTGTAATCGTAAGAGCTCCAGGCATTAAGTTTCTGAACACAGGCTTGTTTTAAATCTATTAAAATCTTCTTATTTCTGTTTATTTTTTTAATTGAAATGATTACTACAAATATGTTTCTGGAATATGCTGTGCTATTGAACTTTACCGGCAAATAGTTAGCTTAGTGCGCCATGCGTTTGAAATGTTCAAAAGCTCAGCACAGCACAACAAAGCATTTCTAATGTGCTATTGCTATACTATCGAAATTGTCAAAGCAGAGTAATAGCACAACCTGACTTTCTGATTATAGTACTATTGCTTTCCATGTGAACTACGATTTCGAAAAAGTACAGCACAGACGATGGAAAATGAAATTAAAATCTGACAGTAATTTTAAACCCTGTCCGACACTTATAAATTTTTTGTGATTTTTTTTTTCATTTAAAGGTCCCTAACACATAAGTGGTATTCCTGAAAGTGATTTAGATTTGATTTAGATTTTGTCAATCAGCTGTTCACAGCTGTTCCATACAATATAATCTAAATCAAATCTAAATTGCTTTCAGGATACCACTAATATATATTTTCCAATCACATCGCAAGGCGATGACAGGATGAAATTCAATATATAGGCTATTTACACTAGGAGCTATTAATCCATAACGCACTCCTAATGTGAATCAACTTTTAGACATTATAGGGAAAATTTCAGTCAATGCTGTGTGAGTAGATACAGTTTGCTTCATCGTATTAAACATATTTCAAAACTATTTACATGTTTTTTTTAATTTTCACCGTACTGGTCACTTATGATGCCATCGCAAAAAATTTTATATTTTAAGGGATATCCAAATAGAAAAACCAGCAAAAACCTGTAGGTGTAGCAGTTGATTAACAGTTGCCTTAGAACTGTGAAAAAACATTTTTATACCCTTGCAAAGGGTATTATAATTTTGCCCAGAAGTTTGCAACGCATAGAAATATTCGTTTCCGACCCCATAAACTATATATATTCTTGATCAGGGTGACGAGCTGAGTCGGATTCGAGTCTGTCCGTCCGTCTGTCCGTCCGTCCGTCTGTCTGTCTGTTTCTACGCGAACTAGTCTCTCAGTTTTAAAGCTATCGAGCTGAAATTTTGCACAGAGTCTTCTTTTTGCTGCACACTACTAATATGTCGGAGCCGACCGGATCGGATGACTATATCTCATAGCTCCCATAGGAATAATCGGTCGGAAAACTAGTGTTAGTAAGAAAAACTTTTTTCTTTTCACTGGAAACGTCTCCAATCTTTGTAATCGTAGGTTTTCTATGTTTTTTTATAAATCTACCAAGTTTTATTAAAGTCGGACAACTATATGGTATAGCTGCCATAAAAAAGATAGGTATGAAAAACAGTCTTAGTTAGAAAAACTTTTTTGTTTTTAATGGTAGCATCCTGCAATTTTGTATTTGTTAGTTTCTCATGCTTTTACATAATTCTACAAGTTTTTGTCCAAATCGGATGACTATATCATTTAGCTCCCATACGAACGATCGTTCGGAAAATGTGAAAAAGTATTTTTTGAAAATATTTAAGCGAGCACTTGCAAGGGTATAAAAACTTCGGCACAGACGAGGTTAGCTTAGCTTTCTCGTTTTTTATTTGTATTGTGGACACTGACAACATTTATTTTACTCATCCAAATCGGTTAAATGGTTTCTAAGAAAACCCAGTTTTTTTAATTTAACGTTCCGCCCTCATAACTTTACTCCAATAGCGACTATCAGGACTAAAAATTTGGGAGAGTAAGTTTCTCATTGATGGTCCTCACATATTTAAATATGGAGCTGATAAGAGCGGGGTCAGTTTTTGTATGCTTATTCGGCTAGGCCCATTCGACAAACTTTAAGAACTTCCCAGAATTTGTTGAGGATTTTAGACCTTGTGCTCTATCAAACACCAATATTAAAATTTATCTTTTTAACTATCGGCCCTGTTCCTAATTCCGAGTCGGGTTTCGTGTAAACGTTGTTTTTATACTCTGTACCGTAGGTACATAGAGTATTATAAGATTGTGCAAAAGTATGTAACATCCAGAAGTAAGCATCTCCGACCCCATAAAGTATATATATTCTTGATCAGCATCAACAGCCGAGTCGATATAGCCATGTCCGTCTGTCTGTCTGTCTGTCCGTATGAACGCACAGATCTCAGAGATGGTAAGAGATAGAGGTTTGACGTGTATGGGACATATGCTTCTTATGTCTGCAGGCAGATCAAGTTTATTTTCAATTTTGGCCACGCCCCCTCCCACCACCGCAATTTAGAAAAAACGTCGTATCTCCCACAGTTTTGAAGATAGATGGCTTGTTCCTTCTGGACATATTTAGTTATTAGAATAACTTATCGATCCGCCAAGGGAATGAAGAAGATCGGATGAACGGTTTTCGAGTTATGATCAAAAGACAAAATTTCTTGGTACAGAGTATGTTATAGTCGGGCTTTTTTAATGGAAACGTCTCCGTATTTACTAGTTTCCAATGCTTTTTCATGATTCTGCCAAATTCGGTAGAAATCGGACATCTATATAGTATAGCTGTTGTAGAAAAGCAAGGTAAGAAAAACAGTCTAAGTAAGAACAAGAAAGAAATTGAAATTGGCCAAAATTGAAAATAAACTTGATCTGCCTGCAGACATAAGAAGCATATGTCCCATACACGTCAAACCTCTATCTCTTACCATCTCTGAGATCTGTGCGTTCATACGGACATACAGACATACGGACAGACGGACAGACGGACGGACGGACAGACGGACATGGCTATATCGACTCGGCTGTTGATGCTGATCAAGAATATATATACTTTATGGGGTCGGAGATGCTTCCTTCTGGATGTTACATACTTTTGCACAAACTTATAATACTCTATGTACCTTCGGTACAGAGTATAAAAACTTTTTTGTTTTCAATGTAAACTTCTTGAAAATTGGCATATATTTATTTTATAAGTTTTCACACAATTCTTCAGAGTTTTGTCAAAATCGGATGATTATTGGTTATAGCTGCCATATGAATGATCGGCCAAGAAACTAGTTTTAAATAGAAGAACTTTTTTGTTTCCAAAGAAAACGAATCCGAACTTTGTATTTCTTAGGTTGCTATGCTTTCCCATGATTCCACTAAGTTTGTCGAATCGGACATCTATAGTATAGCTGTCATACAGAAGTAGAGTCAGAAAAATAGTCTAATTGAGAAAAGCTTGTTTTAATGCATACTTTCGACAGAACACATTTAGCTGTGCGCCGCTGGGAGCTTGAAGGGAACAATTTCGTTTGACTCTTAGTAACTGAGCATAAGCAACTGAGCTAGTCGAGCTAAGTGTCTGCTTAAAAAGTCTTTTTTGTTGTGTTGAATATAGGGCGCCAACTTATGTGCATGTGTTGTAAAATTTATTTAACATATAAACTAAACTATTTGCCAACAAAATGAAAGTTCCAAACGATAGTTAAATATACAAATTAGAAAACTGAATCTCCAAGTTGCGAGTTCGTAAAATTTAATTTAACCTCCATTGAATACCGCCGATATCATATCGATGCTCACATATCTGTAGCCAATAACAAACCGATGAAAGCGAGTCGCCCGCGTCGTATAAGCTCAGTACCGACAAGAATTTCAGCAGAGTGGCAACACGTTTAAATAAGTTGCAAATAGCAAATGAGTAGGAAAATTACGATTAAATAATGCAGGCAGATTCGTGGACAATAAACTTAAGCTATTCTATTTGGTTGTATAATTTGTGTTATTGGCCGCATGAGGTCATATTTGAACCGAAAACGAATTTGACAAAACTGTATTTTGCCACATGAGGTGAAACCGGGTTTGGTTTGAACGTGATCAATTTTATTGAAACCCGCAACATCTATATTGAGCGCTGTGAGCTTGCGCTTTACGGAAGCCTTAATGGCTTCTTTAATGGACATCTTTAGAGCATTATGTATGGGGTTTAGAATTTTGCGAAATCCATCGCTTTCTAAAAGTAAGGACGGCCTGCCGTCAGTGATAATCGTTTTGACGACAGACGCAGTTATTGCCTCTTCATTTGCCTCGTATGATATTTTTCTTACAGACTTAAAGGCAAAAGACACTTTCGTCAGATTCTGAACAGAAAAGTGTCTCATGGAGATAGTTGAACCAAAAAATAAAAAAAAAACTCTCACCGAGCATAGACTGCTTTAGGAAAAAACAGAGTTGAGATATCATTTCGGTTTCATTTCCCATGGTGTCCTATGCTAACAGTTTTTTTACAGGCTGCCTGTAAAATAAGGACACTTTTTGAGAGCTTTGATATTTATTTATGTATATTCACTGAAAAAAGAAATCAATCCGAAACGGGATTGAAACCAGGGTAATTCCGGATAGTCTTGATCCGATCCCTTAAAAGATTGATTTCACTCAAAAATTTTTTTTAAATCCCAAAACAGGATTATTTTAAGCCTGCTCCGGGATTACCCTGTTTTCAATCCTGTTCCGAATTGATTTCAGAATTTTTTTTTCTGTGTAGATTCTATATTATAGATATTTACCAACCGTTTAATTGTGTCAGCTCAAGCTGCAGTTCAAAATCATTAAGAAGAAGTTCCGTTTTTTTACGGAAGTTGGTATACTAAAGTCGTGCAAATATATGTTACAGGCAGAAGGAAGCATCTCCGACCCAATAAAATGTATAAGTATATTCTTGATAAGGTTTATTTCAATCATTTTTCCTACGCCGTCCCGCCCCTGCAATGAAATATGTTGAATAACTGCAACAATTTTAAATATATTAAGCTCAGTGTAGTGGATGTGCCCAAAATCTACAATATCTGAACTTTTCATAAAGTTCGGAATGGCAGAGTTGTAAAGGTTATAAAAAAGTTGCACACTTGTCTAAGCCGCACCAGCGGTGTGCTAGCATGTGTATAAGACCTTGTGATGTTTTAGAATGTATTTTGTTGGTCAAATCTGACGCCGAGGGACTTGATAAATGTAACCCCAGATTCCTAAAAAATTATTTTACCTCTCCTTCTTGATCACATCACCCATATCTTCAATACAGCTCTTACCACATCAGACTATCCATATATCTGGAAAATCGGCCAAGTACTTCCCATACCCAAAGCAAATAACGAGTTTAGACCTATAACGATGTTACCTTTCCTCTCTAAAGCGTTTGAGAACATAATGGCTTAGCAGATGAAAACTTTCATTGATAGAAACTGCCTTTTGAGCCCCCTGCAATCCGGTTTCCGAAAGAACCATGGCTGCATATCAGCCATCACTAACCTAACCTAACTATAAATAACTCAGTTATTGAATACGTGGATTAAGCTACTAATCTAGGCTTAGTTCTTAATGGTACCCTATCCTGTAGTAACCATATACCAAACGCAACTGAAAAACTATATAGTTCTCTTAGGCAGCTGTCGTTATCTCAGAAGTTTATACCCGTAAACCTAAAAATGCTGGTAGCAAAATCGTGTCTGACTCCAACATTATTATATGGTATCGAAATTTTCGGCCAATGCGACTCTCATATTATGCACAGACTTAATGTAGCGTTTAATTCGATAGCTAGATATATTTTTAACCGTAGACGTACCGACCATATTTCTATATATGCACAAAAAATTTTTAACATGACTCTTGAATCCTGGATAAAACTGAAATCTCTCATCCTTCTTCATAAAATTATTTTTACTTGTCAACCGAAATATCTTTTTGATAAATTAACATTCGCTTCATCTTCGCGAACTAAAAACTTTATAACTCCTCGATTAAAATTAGCCGGTGCCGAGAAACATTATATTAACGCTGCTCGATGCTAGAACGAACTCCCTTACTACCTAAAAGAAATCCGAAACGCAACGCTCTTTAAAAACCAGTTAACTGAATAATTTAGCAGACAAAACAGATAAAAAAACAAAACAGAATTATAAAAACTAAAAACAAAAATCAAAAAATTTAAAAATAAAAAACTTTAAATTAGGAACTTAATAAATTATAATGAATGCCATTTTGTATAAGTAGCGAGTAAGTTGAGGTATCTTTATCTTTTACATACTACAACTCTTATACCATTGTGACCAATACTAATATATAAGACTATGTCTAATTGTATTGGGAAAATAATAAATCTAAATCTAATAAATTATGTTGAAATGTTCACATTTAAGTTTATGCTCTGTTAATTAACATAAGGAGAGGCTATTAAACATTTATTCCCCTGAGTAGCGGGTACATCAAAGTCGGGCAGGACTTTGACTTACGCTCTAGTTAAGAAATCACAAGAAATGAGAAGCATAATAAAATGGATTTCCTTTATTTCTTGTTATTTCAAAAAAGGAAGTTTCATTATAAGCTATTAATTATGTAGTTTTTCTTAAAAAGATTTTCACGTTACTTCTTTACATATATACATATATATAAAATTGAAAGTATGTTTGTATGTTTGTATATTTGTTCCTTATGGGCGTCTAAACCGCTGAACCGATCTTCACAAATTTTTCACAGTATGTTCATGTCGATCAGGAAATTGTCATAGGCTATGTCTCATGTCTGTGACTTGGTCCAAAAACCGCGAAAATTGAAAAATTAAACCGTTCATCCGATTGCGAAGAAACTTTGGAGAATGGTTAAGTGCTTGCCCGGGAAGGCCTCTAAGTTAAAGAAGTGGGCGGAAAATGGTCCAAAAACCGCGAAATTTGCAAAATTCAACCGTTCATCCGATTGCGAAGAAACTTTGGAGAATGGTTAAGTGCTTGCCCGGGAAGGCCTCTAAGTTAAAGAAGTGGGCGGAAAATGGTCCAAAAACCGCGAAATTTGCAAAATTCAACCGTTCATCCGATTGCGAAGAAACTTTGGAGAATGGTTAAGTGCTTGCCCGGGAAGGCCTCTAAGTTGAAGAAGTGGGAGGAAAATGGTCCAAAAACAGCGAAATTTGCAAAGTTCAACCGTTCATCCGATTGAAACATTGGGGATTGGTTAAACGCTTGCCGGTTAAGGTTTCTAAGTTGACGCAATAGTTGGGAGATGGACCAAAAACCGCGAAATTTTGCAACAAATTATACCGATCATCCGATTGCGATGAAATTTTACGGAATGGTAGGACGCTTGCAAGCGAAAATTTCTAAGGTCCAAAAATCTGCGAAATTTCTAAAATAATCATATGTATATCTATGAAAGCGCTTAAAGCTTAGATTAAAATAAAGCCGTGGTTAAATGAACGATGCAGATTGAACGATTGAACAAATATTCTTAAAGAGCACACATTAGGCATATTAATTCCACTAAGCCTTTTGATATCAGTGCAGCCCTGGATTTTTAGCAGGGCTGCAAAGTCATGCATTCGGTCAACTGCTTGTTGTGTTCAAAAAACGTGAGTCGGTTACTCAACTTTAAGCTTGTGCCAGTTTACCACCTGTGAGTAAAAATTGAAAATATAGTAATTATATCATATCTGTGAAATTTCGATTACGATTAGTAATCAATCAGATTATTATTAAAAAGAACGGTAATGATTATATAATCCACCTGCAAAAAAAATGTCAGATTACTAATTGATTACGATTATAAATAATAAAAAATAGTCTGGATTATTTGTGATTATCAAAAAATTCTCAAAAACGAGAAAGCTAAGCTAACTTCGTCTGTGCCAAAGTTTTTATACCCTTGCAAGTGCTCGCTTAAAGATTTTCAAAAATAATTTTTTTTCCCAGAACGTTCCATTTGTAGAATTGGGTGAAAGCATGTAAAACAAGCAAATACAAAATTGCAGAATGCTACCATTAAGAACAAAAAAGTTTTTTTTACTAAGATTGTTTTTGTATGGCAAAATTGCAAAATTATAAAAGAGCATAGAAAACCTATGAATACAAAGTTTGAAGACGTTTCCATTGAAAAAAAGGTTTTCATACTTAAACTAGTTTTCCGACCGATCCGATCGGTACCGACATATTAGAAGCGTGCAGCAAAAAGAAAACTCTGTGCAAAATTTCAGGTCGATAGCTTCAAAACTGAGAGACTAGTCTGCGTAGAAACAGACAGACAGACGGACAAAGCTCAATCGACTCAGCTCGTCACCCCGATCGAGAATATATGTAGTTTATTAGGTCGGAAATGAATATTTCTATGCGTTGCAAAATTTCTAAGCAAAATTATAATCCCCTTTGCCAGAATATAATATAAAAATCGGCGTGGTCGGATTGTTGTACAACTTTGCCCAAAAATTATACACTTGATGTCTATCAAATGTGCCAAACTGCAATTGTCTAACTACATTTTTCGAATTTATGCCGCCCCAAACTGAAATCTGGGGCTGCAGGCAATGAGGCCCCAAAGAAATAAGGCCCCAAAAGACAAAATGAAATAAGGCCCCAAATTTGGGGTGTTATTTCATAATGAAATGGCACCCCAATTTGAAATATGAAATAAGGCCCCACTGAGATGAAATAAGGCCCTAAAAAAAATGAAACAAGGTCCCAAATTTGGGGCCTTACTTCATATGAAATAATACCCCAATTTCAAAAATGAAATAGCACCCCAATTTTTCAGTTGTTTTTTTTTTTGATCATTTAATTGGTTTTTTTTTAATATTTTCATTATAAGAAGTTAGAAATGAATTAACAATCTTGATATAAGTATTTTTAATTAAACAAAGACTTGCATGGAAAACAAAAAATATCGGGAACACCTAAAATAAGATTTGTAAATATTTTTGAATTGGCATTTTGAGTAAAATAAATTTTCTATAACATTAAGAAATAGTGAAAATTTTTTACTAAATGCGGCACAAAGATTGATATACATATTTAAATATATAAATAAAACAAAATAATTACCTCATCAAAATATTGAATAAAGATGACTAGGAGCTGGTTAAAGCAACCTTTGGGAACTATTCTAAAAGTTCAGTCCATTAAATATCTCCTCTTCGGCGGTGGTATATTTTCCTTTAATTCACTTATCATTTTTAAAGACAAAAATATACAAAAAGCATGTTTTTCGTTTTCAAAAATACAAGCCGTGTAAAATGGCAGTGGATTTAGCACAAATATGCAAAATGAAATAAGGCCCCAAAAAATGTATATGAAAATTTGGGGTCTTATTTCCTAATAAATATGCAATAAGACCCCAAAATATTCATATTAAAAATTTTATTTCCCAATAAAAATGAAATAAAGCCCCAAAAATGAGTTTGTGGTTTTATTTCATTTCTTCTTTTGGGCCTTATTTCATTTTCAAATTTTATTTAGGAAATAATGCCCCAAAAAAGGAAATAACACCCCAAATTTTAGGAAAAATTGTTGTTTTTGTTTTCTATGTAAATTTTTGGGGCCTCATTGCGCAAAGCCGAAATCTGGCCCAATGTACATGGGTACACAGAGTATGCAAAATGATGTAACAGCCAGAAGGAAGCGTCTCCAACCCCACGAAGTATATATATTCTTGATCAGCATCAATAGCCGAGTCGATATGGCCATATCCGTATGTGAACGAGATAAAATTTTTGCATGAAGATACACAGAGAAAAAACCGAGAACATTGGTCTCAATATGAGCACATTCGTAGTCAAAAACTAATCATGAACGGATTTTCTCACTTCAAGAACAATTTCTGACTTCAAGAACTTTTTTTGAGAACGCAAAATCTTAATGTGAGTTGACATGTTCAGATTTTGAGAACATTTTAAACTCAAAAAAATTGAGGTCCAGGGTCCAGATCCAGTCCAGGACCAGGGTCCAGATCCAGTCCAGGGCCAGATCCAATTCCAATTCTAAGTCGAATTCCAGATCTAGGTTCGATTCTAGCTCCAAGTCAGCAGAGACTTCGCCTTGTACAACACCCACTTGCCTTAGTTAATTAAATTAAAGAAAGACAAATTTTTCGGACGTGTAGCGCGCGGGGCACAACAAAGCGACGCTCAGTGGCCGGATTCGCTAATTTGGCGGAGCAAAAATCGTAACTTTTGAACGGAAAGAGATACTTCAAAAGTTTCAAGAGGACGATAATAGAGAATTCCTGTACGTTTAAAATGAGCTTATGTTTATTATTGTAGGTTAACAGGGTGACTTAGGATCGGCTGCCAAAGTTTATTGTTTTATTAACAGAAAAGGTTGCATGAAAAAGGCCAAATATTTAAATTTTTAAAATCGATTTATTAAAAATTAAGTTGTTAAACTAATTTAAACTAACAAAATTTTATAAAAGAACAAATTTTACCTAGTAAAACAAAATTTATTTTCATACAAAACTAGTTCTAGCTTGGGAATGGTTAATTTTCTTCTAAGAGATTGTCAATATAGGTGTTCATATCATTAGTGCTTAATAGACTTCATATTTCTGGTGAATATTCGTTGGTTAATTCCTTGAGTGTCCTGGTGTGTCTGAGAGATGAGATACGAGAAACAGAGGAGACGCGCGGCTGCAGAAGTGGGCAATAGCCTAACGAGCTAATACGTCCTCCCATTCGCCCAAGCACATTCTGTTCGTGTTTTGAGATTAAATAATCTTATTTTCTGAACACGATTTTTCCTTCTGTATATGTATATACCATATGCAGATCAAGCTTGTTTCAGATTTGGAAAATTTTAATTTTAAGGTCTTGTTTGCTGTCCATCCTGAATGTTGCGTTTCGACTTACAATCGTGACTGCCATAACACTATCGCGGCTTTTTCCCATAGTTCGACGTTAAATACTAGTCAGTAGTTGCACAAATCGGTTTCGGTTCCTTGAATGTGTTGAGGAATTTGTGTATCCGGAAGCGGTTGATCTTTAAGTTGTATGTATTTTCGCACTTCCTTTCTGCCGTCAAAATGCATTGTTAAATGCATATTTTCTGAATGAGCAAAATATGCGTTATTTTGAACAACATTATTTACAATTTCGCTCAGATTTTGTGGCAAATATTGCGTTGAACAAATTTTACATAAGTGTGCGCTGCCATGTGTAACTGAGCTGTAATACTTTAATAAACGTTGCTAAAATTATTAAATTTTCGGATCGTAGTTTTGTTGTTACAAGCAATCTCAGAAGCTACTAGCTTTGGTTAACCAACGAAAATAAACGATATGCCCAGGTTTCATGTTTGTTAAGCATTTTGAAAGGTATCCGTTATGAATCGCATTAGCCACCCGATACAAGTACTTAACGTCTATTGAAAGATTTTTATACCCGTTAATCGTAGAGTAAAAAGGGTATACTAAAGTCATGCAAATGTAGGTAAGAGGCAGAAGGAAGCATCTCCGATATCCTAAAGAATACATATTCTTCATCAGGATCAAAAGCCGAGTCGATATAGCCATGTCCGTCTGTCCGTCTGTATGAACACCTAGATCTCAGAGACTAGAAGAGCTAGAGCAAGCAAATTTTGGATGTAAGCTAGTATTGCCTGCAGGCAGATCAAGATTGTTTCAAATGTTGGCCACGCGCCCTCCCGCCCCCGCAATAAAAAATATGGAATAACTCCCATAATTTTTAAGAGATCGAGCTCAGATTTTGCAGTGTAGTCTATGTGGCCAATATCTACAATCTCACTCAATTTTCAAAAGGATCGGATAATAAATGGCCGAGTTAAAAAAATGTTGCATACTTATCCGAGCTGAGCTGAGTAACGGGTATTTCGAAGTCGGGCAGGGCCGACTTTAACTTACGCTCTCGTTTTTGGAGCTTAAAACGTCGCAGTCCGAAAATTTTGAAGACTCCTTATGCACATAAGATTTTCGGCTCCACCAACACAACAAGGCATCTATTTGTTCTCCCTTAAAACGCTTCTCCATTTACATGCTTATTTGGTGAAAGCGCTCTCACCATTTATCTATCTTGAAAAAAAATTTTTTGCTTTATAATTTAAAAAACAAACAGTTATGTTTCAAGTCTAACAGAATTTAGCAATATTTTTCAACACAAAGAGTCACAGTACCAGATAAATGGATGTATAGCCTTTAATATTGAAACAAGTTTGAGCTTTTTAGGTTTTATGTAGTTTTGGTCATAATGACGGATTTTTTTTAGAAAATTATCAAGGAAAATTTTGTAGACTAGGTCAACATCTACAACTTTGCCGTAGACATATAAACCAAATTCTGAATGGTTTGAGAGATATGAGTAATACAAAAAGTACTTCTTTGTCACAAAGGCGAACTTTAGCTTAAAATTTCAAATGACCATAAAAAAAAATGCTGACTAATCTTACCAAATCCAGCTAGGGTTTTTCTTTATACATCAGTAGCTTTCAGACTTACCGGGTATAAATGTCATCAAAAATTTTGTGTTGCAAAAACGCACTGTGTATTAGGTGAATACTGAAGGGTCGGCCAATCTCGTTCAGGGATAGGCGGCATTTAGTGAGCGTTTTAGCATTATTTGTGTGAAAGTCAAGCTGATTGTCTTAGTTTCCTTTCTTTATCGTGAGTGTGCTTAGGTAGATGGCAGCTTCCTTGATGGCTTCCACTTGGTACACACTACAGTGATCACTGAGACGGAACGATATATAAGGTCTACGTTGGGTGAGAAAACACCCCCACCTACTTTTTCATCGAGCCCGAATCCATCAGTGTAGATATTGATGGCGCTCTGCTGTGGGGAAGGTTATACCACTCGTTTCGGCTTGGGAAATAGACGTCGTATAATATGTCGAACGTCGTTTGAGTGACACAATAGTCTGTATTTAACGGTATACCCGCTTGGTTAGTGAGTATAGTTGAGTGCCCCGAGTCTTAGGGCTATTGTGCTAGCCATCTGCCTTGCTACTAGGTCTAGTGGTACGAGATGAAATATGGTGCTAAGCGCTTCCGTGGGTGTTGTTCGAAGCGTGCCGGTCATGCATTTTTTTTAGCGCTTCTGTACTTTGTTCAAGTTGTCCAGGACGAATTGTTTCCCGATTGCTGGCCACCAAAATAGTGAACCATAGGGTAGTATAGGGCGTACTACAGCTGTGTAAAAGCCAATGTACTATATTCGGGGAGAAACCCCATTTTCGGCCTATAGCCTTTCTGCATGCCAGAGTAGTTTCCTATCCAGCATGACTCTCAAGTATTTGGCGTTGTCACCAAATTCGAGGCTTACTCCATTGATTTTGGGAGGGATAAGGTTATTAATTTTGTACTTCTTGGTGAAGAGTACAAGTTCTATCTTGACGGGTTCACGCCCAGTCCGCAAGATGTTGTCCACTGTGCAAGCGTGTTCAGTGCGGTCTGTGCGACCTCATCATCGTTTGTGGGAATAAACCACATTTAAAGATAGCAATATCGTCCGCGTAGGCCACCACCACATGTCCCCCCGCTTCCATGAGTCAAAGCAGTTGGTTAACTGTCAAGATCCATAGTAGCGGAGAGAGTACAACTCCTTGCGGAGTGCCTCTGCTTACAAATCTGTGAGCCGTAACAACTCCGAGTTGCAAGTACACCGACTAGCTGGTAAGCAATTGGTCGATGAAGTCAATCAGAGGTATAAGTTTGGACGTTATTGAAAGCACCCTCTATGTCGAGAAATGCTATCAGGGCCTGGCGACTTAAATGGCTCGAACGAGTCGATTGCACTGTGACAACACTATTGTAATATTGTAGAGTCAGGTCGGCTCAATTGGTGTTGAGTTTACGGAGCATTCAGGGAAGTGAGTGCTCAGTAGAAGATATAGGGACTCTTCGCTGGAATTGGTGCAGGTTCCGTCTGCTTTTTGTATTAGCCCTGGCGAGGTGGGTGAGCAAGCCAGGATCTTCCTAACACGAGATGCATGCGAGGTTGATTCTATATTACTACAGAAGTAGGCCCAAGAGGTGCGTTTAGCCCGTATAGTAGTTTTTTTGTAATTGCTTAGCTTTTGTTTATACAACTCCCAAGCGGTAGTTGGTTGTTGTGTTTAGCTACGTTACATGTATGTCTGCATTCCTTCCACCATGGAGGTTTGAAGGTGGATCTTATTTTTTTAGGGGGACAGGCCCTATCGAACGAGTTTTTGAACGCCGAACTTGGTGTAAATGGTCTGGACGTTTTAAGTTTTCGAACCAGAAGCTTATTGTGTACCTCCCGGTTGGTCTTTTTTGGATTCCGAATCCTCTTGGGTGAAGGACATTTGTTTCTTAAGATAAACTCTATGTATTGATGGTCAGAGAACGAGTGCTCTTCCATGATACCATCTGACGTCTAAGACCTCTCTCTTATTTTTGATTATAAAAGTTGAGCCAGCACCCCTATTGGCGATTTGCCAGCTGGTTTGCAAAAGGTAATGTCTGTGCTGCCACATAGTGTGTGCTGTGCATTGGCATCGCCTCCTAGTATGAGGCTATTATTGGTGTTGCTGCTTACAAAAAGGTCTTAGAATATCTTTGTTGGTGGTGGGCTCTCGCTGTCATGAGCCAGATAATATGAAGCATCAGGCTGGCTTGAATCCCTCTGTTCCAGGCTGACCGTTGTGATGTCTCCATCACTAAACTGGGGAAGTAAAAGTATTTTTTAATGTATTTTGATTAAAATACATGTTTAAATTTTACCCTTACCCTTGGTTAAGAAAAGGTTGTATTTGGGTGTCCTCAAGCCGTTGATTCTGTAACCAGAAATCCACGGCTCTTGGACAAGTACTATATCTACTTCGCCTGAGGATAAGCGAAGTAGAAGTGCAGCGGTGGCTGCTTTACAGTGATGCAGGTTTATTTGAAGAGTCCGCTTCATTTTGTGTGAGTTCCGCCCCCATGAGTGTGTCGTCAAGCTCCTCCGATTGAAGAAGTTCCTGTTCTGTGTAAAGACGACAAAACGATGGTCCATAATCCGATCCCTTGAAAATATAGCCACAGCGCTTCTCTTGTGGAGCGGTACGCTCTGTATCCATCTCTTCATCGCTCTGATCTTCTTTTTCAACGCTTGCTATAAGGTCAGCAAGCGCCTTAGTGTCTGTCTTGCAGACTTTCATAGACTTTCATAGCGCTCGACTTTTATCAGCCTCCAATTGCTGGTGGGAGCGCTTGGGTTAAGCATTCTCATCAGCTGTAACAATTTTTTAGGTTTCGCAGAGTATACGGGTAACCACACATGGGCTCTCGGGCAGAAAGGTATTTCTTTGGCATCGACAACCTGCAACCTGCACCCGGATACACTTCGCCAACCTTGTCGATGTCGGCCTTGTAAAGATCAGCTGACCTTTCGTCCTCACAGGCTAAAAGTCGGATGTTCCCTTGGAACCAGCCTACGCTATAGCAGCATGGAGGTGTTCCTGGGTTCATCAGCAGTAGATCAAGGGTGACGCGGCTTGTTGCCGCCTCAATCCACTTCCAGTGGTGTCTTGGGATTCTGCCGAAAGGATTGCCCTCGTCCAGAACACCCACGATCTTCGCCATCTCAGCAAAATAGACCCGGAGAGAAATTTCGAAAGCTTTCGGTCGTTTGGATGATAGCGGTTGCTGATCATCCATAGACCGATCTCTTTTTGACAAAGGCGCCTCTTCAGTTTTTGTATCTTTTAGAGCCTCTTTAGCCCAGGATATGTCATCCTGAAGTTTGGCATAGTCCTCTTTGGACGTCTGGTCCTTCCCGATTGGGTTGGTGGCCAGACGTTTTAGGATACGGAATGCCTTACCCTTATTTTCCTGTCTAGCGGTGTGTACATCACGGCCCTGTTGCAAATTATAGTATTACCCATTGCTGCAGTCTTGGAAGAAGTCCCAGCTGCTTGTTGCTTACTGAGGATTTTCTTCCCCTCGGCAGCAGAGGGCTGGACATTTTTTACAACAGCTACCGTGCTGTTCTCTCCCGTGTTTGGAGGCAGAGTTTTGTTAGTTACGGCTGGTGGTGCCGAACCTATTGAAGCTGAGTTGGTGGTCAAATTTACTATTAATTTATGACACGCCAACTCCCTCCCCCGCAATTTAAGAATAGCGTCATATATCCCACAATTTGAAGAAAGAAGATTCGAACCTTCTGGACATATTTAGTAATCAGTATTATTTATCGATTCGCCGAAGGAATGGTAAAGATCGGATGGCCGATAGTAGAGTTATAAGGAAAACAAACCATATGTTGGGCAGCACAGGCCACAACTGCGATGGGCGGCCCTCACACACCTTAACACAATCTTTTGGAGGTACAGAGTGTGGAGTCGGGCTTGACCGACTATCTTAGTTGTTTATCTAAATTTTTAGCACATTAAATAACGGGAAGCTGGATTTTGATTTGGCGTGGCCGAAATTTGAAACAACCTTGATCTGGGTGCAGACAATACTAGTCAACATTTAAAATTTGGTGGCTCTTCTAGTCTCTGTGATCTAGGTGTTCATACAGACAGACGGACATCTAAAACGACTCGACCATTGATGCTGATCAAGAATATATTATATATACTTTGTGGGGTCGGAGATGCTTCCATCTGCTTGTTACATACATTTGCACGACTTTAGTATAACCTTTTTACTATTCACCTACCCATGCTCTATTATTTTGCTATAAATCCAGATTAGAGTCCCCTTGTCCCGCTTGGACTAGCAACGCTAAGACCCACTCACCAAGTATGCTTCTGAAAATCAACGAACTATAAAAACAACATAATTTTACAATTTGAAACTTTTTACGTACTCTGCTATGTTTTGAGCTCGGAACCATTGGACTTCATAATACCGTCTTAGCCGACTGCACCACCACGATTGCCTGTTGGTGCCCGGAAAATATGCCTTAAACTTGTAATACTCAACTTAGAAAAAAAAATTATTTTAGAGTGTCACACAACTAGGCTCATATAATTATATAGAGCCTTCAAACCAGTGCTGGTAAAGCTGATTAGTTTTTATACCCTTTACTCGAAGAGTAAAAAGTAAAAAGAAAGTAAAAAGTCGTGCAAATGTATGTAACAGGCAGAAGGAAGCATCTCCGACCCATAAAGTAGTAGTAGTAGTATTATTTATTATCTCCTTATCATCTACATACAAAGTTGCTAATAGATAGGGTTTAACAAGAAAAAAAAAATTTACTTTATACATATGCAATCAACGAAAAAACGAGAAATCTAAGCTAACTTCGTTTGTGCCGAAGTTTTTATACCCTTGCAAGTGCTCGCTTAAATATTTTCAAAACATACTTTTTCCCATTTTCCGACCCATAGTTCGTATGGGAGCTATATGATATAGTCATCCGATTTGCCCAAAAATTTTTAGAATTGTGTGAATGCATGTGAAACAAACAAATTGCAGGATGCTACCATTAAAAACAAAAAAGTTTTTCTAACTAAGACTGTTTTTCTGACCTATCAATTGTATGGCAGCTATACCATATAGTTGTCCGATTTTAATAAAACTTGGTAGAATTATAAAAAAACATATAAAACCTACGATTACAAAGTTTGGAGACGATTCCATTGAAAAGAAAAAAGTTTTTCATACTAAAACTAGTTTTCCGACCGATTGTTCCTATGGGAGCTATGAGATATAGTCTTCCGATCCGGTCGGTTCCGACATATTAGTAGTGTGCAGCAAAAAGAAGACTCTGTGCAAAATTTTAGCTCGATAGCTTCATAACTGAGAGACTAGTTCGCGTAGAAACAGACAGACAGACAGACAGACGGACAGACGGACGGACAAAGCTCAATCGACTCAGCTCGTCACCTTGATCAAGAATATATATAGTTTATGGGGTCGGAAATGAATATTTCTATGCGTTGCAAACTTCTGGGCAAAATTATAATACCCTTTGCAAGGGTATAATAAGAGGAAATAAAGGCTTGGCTGTATGCCGTTCGCAGTGCCCGTGACTCTCCTAGAATCCGACATCGTGCATCAAAATGGGCTATATCTCCTCGTTCCGTAGAAATGCAGAGGGTTCAGCAGCTTACTGTCGTGACGTGTGGTGTGTAGCAGAGGCGGATCGATTCTGTTCTTGCTCGAAATATGAGCGATATGGCGTATGTTTCGAACTCGTCGTTGAAATAATTATTAGAGGCAAGGTTGTATTCGAGACATTTATAGGTGCCTCGCGTTTCGCTCTGACGTGCTTCGCGCTCGAATTGGCTTCTCTCACAACTGCCTATTTGCCGCAACAAGTTTAACTGCCATACCTCCCAGGATCTGCTATCATTTGCAAACATGCTTGTGTTGTATTCTCTCGCCATACTGTCCCATTTTTGAAAGAACAGGAGTCTCTCAACTTCCTCGTACCGACTAAAGTCCCAGATCTGTGCCGCATAGCACATGATAGCCCTGGCTGTAGCGAGTACTTTGTACTTTGTACTGTTATTAACGGTCTTCTTCCCAAGCAGATTTTTCCAAGTACTATTTATAGCGACTTTGGAGTGTTTCGCAAAAGACATATTGGGGGTTAGTAACATGCCCAAATATTGATACTCGCTTACTGTCTCAAGTTCGACTCTGTTTATTGTCCACGCATCTAATCTTGCCCTGCGGCCTCTGGTGTTTCTTATCACCATCGCCTTAGACTTCTCAATGTTTATCTCCAAGCTCCATCTTTGATTATCGCATTTAGAAAGGATATGCTTCTGTAATTTACCGGTTCCATAACGTCGCCTTTTTATACTCTGTACCGTAGGTACATAGAGTATTATACAGACATGCTCCCATTTTCGCTGTCGCAAAAACTTTGCGATTTATCACCAAATAGTAAAAGTTGGTGCTCCGACATTCGGAAATCGCAAAGTTTTGCCGTTTTTAAGCCGGCGACATCTGAGTCCGTGAAATGAAAAGAAAATGCAAAATATAGGTTGATGCACAAACAGACAGCCCACGGAACTATTTTTATTCAGTTCTTTAATCTTTTTAGATTTATCTTACGGACTCATCCACTCAATTTGCATTGAGGCAATATTTTAAACAATTTATTTAATAGAGATACACAAAATTGAGCGTGATGGAAAACTGCTCACAATAACATCAATTTGCGATTTGGCCATGGTATATATCGATATACAGGGTTGCCCATATTCGACGGACCTATGTTTTTTTTAAAAAAATCAAAAAAAAAATAAAAATTTGGCGGTTGGCAATCTTAATCATTTAATTTGTTCCAAGTAGATTTGTTTACATCAATTTTTGAATATGATATCTCTCAAATGGCCGCCTCTGGCGTTGATGGCGTATTGTGCCCTTTTTGCATAATTTTCCATCGTTTTCGCCAACATTTCGGCCGGAATAGCGGCTATTTCTTCACGAATGTTGTCCTTGAGCTCTTCTACGGTCCTTGGCTTGTTAACGTAAACCTTTGACTTCAAATATCCCCACAAGAAGAAGTCAGGCGGCGTCAAATCGGGCGAACGCGGTGGCCAGTCCAAATCACCACTTTTCGACATCAAACGGCCCGGAAACAATTTCTTCAGAAAATCGATTGTTATGCGACTTGTGTGCGGTGGAGCGCCGTCTTGTTGAAACCAGAACTGCCTCATACGCTTTCGACGAATAATTGGCATCACAAAATTGGTCATCATGTCTCGATAACGCTCCTGGTTGATGGTAACAGCATGGCCATTTTCATTTTGGAAGAAAAACGGCCCAATGACCGTTTTCGCACTAACGCCGCACCAAACTGTGACTTTTTCGTCATGAAGAGGCACTTCTTGAATCTCCTGAGGATTTTCAGTGGCGTAAATACGGCTATTTTGCTTATTTACGGTTTTCTTATTCACATTTTTTAATTTTTTAAAAGCACGTTGAGTTTTCACAATTGACTTGTTCTGTTGAATGTAAATTTCAACTATTTCAGAGCGCTCGCGTGGCGTGTATTGTTCCATGGTAAAAATCTGCTTGGACTGATGCTTCAAGCGCGGTATGTCATTAAGCGATCTGACATCTCTGTCAAAAGTTATGGCGTTTCCAGATGGGTCCGTCGAATATGGACAACCCTGTATGACTATCGATATCATCAGTTGTTTTTGTTATGTGAAATGACACAAAACAAGTTGGGAATGGAACATTATCGATGACAAAAACTGGCGAGTTTCGGAGCGCTCTAAACTAAAATCGTACGAATTTGCTGAAATCGCAATTCGCAAAAATAAGTGAAAACCGGAGCATGGCTGATAAGTTTGTGCAAAAGTATGTAACATCCAGAAGGAATCATCTCCGACCATATAAAGTATGTATATTCTTGATCAGCATCAACAGCCGAGTCATGGCCGCACATATGAACGCACAGATCTCAGAGATGGTAAGAGATAGAGGTTTGACATGTATGGGACATATGCTTCTTATATCTGCAGGCAGATCAAGTTTATTTTAAATTTTGACCACGCCCCCTCCCGCCCCCGCAATTTAGAAAAAACGTCATATCTCCCACAGTTTTGAAGATAGATGGCTTGTTCCTTCTGGACATTATAGCAGAATAACTTAACGATCCGCCAAAGGAATGAAAAAGATCGGATGAACGGTTTTCGAGTTATGATCAAAAAACTGTTCGCTGCTACTGCAGCATCAAAATTTATGCTGAGCGTATAATTTTCTTGGTACAGAGTATGTTATAGTCGGGCTTGACCGACTTTCTTTCTTGTTTGTATATCGGGTATACAATGTTTTTCCTGAAGATTTCTGCTGACTCACATATGACGTTGAAAGTGCCTGTCATGTGTACTATAAATTGTGGTGTTGCATGTTTTAAAAATTCGGCTGAAACTCTATCCTCCCCAGGTGCTTTTCTGTTTTTGCAGCGCGCTATTGCTTTCGATACCTCCGTGGGTAATATCGCTCGGTCCAATTCGGGAATTGATACTATACATACGGCATGGCGAAACTGTGCTGTGTTATTGGAGATCTTTGAATATTCGGCTTTTGAAATGTAACGCCAGACTGTACTGAACTGTACTTTACTGATGTTCGTTCCATTTATTTCTCTCACAAGTGACCAAAGTTCTTTGCTATTTTGGACATTGTTAATTAATGTTTCCAGATTTCTGTTATGTGCGCGCTCCGCATCCATGCATAATAGCTTCTATTTCACATTTGCAGTTTGATACCTGATTTTGGATTCCCTTGAAGCATTTCTTTGGACATCTCTTAGCAATTTCATGACATTCCTCCTTGCTTCCTCGCATTCCCAACTATATCACGGTTGTATTTTTGTGTACTTTGGATTGAATGATTTCTGCATAAATGATTCTGATTCTACAATGCATTCTGTGAGGTTTTCTATCGATGCAGTGAATCCTGGTCTAACTGTCAGTACTAGACTTAGCTCCAGATTTGCCTTGTAACGATTGGCACCATGTTTTGACCAGCGAAGCTTGGGCAGCAGGTTTCTTTTTTTCTCATGTGGTTCCAGAGTCTTCGAATACTCAACACTAACGACTATCGGCATGTGGTCTGAGAATATCTCGCTTTTCACTTCCATATCTACTACGTACTGATGCCATTCACCGCTAATAAGGCAGCAGTCTATTATTGCAGTTCAGATAAGTGGGAAATATGCATAAGGTCTTGCCATTTACGCTCATGTTGACAATGGTCAACGATTGAGTGAACCTGCATCTTAAATAAGTATTCAGTTTCCTGCTTATTCCGTATAAATTACCACCACTAGCTCGTCCCCTGCTTGCCGACCTTGTAGCTGGATCAGAATACAGAGTATGATTTTGAAAGTAAGGCTCATACAATTCTATTGAGTGTTCGGCGAACGTTTCGAAAAGAAAGAAGATGTCATGCGGTTTTATAAAGGCAAGTAAATGTTACTGAATCAACTTATTACTTATACCTGCTATGTTGTATGCTAATATCTTAATGCTAACTTTAGAAAAGGAGTAGTTTAGTGCGGGATTTTCTGCAGTAGCTTTTGCTGATTTTGACCGTTTTTTGGTCCCCTAGCTTTAGCGAGAAGTCTTTCGTAGGAGAACTGGCCATAAAGAATATATATTGTTGAACAGCTTCAATAGTCGAGTCGATATAGTCATGTCCGTCTGTCCGTCTTAAAGCCACCACACATTTTAGCTCAGCTATTTTTTCAAGGCAATTGAGTTTTTCCATTAAAATTAAGAATTAGTTGAAAATTTAAGCTTTAAGTCAATTATTAATGGCACTTAAACCTAGTCAAGTGCCAGCTGATATTTATTTATTTATTTCCCTTCCATTAAAATTTAGCTTGGGATATTTCCCTTCCCTTAAATTTTCAATTTGGATTTTTCACACCAGCCAATAATTAATTGAAAACTTTTCCCTACCATTAAATTTTCAATTGGGACTTTTCACAATCAGTCAGTATTTAATTGAGAAATTTTTATAAAAACAAATGCAACTGTATACATTTTTTAGTACGGTGAAATTTTGTATTTGTTCCTGGTTTTGATGGCGAATAGCTGACTTTATAATCGAATATCGATAAGCGATACAAACTTTATTTTATTTATAGTTCGTATTGAAGTAAAATATCCCAATTAAATATGGACTGGTTGTGAAAAGTCCCATTTGAAAATTTAATGGTAGGGAAATTTTCCAATTGAAAATTTAATGGAAGGGAAATAAATAAATAAATATCAGCTGGCACTTGACTGCGGTCATTAAAAAGTGACTTACAGCTTGAATTTTCCACTGTGACTTGTAAAAATAGTTGAGTTAAAATGTAAAGAAATTTCAAAAATATAGAATTAATTAGTACTTAATTATTTAGCTATGATAAAAGATTTAATGAAAAAAAAAATTTAGTCAGCATTCCCAGCTCTGCTTCAAACTACGTATTTGTATAATCTGTACCGGAGGTACATAAATTAAAAGAAGTTTGTGCAAAAGTATGTAACAGCCAGAGGGAAGCATCTCCGACCCCATAAAGTATATATACAGGGTGGTCCACTCAAACATTGGAATTTTATTTTGCTATAAAGTCAAGTAAGGGCGCTGCAGTAGAGTTTCCTGACCATAAAATACCCTGTTCATTTGTTTTCATTTATTTGTTTTGAAATTTTTGAAGATGTCATCCTAAATGTAGACAACACTTTTTTCTAGTTCTGACCAACAACTGGGGGGTGCTCTTATCAGCTCAACTGTTTCGCTTATAACTAAGGTGTTTTTTGTCCGATCTGATTGTACTTTTAAGAATATATAGATATTGGGCCTAGTTTGATGTATACTAAACTACGAGGCTCTAACTTGAAAATTGTGGATCTGACGGCTTTTTAGGTCTAGGATTTCTAGAGGAGGTCTAGGTTTTTTGGGGATAAAAGGGGGACAGGGTGGAATTTTTCAAATCTGAAACAGACTTGATCTGCGTACAGCATAAATCTACCTTCGTGCAAAAATTTGTGGCTTTATCTCTTATAGTCTCTGAGATCGACGCGTTCATAGAGACAGACAGACGGACAGACGGACGGACGGACATGGCTATATCGACTCGGCTGTTCATGCTGATCAAGAATATATATACTTTATGGGGTCGGAAAATTTTCCTTCTCCCTGTTACATACATTGCAGAACTTCATGATCCCCCTTTTCCCATTTTTAATGGGAACAGGGTATAAAAATGGCTCGATATTTTTCAAATGTTGAACATCTATTGGAAAGGTTGGTTCATGTCATTTATTTATGAGAAACAATTTCGGTCAAATGACCACCACGGCTGACTTGGCAGTAGACCATTCGATCCACTAAATTTTTAAGAATATTTTCAATTGTTTCGGCACGTATGTCAGCAATAGCAACTGGAATTTCTTTCTTCAACTCATCAATTGTTTCAGGATTGTTTGCATAACATTTGTCCTTGACCGGTCCCCAAAGATAATAGTCTAACGGTGTCAGATCACAGCTTATTGGCTTTAGCTGCTGCACCAATTGAACTTTGTATGGCTTTATGACAAGGTCTTTATGCAAAATTCGCAATAATCGATCGATGGCGAGTTGACGTCGATGGTTGTTCACGCACATTATCAGCAACCGCAGCAATGTATTCGGTCGAGCGCACCGGAACATTCCAGTTTCACTAACTCGCTTCTCGAATTGATCCACAAATTGAGTTTTCGGAACCTTTTTTTGGTTGAATTTTTATTTTCAAATTTCGCACAGTTTGAGTCGAGGACTCACCACTTTGGAAATATGTTTTTAATGTTTCCCAGCGTTTTTCAAGCGAATAGCGACCTATTTCGTGAATGTTAAATATTAATCGCTTTCCGAATAACATTTGACGTTTTTAAAGTCAAAATATGAATAGTTCAAATTCCAAACACTCGATGGACCAGCCTGTATTCTTAATCAGCATCAACAGCCGAGTCGATATAGCCATGCCCGTCCGTATGAACGCACAGATCTCAGAGATAGGAAGAGATAGAGGTTTAACGCGTATTGGACAAAAACTTCTTATATCTACAGGCAGATTAAGTTTATTTTCAATTTTAGCCACGCCCTTCCTGCCCCGCAATTTGGAAAAACATCATATCTCCCACAGTTTTAAAGATAGATGGTTTGTACCTTCTAAACACATTTAGTAATCAGGATAGGCTTGTTGATAATATATCAAAATATCAATATATCGATATTTTTTACAAAAAAATAAATATTTATATCGAAATATTTTTTTTCCTGATATATCGCATATCGATATTATTTGGAAATATATTTTTTGATATTGTGGTTGGTCACACTACACTTAGAAATCTTAAAAAGAGAAGATGAGCGCGGCAAGGAGCTTTTACACAAACATAAACGCACATAATGCCACCTGCAGCCTTTGTGCAAAAGTAATTAAGTCAAGTGGCAACACCACTAATCTCCTGTCACATTTGAGGAACAAGCACCCGGCGCAAGCGTATTCAACATGTGTTAATTTAAGAAAAAATGTAATGCCAGAAAGTCTTGAGAATTTTCCCGCGCAATTTTTTGAAAGTGTGTGTGTGTGCGCGTCACTAACCCAGTCGGACTTTGCGTCATGTGTTGAGAAGAATCAGTACACCCGGTGGCATGATATTTCACGTAAATAGTCTCTACATGACTTTTTTTTGCATGATATCCCTTAACATATCATGAAAAACTCACACGTTATTTTCTCAGGTATTTGTAAGGCTAAATGTCTGAAATTTCATTCGAAAACATGAAAAACTCAGGGGTTGGTCAGCGAACGTCTCATGTCTTCCCACCTACGATATACAAAGTAAGTACATCTGGAGTACTAAGAAAGTAAAGAACCCGAAGGCTGATGACGTCATCTATGCGGAAACGGTTAAAACCCCAAGGCTCAGGTTTTGTCATGCCTTATTACGTGAAAAGTAAGCATGAGAAAGTACATTTTTCATGATGAAAAGTCCGACTGGGAAGCCTTTTTATTCTTATGCATTTGTATGTGTGTGTACTTTCCGCGAATTTCGTTGCTTTGTAAATAATTTTGGAGGTAAAATCATGTTACCAATATATGTAATTTTTCTAGAAAATTTAACTTTTTCATTGTTTAAAAAATGAAATGAAGTCTTTTAAGTTTTTTCTTGTATTCTTACTTAAACTATTCTGTTCTTTAATGGAAAAAAGTTTATTGTTTTATTTTTAATTAATAAAAAGCTCAAAATAATTATAATGCATTGAAAGTTAATGTTATTTTGGGGGGTTTAAGATTTTTATATACTGAAATATAAAAATATCGAAAATATAAGATATATCGATATATTTTGGTGATAAATATTGCAAAAACCTGATGATATTTTTAAAAAATGATAATCATCGATACGATATTTTTTACATATTTTCACAACCCTAAATCAGGATTACTTATCGATGGTGAAGATCGATTTTTCAGATGGTTATAAAGCATAGAAGGAAGCATTTCCGACCACATAAAGGATATATATTCTTGATCAGCATGTCGAGCTGAGTTGATTTAGTCTTGTCCGTCTGTTTCTATGCTATCTCCTCCGTCAGTTTTAAAGCTATTGCAACCAAAGTTTGCACGAAATCTTCTGGTACAAATACGCTGGACATTTGTCGGAGCCGTCCGGATCGGATTACTATAACATATAGCTGCCATAAGAACGATCGGTCTAAAAACTAGTTTTAGTGCGAAAAACTTTTTGGTTTTTAGTGCAAACGTCTCCAAACTCCGTATTTTCTAGTTTCCATGATTCTGCCAAGTTTGGTCGAAATTGGACATCCATATAGTATAGGCTAGGTAGTTCCGGCTGACCGCAGATGGGGTCACACATAGACCTTAGGGTCCTTAATGAGGCCGGGTTATTAATTGGGGACGTTTGACTTAGAAATCCAGGAGGATTTTTGACGTTTTGGCAAATTCCAATAATGGTTTTGGGGGCCTCTTGGCCGCTTCCTCCAAAGAAGTGAACCGTGGGGTGTGCAGAATTTTTAATCTTATCGTGGTAATTGCTGGGCAGCTGCAAATGAGAAGTTCTAGAGTTTCTGCTACTCCAGGTTCCATGCATTTCCTGTAGGTGTCCTCTGTCGTTTTGCCTAGCTTTATCGCATGCGCGACTGCTTTGCAGTGTCCCGTTAGTATGCCAATGAGCAGTCTACAGTCTCTTCTCTGGAGCTGCAGCGGATAGTGCGTAAGTTTTGTGTCTCTTGTCTTGCACATATTTTTAGAGCTTCTGCATCCGGTTGTTATCTCCCACCCCACCTCTGCTTCTTTCTCTGCTTTCTCCTCCATCTTGCTGTTTAGCGTCTGTATGGAGATAGGTATGTTAGTGATTCTTCTTGGCCGAGTACGACTTCGGCTTTTGCAAGACTGTCTGCCATCTCGTTTCCATCGATGCCCCGGTGGCTGGAAATCCACTAAATTTGCACTTTTCTGGAGATGCTGAGGGAATCTAGTGCTTCCCTGCTCCCCAGGACATTTCTGGAGTTGATGGAGTGTTCTTGCATTGCCTTGATTGCCGCTTGGCTGTCCACGTATATATTTATTTGGTTGTATGGAGCGTGTTTTTCCGCCAACTCTGTTGCTTTTCTCATTGCGAAGACTTCCGCCTGGAATATGCTGCAGAGGTTTGGCAGTTTATATTAGAGCTTAATTTCTGGCTCTGCACAGTATACGGCGGGTCCGACTCCTAGGTCCATCTTTGAGCCGTGTGTAAAGAGGTGCGTTGCTTCTTGGGCCAGTCCTGTACGCCAGTCTTCTGGTCCCAATAGTGCTGATGTGCATATTGAGTTGATCTTTGGGATAATGTAGTCCGTGCTACTATTGATTTCTCTACCAACTATGCTGTGTCCATCGCTTTGTAGCGCCATGGTGCCTGCAGCACAAAGACGTTGAGCGGTCTTTTGTGCTAGAAGGCGTGCTTGGATGTCCAGAGGGTTGACACCTAAGATGTGCTCTAATGCTTTGGTTGGAGTGGACCTCAGCGCCCCCGTAATGCAGACCAGTGCCTGTCGCTGGGTCTTCTCCATCTGCTTTAGGTATGTGGTTTTCTCCATGGCGTGCCACCATACCAGTATACCGAGTAGCAGTATCGTTCGTATTACTGAAATGAAAAGCCAGTACATCAGACTTGGTGATAGGCCCCAAGTGCTACTCAGCATCTTCTGGGATGCATATAGTGCGTTGGTCGCCTTCTTCACTCTTTCTTCCACATTCGGCTTCCATGACAGTTTACTATCGATTACTGCTCCAAGGTATTTAACGTTATTCTTTGTGACAGTACTCCGCCTTGAGGCGTGCCGCCGTGTGCCTCCTTCTTCATGGTTGTGGTACCCCACTCGGCTTGTACTCTTTTGCATCTCAGCAGGTTGTATATCCACGAGTTCAAAGCCTTATGTATTGATACAGCTCTTAGGCTGCGCATTATCGCCTCCGTGGAGACGTTGTTGAATGCACCAGATATGTCAAGGAATGCTCCCATGGCATACTCTTTATGGTATATTGCTTTCTCGATGGTGGCTACTATGGAGTGTAGCGCTGTTTCCACTGATTTCCCTTTCGTGTATGCGTGTTGGTTGTTCTCCAAGGTCAGGTTCATGCCTTCTCTTATGTGGAGATCAAGTTATTTTTCCATTGCTTTAAGCAGGAATGAAGTGAGGATAATGGGCCTGTAGTCTTTTGGCTGCACGTGACTGCATTTCCCCGCTTTGGGTAGGAACACAACACGTGCTGTCCTCCAGGCCACAGGTACATAGCCCCACCCCAGGCAGGCTTCAAAAATGGACTGTAGCCATGGTACGACTAAACCTTTGGCCGTTTTTAGCATGGCGGGAATTATGCCATCCAGTCGGGGGGATTTGGAGCTCGCGAGCGAGTCGATCGCCCATCGGAATTTTCCTGGAGTGACTAAGTTGGTTGGGATGCTGGTTTGTTGAGTTTTTAGGTCCTGAAGCGTATTTGGCTCGGTGACTATAGTGCAGCCCGGGAAGTGCGCATGGAAGAGAGCGCATGTAGCTTCCTTGCTGCTTTCTGTCCAGTGACTTTCGTCCCTGTTTTGAAAGCAGCTTCCTGAGTTGGCAGTTTTGATTCCACTGTCTTAAGGTACTTCACCCAGTCGGTATTCCGGGGGTTCCTATAGATTTCTAGTTTGACAATAGTCGAATTGGATCTTGAACTGGATGTACTTGTGGTCGGAGAAGGAGGGTTTATCAAGAACTCTCTGACGCCTGAGTACTGTTCCCTAAGGTCATGGTTAAGTCTAGGACGTTGGCCGAGGTTGGTTCCACATATGTGGGTACGTCTCCAACGATTTGTACACTTAGACTGGTTTGTATGATAAAATGTAATAGAGACTCACCTCTGTCGTTGATGTCCGGACTGCCCCACACAGTGTGGTGTGTGTTGGCGTCCGTTTCGATGACGATGGGTTGCTTTTTGTAGCTTGCCTCCGCCGTCAGTCTTCCGAGTTTAGTCGGTGGTGCTTCTCGCTCATGCGCCATGTAGAAGAACGCCATAAGTATTGGCTAGTCCCTGTCATCCTCCATGGCCACCACAGTGAGGTCGTCTGTGCTGTAATTAGTCATTAGATACACATAGGCTTCCCACAGGCTTCCCATGTCTGCAACGACGCTTGTGACCCACTTAAGGGTGGGGTCGTCCTTGCATCTTAGGATTTTGACTCCATACAGCCAGCCTGCTCCGTTAAACGCTACAGGCTACGCTGCTGGGTCCTTGAATAGCTTCTTCTCTACTTGCTTCCACTGTTCGGGCGTCATCTTACCGTTAGGGTCGCTTTTGTCGACAAGAGCTAAGGAGAGATGCCGTTTTCCTTGCTTTTTACTGGCTGGGGCCTCCGCCTTCGCTTGCTCAGTTGAGCGCTGCAGCTTGTTGGCCAAACTCTCCTCCATCTTGTTGGCGTATTTTGCGGAGGTGGCTTGCATCGCCGGTTTCTCCGCAAAGTATTTTCGGCGTTCCTTAATCTTTTGCTCGGCCCACGCAAGCTTGTTTCTCTCCTTTAGGGTGTACTCACCGCTTCCGTTCATTCGCGCCTTAGTTTTGAGAGCCGCTTTATACTGGGCTTTCGCTCGCATGCCCTCTTTTGTTCATTTGGGTATTTCCTAGTTTTTGGTACTAGACCCGAACTGGAGATAGCAGCAGCTTTTCTTCAGCCTCCGTATTGATTGAACCACCATGCGATTCACAGTCCGAGTCTGTATCGACTGCAGTACTGCGCCACACTTTCATCTTTGTCGTATTGGCAGAAGCTGTACAAGTGTCCTGGCCTGCTCCAACCACGACAGAGGTGCCCGCCGGTGGTAGTAGTCACGCCTTCCGCCGACGTTTGGGCTGATATCCCAGCCCAAGTTGGGTTCTTTGTGTTGCCCATTGTTAATGTACCCATAGTAGTTAATTTTTATTCGTGGGAACCACCCCATAGCATTTTATGCCTGCTGCCAGGCACCTCTAACCATGGCCTTGGCTTAACTCTACCCAACATTGTGCTGTTGGGGTAGTGTTGGCCATCACCTTAGCTGTGCACTGCATTTCCTTGATGTAAGAGGAGCAAGAGACACTAGGTAGTACCCGCTTTAAGCCGAGGTACATACAGTGTCAATTGCCCAACCGACACCTTCGTGGAGCGTTCAGTTAGA
Source organism: Lordiphosa fenestrarum (assembly GCA_035044985.1). Taxonomy (NCBI): domain Eukaryota; kingdom Metazoa; phylum Arthropoda; class Insecta; order Diptera; family Drosophilidae; genus Lordiphosa; species Lordiphosa fenestrarum. The sequence continues at coordinate 277,753 of JAWNNO010004300.1, forward strand.
GGGTTCTTGTCAGCCATCCATATAGTACAGCTGCCATAGAAAAGTAAGGTTAGAAAAATAGTCTTAGTAAGAAAAACTTTTTGGTTTTCAATGTAAGCCTCTTTAAAATTGGCAAATATTTATTTCATAAGCTTACACAGAGTTCTTCAAAGTTTTGTCAAAATCGGATGACTATAGGTTATAGCTGATGATATCGAATGATAGGTCGAGAAAATAGGTTTAGTGAGAAAAACTTTTTTGTTTTCTAAGAAAACGTATCCAAACTTTGTGTTTCTTAGTTTGCCATGCTTTTGCATGATTCCACTAAGTTTGGTCGAAATTGGACAGCTATTTGTATTGGTGTCATACAAAAGTAGAGTCAGAAGAGTAGTCTTATAGGCTTTTTACACTAGGAAAGCGTTATGCGCTTATAGCTTTTTTCCCAAACAAAAAAAGTTGATGCTGGTAAAAAAAATGTAAATAAACCAATTAAAACTATATAAGCGATTAAAGGGGTCATTGCGTAGCCAATTCTTGAATTCAACTGTATAAATAGCTATACAACTAAAAAAAAGCGACTTCTTCAAATATAGTGGTCGAACATGTCATTCTTAAACTAAAGCAGGAAGATTGCACAGTCATAAAATTTTACCCGACAAGTAGATTGATTTTCAGTATTCTTTTTTTGTAAGATTTTTTCTCACGATGCCACGATTATAATCGTACGATGCCACGATGGCGATTACTACTCGTTTTACCAGTTACAAAAAAAAAAACTATAATCAAAAAAATTAGTATTTTTACTTATGATTGCGGCATCGTGGGTGAAATGACATAAAGCCCATATCAAAATTATTCAAAAATTTGAATTCAGTGTCAAAACGCAGCTATCAATTTTAATACAAATAACTAAATATACTAATGAATTAGAATTGGCAACCTTAAAAGAAGGAAAGTCGGTGTTTCTGGAAGACGAGAGACATCGATTATTGATAGATATGTGACCAGAATTTTCAAGGCGGGATCATTTTTAATGGAACCAGTGAAGCCCAGCTATTCCTACAGTTGGTGCGATTGAGCCCTGGCCAAACAAAAACGACCACTGGCCAACCACTCGATGTCCAAAACCAATCTTAATCACTGCAATGTCATATCTTTCTCGGTAATATTCTCCATATGAAACTGCGCGTTAATAGCCTGGATTTATGACCTGGTTTCAGGCTCTTCCATTAATTTACAGAAGTAAAAGTTTTCGTCGTCTTGTGAATATCCTCAAATGATATGTTGTTTTAACAGCGCTTAATCTTATTTTGCAAGAGTAGTGGTGTTTAAGTTTTGGAATGGCAGTTTCTTTATAAGAGTAACTGTTCTTTTTGTTATTTAACCTAGAATACTCGAAAATACATTATGTGCTTACTTCAAACTGTTTTGGCCATAGTTGTACTTAATTATTAGGAAGTGTTGCCCCTACCGCCATATGAATATTTTAGAACTTCTTCTTAGTTCAGTTGGTGCGGTCTCTATTACCTGCTATATTTGGTTCAAAATCAGTCATATTACTTGCGGGCTACTGGCAGAAAGGTATTTGCTCTAAATGTTATCGTAAAACTGCTGTCTATTGTCGTCCAATTTAATAGTCATGGAATATGTTCAAAGAAGATCTATCCGCGGTGAGTTTTCGCGATTTTTATTTATACTATTTTTAAGCCCCACTGTTATTTAATTTCTCTACGAGGTGTATTTGTTGTCAAAAAATTCAGTTCTAAGTACGGACTTATGTCCGGTCATAAGGGCCAGAAAAGTTCTGAGTTATATTTTAAAGCAGGGTTCGTAAAATGCAAAAATGATATTTTTCAGTCATGATAATTAACATCAATGAAAATAATTTTTATTTTCACACGTGTAAATAACATTTTTTTCACAAGAAAAAAATTTTTTTTTCATGAAACTAAGGCACAGGCAGTCGCGTCTTAAAATTTTCCACCTCCGTTTGTCAGCTCAGTATGCCTGACCGAGCCGCAGCCGCGCGCGAGAATACGAAACACAGCCGACTCTCATATACACACCTACACCAATGCAGTGAAAAAAATATTCAGAAAATTTTTTACACGCGTGTGAGAAATTTTGTGGAAAAAATTTGCTCTCATTTTTTTTACAGAAGGCTGCTAAAATTTCTCACACGCGTGATAGAATCATGCGTGTGAAAAATGTTCGTGTTAGTTTCATAAAAAAAACAAGAAAGAAAGTCGGTCAAGCCCGACTATAACATACTCTTTACCAAGAAAATTATACGCTCAGCATAAATTTTGATGCTGCAGGAGCAGCGAACAGTCTTTTGATCATAACTCGAAAACCGTTCATCCGATCTTCTCTCTCTGGCGGATCGATAAGTTATCCTGCTAGCTAAATATGTCCAGAAGGAACAAGCCATCTATCTTCAAAACTGTGGGAGATAAGACGTTTTTTTTAAATTGCGGGGGCGGGAGGGGGCTTCGCCAAAATTGAAAATAAATTTGATCTGCCTGCAGACATAAGAAGCATATGTCCCATACATGTCAAACCTCTATCTCTTACCATCTCTGAGATCTGTGCGTTCATACGGACAGACAGACGAACTGACGGACATGACTCGGCTGTGGATGCTGATCAAGAATATATATACTTTATATGGTCGGAGATGATTCCCTTTCGATGTTACATACTTTTGCACAAACTTATATTACTCTGTGGACCTACGGTACAGAGTATAATAATTTTTTTCTTGTGAAAAAAAATGTTATTTAAACGTGAAAATAAAAAATTTTTACACATTGTATTTTTTCTTTGTCGCGTTTTAAAAATAATGTGTGTTAATTTACGAACTTTAAAATTTAAAGTAGTGATCAAAATTTTTCTTCTGGGCTTTATGTCCGTGGGCTTTATGTCATGTCACCGGCATTGTGTAATCACTCGTGCAGGTCTCTAATACACACACAGAAGCGAAATGACAGTGCACGACAAACGCTATGCTTCTCGCTCTAGCGTTGATCGGGCACTGAAAATCTATGTACCGTAGGTACACAGAGTATTATAAGTTTGTGCAAAATTATGTAATAGCCAGAAGGAAGCATCTCCGACCCCATAAAGTATATAAATTCTTGATCAGCATAAACAGGCGAGTCGTTATAGCCAAGTCCTTCTGTCCGTATGAACGCACAGAGATGATAAGAGATAGAGGTTTGACGAGTATGGGAGCAAAACTTCTTATTCGTATCTGCAGGCAGATCAAGTTTATTTTTCACTTTGGCCACGCCCCCGCAATTTCGAAAAAACGTCATATCGCCCACAGTTTTAAAGATAGATGGGTAACTTATCGATCCGCCGAAGGAATGGGGAAGATCGGTTGTCGAGTTATGATCAAAAGACTGTTCGCTGTGCTGAGCGAATAATTTCGCTGGTAAAGAATATTTTATAGTCTGGCTTTACCGACTTTCTATCTTGTTTTGTATGAAAAATTTAAGGTCATAACGGCGCACAGTGGCCGGATTCGCGATTTTGGCGTTGCAAAAATCGTAACTTTTTAACGGAGATATTTGAAAAATTTCAAAAGAACGATAGATAATTCCTGTAGCTTTAAAATGAGCGTACGTTCATATTTGTAGGTTAACAGGGAGACTCAGGACCGGCTGCCAAAGTTGATAATTTAATACTCTGGAAAAATTGAATGAAAAAGTCAACGCACTTTAATTTTTTAAAATTGATTTATTAAAAATTAAGTTTTAATAGTATTAAAAATTAAAAAAATTGTATAATAATTTATATTGTACTTACTAAAAAAATTTATTTTCATACAAAATTAGTTCTAACTAGGGAATGGTTAATTTTCTTGTAAAATGTTGTCAGTATAGGTATTCATATCATTAGTGCTTAATAGTCCTGATGTGTCTGAGAGATGAGATACGAGGATCAGAGAAAGCCGACAGCATGTTGAAAAGGTCTGTATTTTCTTGATGTCTAGTCGAGTAAGTTTTTCTCTGGGTACTTTGCACGTAAAATATCTATTGTCTCCTTGGTATATTTTCCATATTTTCTGGCATCAACATTTTCGCCGCAGCTTAAGACATTGAGAATGATCTTAAACCGTTTTATGACATCCAGATGAATTCCTGTTATCTGAGCAGCTGCATAATCATCGTTGAAGAATCTCCGAGATGTATTTCCATCATTCGTGTTTCCATAGACCTGCCTCGGGCAGTCGACTTTTAGCCAGAGCTCCGCCAAGAACTTCTGTTGTATATCCTGTTTCCTTCTATTTTCCATTGTTTTGGAATTGGTAATGTCATCAGAGTCGTCTCCTTATCGTGGAAGAGTATATGCCAACTTGAGCATGAATTCCATGCATCTGATCCTCGCATGCAATGGTAAAATTCCGTATTCATAATTATGCTCGTCCGTTTCCGATGTCTCGAACTCCTGAAAGTCTTTTTGCTTTCTCTTGCAGATGGCACATGTCAGAGTTGATTTGGTGTTCGTAATGTCGTTCAAGACTTTTCCATCAACCATAGTTAAAAAACATTGAAATCCAATCCGGACGACTTTTAATCCTGTCGTTTCGAAGAGGATTGGCCTCAGAGCGGATATTTCCTCCTTTATACTGCTAACAGTGCTTAAAGTTAGTTCGGACGTTTCCTTCGCATACTTGAACATTATTGGCCGGCAAAAATGTACTGATGAAGGCCGAGGATTTTTCAGTGATCCACATTTCCACTTTTCAGCCGCAGTGGGACAAGTAAGTCCATGAACATGTTCGCATCACTCACTGGGCCGTCACCGGAACTAATTACTGGCTTGTAAGCACTCTGTCCCGATGATCCATCGCAGCCCCATTTGCAGAATAGGGTCAGAATAGGGTTTTCTGGCAATACTTCCAATTCCGATTCGGGTAGACTTTGCAAAATGCGTCTCGCTGTGTGATCCATAAAATCCTTAAGTTTTACTTGTGCCGATACTTCAGTGACTTCCACAGGGGCTAGAACTGCCTCATTTTTTGCAGCTGGGAAGAATATCTTCGTAGCTGGGAAGAATATCCACGTTGTGCTTCCTTAACGAGTCCTACATCATCTTATACTTCGGCTTGGAAAATCCCACATCCAAAAACAGGGCCAAAGCTTCTTCCCGAGTGTACTTGGTGGGCTGCGCATTTGGCGGTGTATTGATGTTGTCCTTAATGCGCTTAAGACGAACAGGACTAGCAATTGCAACAGCTTTTGTTATAGTAGATCTGTTTCTCTCCAGGTCTTTTGAGTATTTGACGGATACTGCCTCCGATAGATGCTCCATGCTAATTTCCATTGTGGCACCTTGAAGCTTCCTTTTCCTGGTAAACGTAGAGCACTCATCGATAGATTTAGTTGGTCTGCCTCGTGGTTGCTCTGAAGAAGTGCTGGGTATTTGCTGATTTCAATTTAGATTATCATTTGTATAATTCAGTTCGGTTTTTATTAACGACTCTAAAGCGTTTTGGTGATTCCGCGGTTTTGAAGAACTCAAATAATTTCCTGTTGTCCATTTTCGATAAAACGAATATCACTATGTGTGCGTACTTTTTCGCTCGACTGTTCAAATCTGAATAATCTGCCTTTACTGGAGTAAGCCCTTTATAAGTATGTACACAAGGAACACAGGTAGCAACAGGAAAAGTAGTCATGGTCTGAAAAAAACTAAATCCTTTTGAAAGATTTACGCAATATTAAGTAACAATTCACAACACCATCAAAAAGGGTCACTCAAGGGTAGGTAAAAAGTCCACCCACTTGCTAGTTGTAAAGCGCAAAATCAGAAAAGACCAATTGTAACTACCTATATTATGTGTTACCTATCTCAGTAAATCATAAAATACGCTATAAAATTTTGCCTGCAACGTTTTTCTTCTTCTTCGTTTGCTCTTGTTCTTCCCAAATATTATTTACCTGTGATTAAATCGCAAATATCAATGTAACGTTTAACGTGGCAGGTTGTGGCAGCTGCAACTTTTACAATACATTAATAAATAGTCTAATATATAATACCTATGCTCCGAAACAACTGAAGTCTGGTGAAATTGATATTTTCGAGTCTATCAAAGTTAAAAAACTCAACCAAAAATAGTGTCCACCTAAAACTTGAATGTGGAACATTCAGCTTTGTCATAATACAGTTTTTAATGTATTCACCTTAAGAATTAATGAATCTTTTCAAAAAAATCAATCAAATTCAAATCGGTATTACCGTTTGGTTTTTATATGTTCACAAAATAGACATTTGTAACCAAAAAAATTAAAAATTCAGCAGTTTGAAAAATTGTTCAACTTTGAACCACTGTAACAACCAAACTAATTGACCAAATTCAAAAAACCAAAGGTTTTTTGGGCTAGCTGGGGTTCCCTTTATTGAATTAAAAAAATTTTTGTTCAAAAAAATCAAACATCAAAAATTGATTTTTGCAACGCCAAATTCTCGAATCCGGCCACTGTGTGGCGTCAGTTGATTGGCTAGATAATGGTGTATATTTAACGAGAAAAAACTTAAAGTTGAAAAGGTTATGTTTCCAAAGATTATGATATTACTTATACGCAGAGTTGCCTTTCAACTTTATATATTTTGTAGCTGGCGTTGATTTCTAACAAAATGTTTTCGTACTTCCAAAAGGATACTCTGATTTGAACTTTAGTTGGCAAAGCATAGGGCGATTTTTGAGAAGTTTTTATCTTTAAGATAACACTAGTTTACAGCATTTTGTATCCCGGTCATTTGGCAGTCATTTCATATGTAAAACCCTCCGCTGATTCCAAAAATCAAGACCAATAATTTTTTGGAGGGGCCGTTTTCGAGGAATTGCGAAAAAGCTAGTTTTTCATTGTAAAAAAAGCTACCTCTATAAAAATGGTTATAACTTCAGTTTTGGCTTGTAGATTTTAAAATGGTCAAATACCTTTGAAAGAGAATTGAATGCCCTATTAATCATTCATACTTCACATTTTAATCCGTTGGTAAACTTCGCGGCTATTAAGGTGCTAATCGGCAACTTTGCTTTTAATTTTGAAAAAAGCTATTTCACTTAAATCCGTTGAAGAATAAAGAAGTTATTGGCACTTAAGTACGAATTTGTAGGTTTAAAGTTCATACAAATAGACTTAGCTTCAATGATTTTTTGTTCATCATAGGAGGCTTAGTTACTTTTATTTTCAAGGGCTACTATGTGATGTCAACATAAGGCTTTGGACTCGTGGATATACAACCTGCTGAGCTGCAGAAGAGTACAAGCCGAGTTGGGTACCACAACCATGACGAAGGAGGCACACGGCGGCACGCCTCAAGGCGGAGTACTGTCACCCCTTCTATGGAACCTTGTGGTTAACGAACTGCTAACAAAATTTCGCTGGAAAGCACCCAAGATAACCGCATATGCCGACGACATATGCATAATTATCATGGGAAAATATCCATCGACTCTCAGCTCAATCATGGACTCTACACTCAAAGAGATACTAAAATGGGCCACAGAAGCCGGACTTAGTATTAATGCGGAGAAGACGGTCCTCATTCTCTTTACCAAGAGATACAAGGTACCGCCATGGATTCCACCAAAGATAAATGTGATAACACTAACGCCAAAGAATAACGTTAAATACCTTGGAGCAGTAATCGATAGTAAACTGTCATGGAAGCCGAATGTGGAAGAAAGAGTGAAGAAGGCGACCAACGCACTATATGCATCCCAGAAGATGCTGAGTAGCACTTGGGGCCTATCACCAAGTCTGATGCACTGGCTTTTCATTTCAGTAATACGAACGATACTGCTACTCGGTATACTGGTATGGTGGCACGCCATGGAGAAAACCACATACCTAAAGCTGATGGAGAAGACCCAGCGACAGGCACTGGTCTGCATTAGAACACATCTTTGGTGTCAACCCTCTGAGCTTGGATGTTTTGTGGACGCCTTCTGGCACAAAAGACCGCCCAACGTCTATGTGCGACAGGCACCATGGCTCTACAAAGCTATGGACACAGCATAGTTGGTAGAGAAATCAATAGTAGCACGGACTACATTATCCCAAAGATCAACTCAATATGCACATCAGCACTATTGGGACCAGAAGACTGGCGTACAGGACTGGCCCAAGAAGCAACGCACCTCTTTACACACGGCTCAAAGATGGACCTAGGAGTCGGACCCGCCGTATACTGTGCAGAGCCAGAAATTAAGCTCTAATATAAACTGCCAAACCACTGCACCATATTCCAGGCGGAAGTCTACGCAATAAGGAAAGCTGCGGAGTTGGCGGAAATTCACGCTCCATACAACCAAATAAATATCTACGTGGACAGCCAAGCGGCAATCAAGGCAATGCAAGGACACTCCATCAACTCCAGAAATGTCCTGGCGAGCAGGGAAGCGCTAGATTCCCTCAGCATCTCCAGAAAGGTGCAAGTCTACTGGATTCCCAGCCACCGGGGCATCGACGGAAACGAGATGGCAGACAGGCTTGCAAAAGCCGGAGTCGTACTCTGCCAAGAAGAAACACTAAACATACCTATCTCCATACAGACGCTTAATAGCAAGATGGAAGAGATAGCAGAGAAAGAAGCAGAGGTGGGGTGGGAGATAACAACCGGATGCAGAAGCTCTAAAATTATGTGCAAGACAAGAGACAAAAAAACAAACGCACTATCTGCTACAGCTCCAAAGAAGAGACTGCTCATTGGCATACGAACGGGACACTGCCTAGCAGCCGCTCATGCGATAAAGCTAGGCATAACGACAGAGGACACCTGCAGGAAATGTATGGAACCTGGAGTCGCAGAAACTCTAGAGCATCTCATTTGCAGCTGCCCAGCAATTGCCACGACAAGATTACAAATTCTGCACACCCCACGGTTCTCTTCTTTGGAGGAAGCGGCCAAGAGGCCCCCAAAACAATTATTTGCATTTGCCAAAATGTTGAAAATCTTCCTGGATTTCTAAGCCAAACGTACCCAAATAATCTCCCGGCCTCATTAAGGACCCTAAGGTCTATGTGTGACCTCATCTGGGTTCAGCCGGAACTACCTACCTACCTATGTGCTGACAAATTTATTCTGTGTCTGCTGTAGTTTTTTTTTAGCATTGCAGAGGTTATTGGGATGAGGCGATGATAGGATTCTATTGTTGGTTTCTCATTAGAAAAAATAATATTTCCCCAAGAAGAAAAAGTCAATCAAAATAGTCGCACTTTTAAAACACTTAATAAGAAATAAACTTCTCATGCAATTTAATAAAAGCAGAAAATTTCGATATTGGTACTTAAAGGCCAATAACTTCTTTATTATTCCAAAGATCTCAATACAATACATGGATGCAAACCGAAAGAGATTTACTATTAAAGAACCGAACCATTTGCTTTCGGTTTGGGCATTGGTTCTGAATTTTTTTGACTCGACTTCTTGCACTAATTTTTCAATTTTGAATAACAAAAACTATAGCTGACACAGAATAAAACTGACAGCACATAGTAGCCCTTGAAAATAAAAGTAACTATGCCTCCTATGATGAACAAAAAATCATTGATGCTAAGTCTATTTGTATGAACTTTAAACCTTCAATTTCGTACTTAAGTGCATATAACTTCTTTATTCTTGAACGGATTTAAGTGAAATACGTGGCACTAGAATTGTGATGGATGTTTCTATGATGATCAGCAAAAAAATTAATATTGGAGAACTTTTTTCATGGAAAATATCGCGATTGAAATCTAGCTTTTTTCAAAAAGTGATAAATTTAAATCAAAGTTGCTAATTAACACCTTAATAGCAGCGAAGTTTACCCACGGATTAAAATGTGATGTATGAAATATTAATAGGGCATTCAATTCTCTTTCAAGGGTATCTGACCATTTTAAAATTCAGAAGCCAAAACTGAAGCTATAACTATTTTTATAGAGGTACCTTTTTTTACAATGAAAAAACTAGCTTTTTCTCGATTTCTCGAGAACGGCCCCGCCAAAAAATTATTGGACTTGATTTTTGGATTCAGCGGAAGGTTTTCCTTATGAAATTACCGCAAAATGTCCTGGATCGCGAAATGTTGTATTAGTTCGTAAACTAGTGTAATTGTAAAAAAAACACGGAACAAAAACTGAAATGGATTTTGCTGGCGACAATTCAAACACCGATATTGACACATTATGAGAAAATTACTAATTTTAGAATATTGTGCAATGTTAACTCTTAACAAGAAAGAAAGTCGGTCAAGCCCGACTATAACATACTCTGTACCAAGAAATTTTGTCTTTTGATCATAACTCGAAAACCGTTCATCCGATCTTCTTCATTCCTTTGGCGGATCGATAAGTTATTCTAATAACTAAATATGTCCAGAAGGAACAAGCCATCTATCTTCAAAACTGTGGGAGATATGATTTTTTCTAAATTGCGGGGGCGGGAGGGGGCGTGGCCAAAATTGAAAATAAACTTGATCTGCCTGCAGACATAAGAAGCATATGTCCCATACACGTCAAACCTCTATCTCTTACCATCTCTGAGATCTGTGCGTTCATACGGACAGACAGACGGACAGACGGACATGGCTATATCGACTCGGCTGTTGATGCTGATCAAGAATATATATACTTTATGGGGTCGGAGATGCTTCCTTCTGGATGTTACATACTTTTACACAAACTTATAATACTCTATGTACCTACGGTACAGAGTATAAAAATAGTTTTGATTTTACAACAGAATTATGTACTCTTATTTAACATTTGATTTGAAACATCATACTTTTGGGGGCATTTATGTTAACTTGAAAGCTTTTCTGTAAACACACTAATTTAGAATACCAGAAAGCCAATGTGTGCTCAGAAATACGCGAATAACTTTGTCAAACGGTAACCAAACTTATTTAAACAACATTTGACTAACGAAGAATTATATGTACTACTATAATAAATTCTAAGAAAAAATAGATTGGTGGAATATTGTTAAACCAATGGTGGTTAAAGTAGAAATGTTCAAAAAAAAGTTTGAAATACCAGATCTGTATCTCGCAATTTATCAGCCACCGCGTATCACATCTGAAAGCATTGATTAATATACACTTGAATCTTCTCGTCGCTATCGGAACTAACAAGATATCTTTAAGATAAGCCTTAATTCTTTTGATTTTTTTTGATTATATTTTGATAATCACAAATAATCCCGAAGTCGATGTAGCACCCTTCGTCCCACAGTGGGGCGAAAAAGACAAAATCTGGCCATATTTCAGCGAAGTCCTGTAGCAAAAAAATGTTGATGCAGTCTATTTAAGAGTATTAAAGTATTACCAAAAAAACTTATAATCTACAAATAATAAGTGGAAACATTTTTTTTTAGAATTAAAAAAAAATGTTGTACCTGTTTTTGCAAAATGAATATATTTTTCCAATCATTGGAAGTTAAAAACTAGCCACCACGGTTCTTTGGTCAAATTCTTAACTTAAACAATTTTGTTTACAATCGAAGAAGAATATCTTATAGTTTCCGAAGGAATAATCAGGCCAAATTTTCAAAACATTTTAGATTTCAGAGATAATTATAAAAAAAAACCACACAACCTATTTCTATTTTTTTCAATAATTTTCTTTATTCCTCATCGCTACTTTCCAAAAAATCAGAGAATACCTCTTTAACTTCGGGTTCATTTTGTAATAATTCTATAGTTGATTTTGGCATTTGACTTAGTTATTTGTTCCGACTCTTGAAATGCCTCGATACTAAAGGATCCGAGGTAATAAACATTATATTCAGAACATCGAGTTTCCCCTTTTCCAACTGCATTTGTTCTCAGTAAAACTTAATGTCTTAACAGCTTAACAGTTCGACCTCGGTACTTTTCAAAAGCAGAAGGCGCTGATCGGTATGATTGAGAAGAGCTTGTAGACTCACTTCTGCCACTGTCTCACTAATATGAATGCTATCTTCTTGTGGATAGCACTACTTTTTCGCTGATTGCACAGCATAGTAAGAGGGGAATCTCTCTGGCGCAGAATTTCGAACAACATTGACCAATACAGCTAGTGCTTCTTCATTTGGCATTTCATTATCCGCGCGTTGCGATCTTACAACAGTTTCTCTATTGCCTACTTCGGTTGCTAAAGCTAACATACTCCGCGAATAATTGACCCGGAAATCTTTTGTTTTTCGTAGCTTTGACCTGTTACTGCTTTCATCAAAAGGTAGTTCCTTGCGGCCTCGCTTCAGCTCGCACCCCAAGGGGACGATTCCATCTAGCCAAGTTTTATTGACATTGAGAAACAGTTCTTCCTATCTATGTGAACACGTCCATCGAGTTTTAAACTCCGAGATAAATTACTAAATTGCAAATTACCGACAATATCACCGTGACATCACCAAAGCTCTAAACACTTCTAACTAAACATATTAAACATATTAAGCATATTAAGGCCCGATTTCTCAAAGGTTACGGTTAGCCAACCACCGGTCAGATTTGACCGTCAAGATGACGAGCGGTTAAGTCATTTGGTTTTCTCAGCAGCAGTTTCGCCTGATATCGGCAAATGCCTATCGCTGCTTCAGTGTGACCATACTGTTTGACTAAACTAACGAGTAGACAGCTGACTCGGTTTGGTTTGTTTGTTTTTTAATGCGATTGGTTGTTGCTGCTCATTGTTTTGCGGAAAAGTTGACAAAAATTCGATGTTCCGCCTCATCGAATTGCATTTCCATTGCGTGGAGTTGAAAAATTCGTTTATTCATAAACATTTTGTGTTGCAGCAAATATTAAAATAAACAAAGCAAGTGTGCGTCCAGCTGTTTGTATATCGATATTTTCATCGGGACTGAGCTCGCGGTTAAAGTTGACCGGTGGATGAGCAGCAGTTAAGTTTGTTCCTCCGGTTACGCCACACACATCATGAGACACTCAAATTCGGTTAAACTGCCTGTCAAGTTGACCAACCGGACATTGAGAAATTGGGCCTAAATACAAAACTTTTGACGTATCAAGAAAGTAAACAAGCAAAACAGATGTAAAGCTGATTATTGCCCTTGAAAATAGATGGCGCTATTTGAATTTTTGGAATGACTTCATCACTTACTAAAATTTAATTTTCTCAGAAGACGCAAAAAAGCGCACGCTAATTTTTTTTTTGACGTAAAGTTAATTGTTAAACCATTTTCTTTTTCAATTTCAATGACGGATCTATCCCGTGTAAATTCTTTTTGTCCAACAAAAACCAAAAAAAAATTTAGTTTTACCTTTGTTTTTAAAATTAAAAATAATATAAAAAAATTTTATTATTAAGTCAAAACTTATACTTTCAATTGCCACATATCCGCAGAAATGATTCATATTCATGTAAAACAATTGCAAACAGACATTAAAATGCCCTATTCTGTCAATTTCATAATATCGAGTTCGAAAGGTGAACTTTAAATACGTGTTATGGGAGAACCAAACGTCGTAGACTATTTTACTTTCGGATTATTATGCATCATTTTATCATTTTTAAAGTTACATTTTAACTTTCTTCAATATCTAAAAAAATAAATCAATTTTGGCGCGACATTGGCTCTAGTCGCCCTAACGTGCGTCCGTCCATCCTTCCGTCAATCTATCCTTATGAACCGTTCAGCACCGTTGGATGAAAACTTAAGGTTCATTTAACATTAAATAGATATTTTAGTCCATATGAATCCCGAAATCATCCAATGGGTATTTTTTGATATCCTCAAGCTTCTTTTCTGCTATTTGCAACACAGTTTTGTAGATAGATGGTTCGCATCTTTTTGACATATTCAGTATTCAGGACCATTTAGCGAACCGCATAAGTATTCGCTAGGATCGTGTGATCTATAGTCGAGTTCTACTCATTCTAAGCATACAATATCGCTGGTACAAAGCATATTACTGTCGGACTTGACAGAATGTTGTTCAAGAAATCTTATACATATTCTCCTGCCAGTAAGATGGACAGTTCGGCTTGTTTTTTTGTGCGCATATACCTTAATGTTCTTATTACGATGCAGGACCTGCGTATGGTCATTCTATATTCTACTAAAATTTTCTTTTGATTCATTTTAAAATTACAGAGAGAATGTATTTCGGTTCACATCGGACAAGCTGGTGTCCAGATCGGCAATGCTTGCTGGGAGTTGTATTGCCTTGAGCATGGAATTCAGCCAGACGGTCATATGCCCTCCGACAAAATAGTTGGGGGTGGCGATGATTCCTTTAACACTTTTTTTAGTGAGACTGGCGCTGGAAAGCATGTTCCTCGTGCTGTGTTCGTAGATTTGGAGCCAACAGTAGTTGATGAAGTGCGTACTGGTACTTATCGTCAGCTATTCCATCCGGAACAGTTAATCACGGGCAAAGAAGACGCTGCTAATAACTATGCACGTGGACACTATACCATTGGGAAGGAGATAGTGGACTTGGTACTAGACCGAATCCGAAAGCTAGCTGATCAGTGCACCGGTCTTCAGGGTTTCTTAGTGTTTCATTCTTTTGGCGGAGGCACCGGCTCTGGCTTCACATCTCTGCTAATGGAACGCTTGTCAGTGGATTATGGGAAAAAATCGAAGTTGGAGTTTTCCATTTACCCGGCACCTCAAGTAAGTTAATAAAATAACAGTTTTATTAAATATTGTCCATTCGATTATTTTATTTAAGGTGTCAACAGCCGTCGTCGAGCCATACAATTCTATTTTGACCACCCACACAACCTTAGAGCACTCTGACTGCGCATTCATGGTCGACAACGAAGCTATTTACGACATCTGCCGTCGTAACTTGGACATTGAGCGCCCGACCTACATGAACCTCAATCGCTTAATTGGTCAAATCGTTTCCTCCATAACGGCCTCGTTGCGCTTCGACGGAGCACTAAATGTGGACTTAACTGAGTTCCAAACCAATTTGGTGCCCTACCCACGCATTCATTTCCCCTTGGCAACATATGCGCCAGTAATTTCCGCTGAGAAAGCTTATCATGAGCAATTAACTGTCGCCGAAATAACAAATGCTTGCTTCGAGCCTGCCAACCAGATGGTCAAGTGCGATCCCCGTCATGGCAAGTATATGGCCTGCTGCATGCTCTATCGCGGTGATGTGGTGCCTAAGGATGTAAATGCGGCCATTGCTACAATTAAGACCAAGCGGTCAATTCAGTTTGTTGACTGGTGTCCGACTGGATTTAAGGTGGGCATCAATTACCAGCCACCAACTGTGGTTCCGGGTGGCGATCTGGCCAAAGTACAGCGTGCCGTATGCATGTTGTCCAATACTACAGCTATAGCTGAAGCCTGGGCTCGCTTAGATCACAAGTTTGATTTAATGTATGCCAAGCGTGCTTTCGTTCACTGGTATGTCGGTGAGGGAATGGAGGAAGGCGAATTTTCAGAGGCGCGCGAGGACTTGGCAGCACTTGAGAAAGATTACGAGGAGGTTGGCATCGACTCAACTACCGATCTTGGAGAAGGCGACGAATACTAAATGGCGACAATCATTATATTATTGACTTCCAATCCGAACCTACAAAACTAATTTAAAAAATTAAAAATGATTTCCATACATTCAAAATATAACTTGCCATATTCACATACATTTATTTTATTTGCAATGTTTTTGGGAGAAACCCAAATATTTCATTAAAACTCAATATACAATGAAAGAAATTTTATTTTTATACCCGTTACTCGTAGAGTAAAAAGGGTATACTAAAGTCGTGCAAATGTATGTAACAGGGAGAAGGAAGCATCTCCGATATCATAAAGTATATATATTCTTCATCAGTATCAACAGCCGAGTCGATATAGCCATGTCCGTCTGTCCGTCCGTCCGTCCGTCCGTCCGTCCGTCCGTCCGTCCGTCCGTCCGTCCGTCCGTCCGTCTGTATGAACACCTAGATCTCAGAGACTAGAAGAGCTAGAGCAACCATTTTTTTTACGTAAGCTAGTATTGTCTGTAGGCAGATCAAGTTTGTTTCAAATTTTGGCCACGCCCCCTCCCGCCCCCGCAATAAAAAATATTGAATAACTCCCACAATTTTTAAGATATCGAGCTCAGATTTTGCAGTGTCTATGTGGCCAATATCTACAATCTCAATTTTCAAAAGGATCGGATAATAAATGGCCGAGTTAAAATAATGTTGCATACTTATCCGAGCTGAGCTGAGTAACGGGTATTTCGAAGTCGGGCAGGGCCGACTTTAACTTACGCTCTCGTTTTTTTTTGTATATAAGTATGTGCAGAATAAACAATTACATAAACTGCAACTATAATCTAGTTGAAAAACAATTGCTCTTCTAAAAATGTTTAAATTGATTCATGTTTTTTGATAAATAGTCCTCTAGCCACTTTTCAATAACCGTAAGATTTTGGTCACTCCAGTGTGCTTCCTCTTTTATGTTACGAAGTGACTTTTCAATGATATGCTGAGCACTGCCAAACTCTCCAGCATGTTCCTCGTACAACTTTTTGACCATGTCGAATCCTTTTTGAGTAGAAAAAACTCCGGTGGCCAATTTTATCAAGCTGTCCCATAAGTTTGCTTTGTTTTTGAACCTTAAAAGAAACGATTTCAATTTAATGCCAATAGGAATACCATCCTGAATAAGATTATTAAGCAATTATAAATCAGTTAGGAGAACGATCCTTTTTACGCACTGATTTAATACCGATGTCGTGAACAGCGGTCAGTGTTACCACACTGTGGCTTTACCATAGGCGCCAAATCAAACAAAGCCTCTAGAGCAAAACATGCTGATAGAAAGTGTGAAAACAATTTTTTTAGTTTTTTTTACCCTGTTCCCATTGAAAATGTTGAAAGGGGGATCATGAAGTTGTGCGAATGTATTTAACAGGGAGAAGGGAACATTTCCGACCCCATAAAGTATATATATTCTTGATCAGCATGATCAGCCGAGTCGATATAGCCATTATCGTCTATCCGTCCGTCCGTCTGTCTGTATGAACGCGTCGATCTCAGAGACTATAAGAGATAGAGCCACACATTTTTGCATGAAGGTAGATGTATGCCGTACGCAGATCAAGTTTCAGATTTGGAAAATTCCCCCCCGTCCGCCTTTTATCCCCAAAAAACCGTCACATCCTAGACCTAAAAAACAGTCAGGTGGCTTAGTATACATCAAGCTAGGCCCAATATCTATCTATTCTGAAAAGTACAATCACATCGAACTAAAAAAACAGGAATTATAAGCGAAACAATTGAGCTGATAAGAGCACCCTCCCAGTTGTTAGCCAGGCCTAGAAAAAAGTTTTGCCTACATTCAGGATGACAACTTAATAGCTGTTACAAAAGCCAGTTACATTCATTTTCAAATTCAAAAACAAATGAACAGGGTATTTTATAATCGGGAAACTCGACTGCAGCGCCCTTACTGGTTTTAATAATAGTTGGTTGGCAGCAGATTTGTAATGTAATCATTACTTCCAGTATTTAATTACTTTGTGTTACACAAATATACATTATTCTGTAACATACAACGAAGAAGTTGTACCTTAGCCGAGCAGATGGGGGTTGTAGTTATATGTCGGGGAGCACGTGCTTGATCCGGCTATCTTCGTCGGCAATTGAGGGGGGGTCAAGGGAATAACACATACTACTTGCTCGATGTTTTAAGTATTTGATTCTATTAAATCACGTGCTATAGAGGAAAGCCTATCAATTAGTCTCGGATTCACGATTTCGGGAAGATAAAAGGGATTTATTCGGAAGGCATTTTAATTTTACTTTTATAACAACAATATTGGTTTGTAAGGAAATTTTTGTAGGCACAAAGGAAAATTTAATCAAATGAAATTTCAGGAAAAGTTAACCTAAATCATAAACATTTAACCTATAGATATCTTTAAATCTATTTGCTTTTAGAAGCCAATTCTAACCGCTATTTATTTCAAAGGTTTAACAAAAGAAAATAACTTAAACAGCGCGCTAGTGAACTTCAATACACGCTGAAATAGAAGGTGATTAGGGTAATATAGACTGTTCGTTTATTAAAGGCTCAATGAAATATAATGTAATGTAATATAAAAGTAAGACAATATAAGAAAATTCAAAATCAATCAATTCATTTCGGATTTGGGATAACCTTGTCCAACTGTGCGGCAAGTCATTGCAGCGGGTTATTATTTAAGGGGCAAAAACAAAATGAGCTCTCAAGAGAGGCAAATCACCGTCCGTGAGAGCCAAAAAGGATAATTAAATTTAAGATGGTCAACTTATTTACAAGGATAAGAAAGTGATCATTTTCCTTGAGGCTTACGGGACCGACCAAAAACCGAAAATCAAATGAGCAAGAAAGTAATACTAATCTAACTTGCTCTTTGTGGCAGCGTACTTGGATATCCAGCAGGCATTTGACCGCGTCTAACACGATGGCTTACTAGCCAAGCTGAAGGGAACGCTCAATCTTCAACTCTTCTTGATCGTCAGATCGTTTCTTTCTGACAGGACATTTAAAGTTGTCCAGGATGGCCTTGCATCCCAGAAGGAGAGGATTCGAGCAGGAGTACCCCAAGGCAGCGTTTTGGGGCCAACTTTTTACAGCCTGTTCACTACAGACATGCCAACTCCTTTGGACATCCCGATTGAGGTGCCGCAGATCCACCTAATCGCAACTTTTGCCGATGACACGGAAGTTATGGCTCGAGACAGTTGTGTCTACGAGGCAACAGACGCGTTGCAGGAGTACCTGAAAAGGTTTGAAAACTGGGCCTGTCGATGGAACATTTCCATCAGCCCCAATAAGTGTGTTTCCGTCACTCACACATTTAGGAAGGACAGCAACCCAGGAGACTTCCTGCATGGAGAGCTCCTCCCTCACAAAACGGCCCACAAATACCTTGGAGTGACGTTGGATAGATTTAGATTTTAGATTTATTGAACTTACTTCCTAGTGCTACAAGATAAACTTATAAATTAATGCACTAGTCACAAACATATTTATATCGGGGATTGACAAATAGATAAATAACTGACTTAATAACTACGGTTGTTTTCAATTAAATTAGATTTCATTTATTGGTTATACATATTTAGTGTTTTTTCAAGTTAATAATACATCTAGCAATTGTTTATTCACTATAAAAATTTCCCTGACTTTTTCGATACCCTAACTTTTTCGCTACTTTAGTTTCTCAAATTTATACTTACAAAAGTGTATCTTTAGGCTATTATAAAATTGCGTTGCGGCGCTCATACCTTTTAATGAATTTGGTAGCTGATTCCAAATGCGAACCGCATGAATTCCAAACTGTCTTTCCGATATTAGGATTTTATGTCTTAAGGAAACTAAATTATTCGTTCGAGTATATGCTGAAAACTGAAACTGGTCAATAAGATAGTTTGGTTCTTTTGTGTAAATAATTTTATGTAATAGTATTAGTACCTTAAAGTTTGTCCAAGATTTAAGTGAAAGGTCAAATAGTTTATATGACAAGCTGGAAATATGGTCTCTTCGTCTTAATCCATAAACGTATCTTGCTATATTGTTATGAGCTACCTTCAGTTTACCAAAGTGCACGGCGTCACTGTTTTCAAAAACCTCTGTACCATAGAAAACCGTTGGCAACAGAAATGCCTTAGCTATTAGAAAGCGAATATTTTTATACTCTGTACCGTAGGTACACAGAGTATTATAAGTTTGTGCAAAAGTATGTAACAGGCAGAAGGAAGCATCTCCGACCCCATAAAGTATATATATTCTTGATCAGCATCAACAGCCGAGTCGATATAGCCATGTCCGTCTGTCGGTCTGTCCGTCCGTCCGTCTGTCTGTCGGTCTGTCCGTATGAACGCACAGATCTCAGAGATGGTAAGAGATAGACGTTTGACATGTATGGGACATATGCTTCTTATGTCTGCAGGCAGATCAAGTTTATTTTCAATTTTGGCCACGCCCCCACCCGCCCCGGCAATTTAGAAAAAACGTCATATCTCCCACAGTTTTGAAGATAGATGGCTTGTTCCTTCTGGACATATTTAGTTATTAGGATAACTTATCGATCCGCCAAAGATATGAAGAAGATCGGATGAACGGTTTTCGAGTTCTGATCAAAAGACAAATTTTCTTGGTACAGAGTATGTTATAGTCGGGCTTGACCAACTTTCTTTCTTGTTTGGAAGATATTGTTTTGACAAGTTGAGGTTTCTTAATAATCCATATGTTCTTCCTACAGCTTTCACAATATGGGTATTCCAATTTAAGTTTTTATTAAAATAAAAGCCCAGATTTTTAGCTTGTTCAACATATTCTATGGGAGAATGTTCTATTAATAAGGGACGAATGTTGCTAACACTAAGCTGTTTTTTATAAATTATCAGACATTTTGATTTTGTTGGATTCAGGCAGAGACCATTGATTTTTGCCCAGCTTAAGATCTTTATTAGCTCACTCTTACATAAAGCTACACACTCATCTAATTGGCTCAATGGACGACTTAAATACAATTGGACGTCATCCGCGTACGTATGACAATCACTATTACACAAAATATTAGGCAGGTCATAAACATAGATGGTAAAGAATAAACCAAGGACCAAGGACGGATCCTTGAGGAACACCACGAGTAACATTTAATAGCGAGGACTGTGACGACGATACAACAACAGATTGACACCTATTTGACAGATAAGACTTCATAAAATTTAGTGCTGTGTTTGAAAAATTATACATATTATTAAGTTTAGTGCATAGAATGTCATGATTAACTGCGTCGAAGGCTTTACTATAGTCTAATAAAGTGAGAAAAGTCACTTTGCCATCATCCATCTCTTTTCGGATATTCTCAACCACTTTTAGAATAGCTGTGGTGCAGCTTCTTTTCTTCCTAAACCCAAATTGCTCGTCAATGAATAGTGAGTTCTTGGTCATAAATTGTCGAATTTGGTCTGCCATTAGGTGCAACAGCATTTGACTTAATTCTAAGTATACACTCAAGAACATCACATTGACTTACACATACAAAGTTAAAACTACTATCACAGGCGTTGTATGGTAAACTATTCAGGTACTCATTGTGGGTGACATCTCAGCGTCAGAGATTATTTCTTTTCCTTGTTTTCCAATACCCAGTATTTGTATTTCATTCCATGTTAATTTATTAGCTATTGCACTGTAGAATTTATCAGAATAATATTTCGTTTTAGAATCATTTATCAAAAATACAACTCTTTTTCTCAGTGTCCTAAATAGTTGATAGTACGACTCTATCTTATATCTCATGTTTTGATACCGATAACTGGTCATACAAAAGATATTTATTTTTATTACTAACAAAGAAAATGTCAAGAAGAGTATTGTTAGTGCGAGTAAAATGAGTGACACAAGCCATTAACCATTACCATACCTAGAGATTCATATTTTCCGTTAAGTGCTTTTCTATAAGCGCATTAGAGTTAAAGTCTTCAGTCAATACAATATCACTATACTCTAAGGAAATGTCAGAAATAAGGTTTGTGAGATCACTATAGCCAGTATCACGGTGTGGTCGATAAATGCAACCAACAAGTAATTTTAAGTCGTCAAGATAGCTATTGATTATGGTGTGAGGGTGCGAATAATTTTTCCTGTTATACATTTCGATTTTATCAATATGCCTTCCATATTGTATCAAAAAAAATTAAATATTAGGTACCGGGAAAAGTGGGAACAGTTCTTGAAGGAAAATAGTGAACCACCCTACTTTAGTTTTACACAAACTTACATGTGTATATATCTAAGCCAGGGCCAATCGTACGATTATGCAGTTATGCTTAAGCCGACAGATCTGGAGCATGGGTACAGCCGAGTTTGCTTAAACGCACGCTATCATAGATCAGAGATCGATCGAAGCGAATAGACGTCTGCTCTCGTCAAAATCTTTTTCTGTCTGACCACGTGTACAATATATAAAAATATAAAACAAACCAAGTTCTCATAGTGGTCATCATATTCCCCTAAATTTCAAAGCAATTGCCCTACAGACTATTGTGCCACAAAAACAAAAGTGAAGTGGCAATTAATTGGATTCAAGGTATGATTGAGTGTCAGTGCAGTTTAGATATTTCATAGAATATCCATTGCAGGCGTGAGCGAACCTTGGGTAAAGGGCTTAAGTCTCACCAAAGCAAACATACACCCCAATTAGACTTCGACCTTCCACCAACTGGATCATCCGAGTCCCCGCCGTCTGGATCACTCCCACCACTCACATTGTCAGCCCGGTTGGGGTGTACCGCACCACCACGTGGCGGGCGAAGAACCTTCAGTATCCACATTGGCCACTCGGACGGAGATTTCCCTTCCCATGGAGAAAAGTCCATAAATTAACTAGACAAAGTGGAAAAGTAGAAAATCCCATTTGCATACACATTAGCTAGTGCATCCTAAGCGACCTTAAAAGTGATCATGTTCTAAGGCTAGTGTGACTGATCAGCAGCAGAGGAGTTTTCGTTTTTGTTTCGCCCACCAATTTTAAGTTCACGGTCATTATGATGACGTTTCATTGCTAATTATTATTGTTTTTTGTTGTGATTTGGGCATGGTACTTGAAGCGGTATGATCAGCTGCTTCGTTTGATGCAAATTCTCTTACATGCACATATGCTATTTGAAGTTGAACTGCGCTGAAGTCTTTTTGCTGCCGGGATTGTCGAGATTCTATTTCCTATTGATTAAACTCTAGAGTAAATTCAATTAAAGTGTTATATAATTTTCTTGCCTTATAAATGTGTATGTAAGTCGGATATTGAAGTTAAATAATTCGCGCTAGGTATCTGAAGACTTATTATGTTCTATTATTTTTAAACAGCCTCATCGCATTGTCAACGTCATCTTGGGCCCAATGATCACATCGGCATATGAGTAGGTGAAGAAAAAGCTGTGAGTAAAGTTGTAATTTTAAGTTTTTATTGAGGTTCAAAGGTATGGAGATTTGACCCTAGCATTGAAACATGACCCCTCAATCATAAATAATTATACATTGTAAGCAAAATTAATAATTTGTAACGAAGTATCCTGAGCAACTTGAATTATACACCTGATTATATTGTATTTATAATGAAATAATTCTCTTTTCTTGGGCACATTAGGTGTCTAGCACAGCAGTTCGTTTTTGGTAGGGTCATCTAAACCTTTGCTTGATCCTACAGGTTGGGTGGGTACAGATGGAGACCATTACGACCATAAGTCTTCTCTTTTGATTGTTTAGCCTGTCCGATCCCGTTTGCCTATTGTTTGATTTGAATATCCATTATGATTCATTCCCTCTGTCTACGATTTTATTATTGTAACATTCTTGCTGAAGCAACACAACACCCACGCCACTTTCCCTGAGCCAAGCCGACCCTTTTAGTAGAGAGAGTGTGTTGTTGAGGCAACGCTTAGTGTGTTCGTTACATAATAAAAGGCTTTACTTATCAAATACATATATACGTTCTGCTGTGCTAGTGCTTAAGGATAAGACCCTTATAATTTATGAGATTCAAAAGTTTGTATATTAGGAACATTTATATTGACTTTGTCTTTATCTTAATCATCCAGACATCTACCTAATTCGAAAATTTAAATCTGCAGCTATGGCTGTCAGGCGAAGCACTGAAAATATTGTTGCCCTTCAGAGCGATGCGTCGGTGCTATGCACGATTTGTAATGATACTAGCGCTGATACCGAAATATTAGAGACCCCTTGCAAGCATAGGTACCACAGAACTTGTCTTTTGGACTGGTTGGAGAGCAATGAAACTTGTCCCATTTGTAGGCAATCGTGTTCGAGAGCATTGATGGCGGTTAGGAAATGCACCTATGCGGAGCGCAGAGCTCAATCAAACACACAATGTGACCAAAGTGTCTTGACTACTTCAAACCCAGCTCATACTGGGACTATTCCCAAACCTCGAGCTAATACAAGGTCCCAAGTACGTAATAATTCAAATACTCCTGGCTTAAATTTAAATCCTCGGCGTGAAAACAATCCTACGCGTGCTAGAGTTAGGGCTGAATCGAATATCAATCGCCTAACAGAGGATCGTATCCAACAACTTATTTCAAATTCTTTAGGAACATATCAGGCGAGCATCCGCAGCCGTGTCTGAGCAAATTGCTACAGCGGTAAGAAATTTAAACCTGTCCAACTTATTAAGAGATGTTCGGGATGAACCCCAACTTGAATGGGAGAGCGATATTGCACCATCTCTTCCTCGCAATTACGCAGAAATGCGCGTAATTTTAGTTTCCGAGCTAGACCACAAAGTGCTCATGCCAACGCTCTGGACATGTCAAATGACCGACCAGATAGGATTTCAATCGTGATTTCCAACTGGCGCATCATATTTAGCGGCTCTGCAAGTGATCATCCCATTGAAGATTTTATTTATAGGGTAAATTGTCTCACCAATCAATGCTTGAATGGCAATTTTGCATTGCTGACCCAATTCGCTAATCTTCTTTTTTCGGGATCAGCTCTTTCTTTCTATTGGCGTGTTCATAGAACGGCAGATTGGTATGAGTTCTGTAACCGTCTACAGGAAAGGTATCAGGATCAGCGATTTGATCGTGAGATTAAGAATGCCTTGCGTCGTCGCAAGCAGGGTAGCAACGAATGTTTTGACGAGTTCTTAACGAGAACCTATGCACGATAGCGAGATTACTGTGGAGGTTCGGCACAATCTGAAGCCCGAGTTAAAACATGAGTTGTTACATGTGGAAACTCCAGACCTGGCAACCTAAGGAGTGCCACAAGCACGAGGAGTTCTTCCGCAGTATTAAGTCCAGACCTTCTTCTCGTCCAATTACGAGTAAGAGTTTTGTTAATACAATGATTGACGAGGAAATCTCTGAGGAGCATTCTGAGGGAGAAGCCGAAGCAACAAACGAAGTTTGTGCTATCCGGTCGTCAAATAATTTCTAGTGTTGCAACTGTGAGGAACAGGACCATAAATATCACAGTGCAACTCATAAATTGGTTACGCCTTCGGACCGCGATATTTTTGAAGAACATACCGAAACTAAAAAAATCCCAAAAGGACTTGGCCCTATCACATCGAAAAGGTACTTTTTTGATACCCAGAATATTTCCACTCCAAACTGAAATATTGAAAAAAAGGTAACTTTTTATTAAGTCCATATATCCTAAACCGTTTGGAATTTCGATTTTATTTCTTCGACAAAGTTATAGATATAAGCTATAGGAAAAAAGTCATAAACAGCCTGACCCAAAAAATTGGCATCTAGTGCTTCAAAAGTTGAAAAATTTCGAAAAAAATTCAATTTTTTATGTTTCTTGACGGAAACGGCTAGTCTACTGGGAATTTGGAAGACTTCTCTTATGCGAAATTATCCCAAACAACAATATAAACAAATCTTTAGTAAATGCCAGCTTCATAGGAACACCCCTTCATACCGTTTTGGTACTATAAAAGTTATCTTTTCTAGATAACACTTTGTTTTCATTATGAACTTAAGTTTTCAGTATATTTAAGGTAAAAAAAAGGCAAAAATGTAATTTTAAACGAAGGTTAAGGTTTTAATATCTTTGATGCTGATTCATGGTCTGACTCTGTACTTCCAGAACTAGAAAGATGATCCAAAGGCATATATGTTTCCGTGTTTTCACTACATCCAGTGTCTTCTGGGTTTTCGGCGCATTCATCCTCCTACTGGCATACCTTGTGGCTACACCAACAAACCTCCGAGAGCAATGCATCTAGCTTCTTGCCTTTATATCTTTTTTCCATTGGCATTGTAACCTGGTGGAATCGCTCCCTTTGTTCGTCCGATTCGGTGGGTAATTGTTTCAAAAAAACATTCAGATGATGATGCAAGAAATGCAATTTTAAAGTCATCGAGACGTTGATATGTTCAAAACATTTGAGCATTCTTGCCACTAATTTCCTAACTTCATCTGGCTCTGCTCGATGCTTTCCTAAAACGTTCTGAATCACAGGTTTTAGAACGTCCCATGCTTTCCGGTGATTCTTTGTGAGCACAGTGGTAAATTCATCGCTTTTCATTAATTGTCTGATGTCTGGTCCAGTCAGAACACCTGTTTAATGTAAACGAGAGCGTAAGTTAAAGTCGGCCCTGCCCGACTTCGAAATACCCGTTACTCAGCTCAGCTCGGATAAGTATGCAACATTTTTTTAACTCGGCCATTTATTATCCGATCGTTTTGAAAATTTGTGAGATTGTAGATATTGGCCACATAGACTACACTGCAAAATCTGAGCTCGATATCTTAAAAATTGTGGGAGTTATTCAACATTTTTTATTGCGGGGGCGGGAGGGGGCGTGGCCAAAATTTGAAACAAACTTGATCTGCCTACAGACAATACTAGCTTACGTATAAAATTTGGTTGCTCTAGCTCTTCTAGTTTCTGAGATCTAGGTGTTCATACAGACGGACGGACGGACGGACGGACGGACGGACGGACGGACGGACAGACGGACGGACGGACGGACAGACGGACATGGCTATATCGACTCGGCTGTTGATGCTGATGAAGAATATATATGCTTTATCATATCGGAGATGCTTCCTTCTGTCTGTTACATACATTTGCACGACTTTAGTATACCCTTTTTACTCTACGAGTAACGGGTATAAAAATTTATTACAAAAAATTAATATCTTATTGGAAAGGAGAAATCAGCCAAATCAGATATAAAAACAATTAAAATTACATAATTACCTGCATTAATTTTTGCATCGCTGAGTTTCGGAAAGATGGTTTTTAAGCAATCAAAGACTTCGACTCTACTTTTAATAGCAGTCTTGATGAACTTTGAAGCGATTCCCAATTTTATGTTTATTAAAGGTTCTTTTTTCAATTTTATTTTTTTTTTCGTTCTCGGCATCTCTTGCTCTCCAGTTTGTGCGCTTATACTGATTGCCCTGGAATCGCGAGTCCCAATCGCAAAGAAACCAAAAGTAGTTAGGGAAACCGCCCTTTGAAATTATTCCTGAAAGAAGAAAATTTGAGAAAGGATTCTAATAAACACAAATACGAGTTAGTACCTCGCATTATGTTAAGGACTTTTAGATCGCAACAAATTTTCCATTTGTTCTCCTCATTTTATTTTCATCAAAATATTGTCCAATGTTTCGTACGATTCCTTCATGTGAGTGCCATATGCTAACGGAATGGAAGGCTTGTGGTTTGTTTTATGCAGCAACACAGCTTTCAAACTTGAAACTGAACCGTCAATATACAATCGACAGTCATCAGGAGCATACGCCATTCCCAACTGATTTACTAATCCTTCAATGTCAGTGCAGTGGGTAAAAGTATTCGTAGCATCGACGGTATAAAATTTCTGGAATGCAATTTGACGGCTCCGGTAAGATACGGCACTAACGGTACGCTATGTAAGTTTTTTGCGCTTTAAAAATGAGGTTAGCAGTTCGGAATTCCGTTGGGATAAGCCCAGCTTAGCCACAAGGTAGTGTATTTCGTTTTGTATTAGCGGTTTCGGTCTATCATCTCCAATATCAGGCTCTTAATCAACATCTTGAAAATTGGGTTTATCGGTAAAAACAGTGTTATCTGTCCATGTGAACATAGCATCCGGACTCGGAGGCTTGGGAGGTTCGGCACCATCAGGCATTAAAACTGGAAGTATGCCAGTATAAGCGGACACATATTTTTTGCATTTCAACATTTGCTTATTTAGTTTAGTAGAAAAATTAATGCAAGCGTAACACTGTGATTCGACGTGCCCATTTGGCTCTTTTATCCACACCATCGGCTTCGTAAAACTCAATATTCTGCCTCGTAGATGATACAAAAGGCGGCCATAACAATTGCCGCACACTGTATTCGGCGTGTAGTCTTCACCGCTTGGATCAACCTCATCGAAATAGCGTGAATAAGCAAGCTTAAATTCCGGAGAAAACCTTATTCTCTGTTCACTTTTGGGCACTATATGGCCGCAAACTTAACAAAAATTATTAATGTTTGGACACCGGCTGTTTTCCATATTTAATTTAATGTTCTCCACCACAAATGCGTAAAAACCGCGCTTTTAGCAATCAATAAACAATGCACTTTATACACATATACATGTGCAAAGCTGCTCTCTATTCATGCTCAGCATATTACTGTCTCTTTCTTACTTATCAAATATGCGCTCACATAACTGTAAAAAATTTGCTTAAAATATCACGACAAAAAGAAGGCGCAGTATATAAAAAATCACTTTTATGATACCAAAACGGTATGAAGGGGTGTTCCTATGAAGCTGGCATGTACTAAAGATTTGTTTATATTGTTGTTTGGGATAATTTCGCATAAGAAAAGTTTTCCATATTCCCAGTAGATTAGCCGTTTCCGTCAAAAAACATTAAAAAAATTGAAATTTTTTCGAAATTTTTGCTTTTTTGAAGCACAAGATGCCATTTTTTTGGGTCAGGCTGTTTATGACTTTTTTCCTCTAGCTTATATCTATAACTTTGCAGAAGAAATAAAATCAAAATTCCAAACGGTTTAGGATATATGGACTTCATAAAAAGTGACCTTTTTTTCAAAATTTAAGTTTGTAGTGGAAATATTCTGGGTATCAAAAAAGTACCTTTTCGATGTGATAGGGCCAAGTCCTTTTGGGATTTTTATACCCGTTACTCGTAGAGTAAAAAGGGTATACTAAAGCCGTGCAAATGTATGTAACAGGCAGAAGGAAGCATCTCCGATATCATAAAGTATATATATTCTTTATCAGCATCAACAGCCGAGTCGATATAGCCATGTCCGTCTGTCCGTCCGTCCGTCCGTCCGTCCGTCCGTCCGTCCGTCCGTCCGTCCGTCCGTCTGTATGAACACCTAGATCTCAGAGACTAGAAGAGCTGGAGCAACCAAATTTTATACGTAAGCTAGTATTGTCTGTAGGCAGATCAAGTTTGTTTCAAATTTTGGCCACGCCCCCTCGCGCCCCCGCAATAAAAAATATTGAATAACTCCCACAATTTTTAAGATATCGAGCTCAGATTTTGCAGTGTAGTCTATGTGGCCAATACCTACAATCTCACAAATTTTCAAAAGGATCCGGTAATAAATGGCCGAGTTAAAAAAATGTTGCATACTTATCCGAGCTGAGCTGAGTAACGGGTATTTCGAAGTCGGGCAGGGCCGACTTTAACTTACGCTCTCGTTTTATTTGCTGAGGCTTCCATTCAATTAATTTATGCCATATGGAAACTCTCTTTTGTTACGATTTTCATTGAAATGGCCAATACAATTTTGAATGGAAACCCTAAATTGACAATTGTGTTTGTTGTTTTTATACCCGTTACTCGTAGAGTAAAAAGGGTATACTAAAGTCGTGCAAATGTATGTAACAGGCAGAAGGAAGCATCTCCGATATCATAAAGTATATATATTCTTCATCAGCATCAACAGCCGAGTCGATATAGCCATGTCCGTCTGTCCGTCCGTCCGTCCGTCCGTCCGTCCGTCCGTCCGTCCGTCCGTCCGTCCGTCTGTATGAACACCTAGATCTCAGAGACTAGAAGAGCTAGAGCAACCAAATTTTATACGTAAGCTAGTATTGTCTGTAGGCAGATCAAGTTTGCTTCAAATTTTGGCCACGCCCCCTCCCGCCCCCGCAATAATAAATATTGAATAACTCCCACAATTTTTAAGATATCGAGCTCAGATTTTGCAGTGTAGTCTATGTGGCCAATACCTACAATCTCACAAATTTTCAAAAGGATCCGGTAATAAATGGCCGAGTTAAAAAAATGTTGCATACTTATCCGAGCTGAGCTGAGTAACGGGTATTTCGAAGTCGGGCAGGGCCGACTTTAACTTACGCTCTCGTTTTATTTGCTGAGGCTTCCATTCAATTAATTTATGCCATATGGAAACTCTCTTTTGTTACGATTTTCATTGAAATGGCCAATACAATTTTGAATGGAAACCCTAAATTGACAATTGTGTTTGTTGTTTTTATACCCGTTACTCGTAGAGTAAAAAGGGTATACTAAAGTCGTGCAAATGTATGTAACAGGCAGAAGGAAGCATCTCCGATATCATAAAGTATATATATTCTTTATCAGCATCAACAGCCGAGTCGATATAGCCATGTCCGTCTGTCCGTCCGTCCGTCCGTCCGTCCGTCCGTCCGTCCGTCCGTCCGTCCGTCCGTCTGTATGAACACCTAGATCTCAGAGACTAGAAGAGCTAGAGCAACCAAATTTTATACGTAAGCTAGTATTGTCTGTAGGCAGATCAAGTTTGCTTCAAATTTTGGCCACGCCCCCTCCCGCCCCCGCAATAATAAATATTGAATAACTCCCACAATTTTTAAGATATCGAGCTCAGATTTTGCAGTGTAGTCTATGTGGCCAATACCTACAATCTCACAAATTTTCAAAAGGATCCGGTAATAAATGGCCGAGTTAAAAAAATGTTGCATACTTATCCGAGCTGAGCTGAGTAACGGGTATTTCGAAGTCGGGCAGGGCCGACTTTAACTTACGCTCTCGTTTTATTTGCTGAGGCTTCCATTCAATTAATTTATGCCATATGGAAACTCTCTTTTGTTACGATTTTCATTGAAATGGCCAATACAATTTTGAATGGAAACCCTAAATTGACAATTGTGTTTGTTGTTTTTATACCCGTTACTCGTAGAGTAAAAAGGGTATACTAAAGTCGTGCAAATGTATGTAACAGGCAGAAGGAAGCATCTCCGATATCATAAAGTATATATATTCTTTATCAGCATCAACAGCCGAGTCGATATAGCCATGTCCGTCTGTCCGTCCGTCCGTCCGTCCGTCCGTCCGTCCGTCCGTCCGTCCGTCCGTCCGTCTGTATGAACACCTAGATCTCAGAGACTAGAAGAGCTGGAGCAACCAAATTTTATACGTAAGCTAGTATTGTCTGTAGGCAGATCAAGTTTGTTTCAAATTTTGGCCACGCCCCCTCGCGCCCCCGCAATAAAAAATATTGAATAACTCCCACAATTTTTAAGATATCGAGCTCAGATTTGCAGTGTAGTCTATGTGGCCAATACCTACAATCTCACAAATTTTCAAAAGGATCCGGTAATAAATGGCCGAGTTAAAAAAATGTTGCATACTTATCCGAGCTGAGCTGAGTAACGGGTATTTCGAAGTCGGGCAGGGCCGACTTTAACTTACGCTCTCGTTTTATTTGCTGAGGCTTCCATTCAATTAATTTATGCCATATGGAAACTCTCTTTTGTTACGATTTTCATTGAAATGGCCAATACAATTTTGAATGGAAACCCTAAATTGACAATTGTGTTTGTTGTTTTTATACCCGTTACTCGTAGAGTAAAAAGGGTATACTAAAGTCGTGCAAATGTATGTAACAGGCAGAAGGAAGCATCTCCGATATCATAAAGTATATATATTCTTCATCAGCATCAACAGCCGAGTCGATATAGCCATGTCCGTCTGTATGAACACCTAGATCTCAGAGACTAGAAGAGCTAGAGCAACCAAATTTTATACGTAAGCTAGTATTGTCTGTAGGCAGATCAAGTTTGCTTCAAATTTTGGCCACGCCCCCTCCCGCCCCCGCAATAATAAATATTGAATAACTCCCACAATTTTTAAGATATCGAGCTCAGATTTTGCAGTGTAGTCTATGTGGCCAATACCTACAATCTCACAAATTTTCAAAAGGATCCGGTAATAAATGGCCGAGTTAAAAAAATGTTGCATACTTATCCGAGCTGAGCTGAGTAACGGGTATGTCGAAGTCGGGCAGGGCCGACTTTAACTTACGCTCTCGTTTTAGTTTCGGTATGTTCTTCAAAAATATAGCGGTCCGAAGGCGTAACCAGAAAATTACCTTAAAAAAGTTGCACAGTGTATCATGACTGCCTCAAGCCTCGCCGTATTTTTTGTTACGGTTGCGGAATACCCGAAAAGTATAAGCCCAACTGTGCTAAATGTAAGTCGGCATCGGAAAACCCGGCACAGGATGTCCGCCGTGTTCCGAGAAGGGATGTCCGACGTTAGTCTCGGATACCAACATTTCATCTTCCACCACCAAACTTGAAACTTTACCAGATGTGTCATCTTCACTACCTGTTGTACCAATCTCCCAGCATTTCAAACCATATCACGTTCGACTACTAGAATACCAAAAGCGAAGAGCCGAGATTTTTAATACAAACAAGCCCGATGCAGCTTTATCCCGTTCTTCAGCGCGAATGCGCGAACTTTGGAAGCGCAAGCGAAGCTTAAGTCGTTTCACAATATCATCGATCATTCATAAAGTCGGCGATATTCGTTCTTTTATTCAGATTGAGGTTTTAGGTCAGGATTACTTTGGTCTTCTAGACAGTGGTGCCAATAAGAGCGTAATTGGCGGAAGTCTCGCAAAACAAATCCTCTCGAAGAATTTAATGTCGAATAAAACTTCAGGCTCAGCTCAGAAGATTCTTGGGAATGACTGGGTGGTACCAGCGTTTCATTTCTAACTATTCATCAGTCATTTTTCCTCTTACCGAGTTGCTGCGTGTTAAGTCATTTGAGTGGAATGAGCATGCGCATGCTGCCTTTGCGGAAGTTAAGAGCAAATTGTGTTCAGCCCCATTCTTAGCTCATCCCAACTACGATAAACCATTTGTTGTGCAACGCGACGCTTCCTTGCATGGTGTAGGAGCTGTCTTATCCCAATGTGACGAATAGCCTACATGTCCAAGAAACTGAATAATTCTCAACGTAACTACACTGTTACGGAGCTCGAGTTTTTGGCAGTAGTTCTGGCAATCAAAAAGTTTAGAATGTAAGTTGAGGGGCATCCATTCAAAGTTGTGACTGATCACGCACGATCGGTGGCAGGTTAGCTCGATGGGCGATTAAGGCGAATAGGGATATTGTTTTGAAATTGAACATCGCAAAGGAAGCGAGAACGTAGTGGCTGATGCGCTTTCTCGGTCATTTGAAAGCGTTGAGGAAATAGCAGCTCTAGATTGCGAAGTGTTTCCGGAAATCGACTTGAGTTCCAATGCCTTTCAGTCAGCTGATTATGTTGCAATGAAAGAAAAATTTTTGTAATTGACAACTACATATATTATCGGACCAGTGTTCCAGATAATGGTCTTAATCAAGCTGATGAATGCTGGAAGTTACTAGTTCCTGAGGAGTTGCGACGAAGTGTGATTAGCGCTGCACATGACCAACCATCGTCATCCCATTGTGGGATTGCCAAATGCCTTGACCCAATTAGACATAGATTTTACTGGCCAAATATGGTGGTTAATGTCCGCGACTACATTGGAAAATGTGAAATATGTCAGACCACAAAGTATCCAACCCGTTCGCTTAAGCCTCCTATGGGTGCACGAGCATGCAGCGAACGGTCTTTTCAGCGGTTATATGTGGATTTTATTGGCCCTTTCCTTCGAACCAAAAATGGCCATGTGGGAATATTTATTATCCTAGACCATTTTTCGAAGTTCACCTTCCTCAAGGCGGTAAAAAGATTCACTTCGAAAGTAGTGATTAATTTCTTGAGGGACGACATGTTTTTCTGATTCGGCGTGCCGGAGATAATTATGAGTGATAATGGCACTCAATTCAAGAGCCGCGATTTTTCCGAATTTCTTTCAAAATTTGTCGTTCAACATTTGAATACCGGTGCTTACGCTCCACAATCAAACGTTGCGGAAAGGGTAAATCGGTCAATAAACGCTGCTCTAAGAGCATATGTTCGCACTGATCAGCGCAAGTGGGATGTCTATTTAAGTAGCATCAACTGCTCCCTTAGGAAATCCATACACCAGACAATCGGCATGTCGCCTTATTAAGTATTTTTCGGCCAACATATGCTTACACATGGTCAGGATTTTAAGTTGTTGCGAATGCTTAATTTATTAAACGATGGCGGAGTGAATTTGGCAAGGGCCGACGAGTTTCAACGAATACGCTCAAATATTGAAAAGCATATGAAAAGGTAGGTAGGTAGTTCCGGCTGACCCCAGATGGGGTCACACATAGACTTTAGGGTCCTTAATGAGGCCGGATGATTATTTGGGTACGTTTGTCTTAGATTTCCAGGAGGATTATTGTCGTTTTGGCAAATGCCAATAACTGTTTTGGGGGTCTCTTGGCCGCTTCCTCCAAAGAAGAGAACTGTGGGGTGTGCAGAATTTTTAATCTTGTCGTGGCAATTGCTGGGCAGCTGCAAATTAGATGTTCTAGAGTTTCTGCGACTCCAGGTTCCATACATTTCCTGCAGGTGTCCTCTGTTGTTATGCCTAGCTTTATCGCATGAGCGGCTGCTAGGCAGTGTCCCGTTAGTAGGCCAATGAGCAGTCTACAGTCTCTTCTCTGGAGCTGTAGCAGATAGTGCGTAAGTTTTTTGTCTCTTGTCTTGCACATAATTTTAGAGATTCTGCATCCGCTGGTGTTTTCCCACCTTACCTCCGCTTCTTTCTCTGCTATCTCTTCCATCTTGCTATGAAGCGTCTGTATGGAGATAGGTATTCTTCTTGGCCGAGTACGACTCCGGCTTTTGCAAGACTGTCTGCCATCTCGTTTCCGTCGATGCCCCGGTGGCTGGGAAGCATATGAAAAAGGCTTACGAGAAAAATCGACGCACCTATGATCTGAGATCTCAGAGAGCAGCAGAGTATACAGGAGCCGGAGCGGGGGCTGTGTACACAGGAGCTGAAGCGGGGGCTGTAAAGATAGGAGCTGGTGCCGGAGCCGTGTAAACAGGAGCTGGAGCAGGAATATCCTGAACAGGTGGCAGATAGTTTGACACCGGAGCCGGAGCATAGGTGGCACCACCACCCACAGTGAAATGCTCATGAATGACGCGCACAACCTTGGCAGGACCACTTATTAGTGAACCGTGTCCACCACCCACCGACAAGCCCGCATCATCACTCTCATGGACAACCTTGATGAATTAATGAGAACCACCGACTGCACCACCACCACCGCCTCCAACAAAAGCGGGACCAGCAGATGCAGTACGCTCATGAACCACCTTAATGTCCTGAGGTGATGACTCCACCAGAGGAGCACTGTAAGCTGTACCAAAGGATTCCTGCAGAACCTTGATGACCCTCACAGAAGAGTGTCCACCGCCATTGACAGGAGCGGGGCCAGCGTACAAGGGAGCAGGAGCGTGTCCACCGCCAGAGATTACCTTGACCTTGTAGACCTGTGGAGCCTCATAGCCATAGCTGCCGGCATAGCCTCCAGAGTAACCACCACCACCGCCGCCGCCGCCCTGATGGTGTATGACCTTGACCACCTGCACGGGCCCATGACCATGTCCATGAGATGGGCCATGATAGCCGCCGCCGCCGCTGCCGCCGCCACCTCCAGAGCCGCCTCCGCCGCCTATGCTGATGTCCGCCTTAATTCCACCGCCGGAGCTACCGCCACCGCCGCCTCCCAGCAGTCCCAGGAAGCCGGCATTGGCCACCGCAAACAAGGCACATAAGCACAAAAAGACCTGTCAAAGGAGTCTCATTTCACATTTTTCCATTTCTTGATTTTCTCGTTTTGTACCCACCTTCATTTCTCTTACTAATCCGTGTGTGGGCTGGGGGGACAACTGTTCCAAAAGTCCACGTTTTAGACCACGTTCATTTGAGGTAGGTGAAGAAGTCATTAAGCGCAATTTTTCTCTGAGCAATGCTGCTTTTAATTTCAATGCCAAGTTAGCACCTGTGGGAGTTAAAGCACGTGTAAAAAAGAAGTTAGGGCAATCATTTTACTTATTAAAAGATTTGCACGCCAAAGAATTGGGCACATTCCATGCTAAAGATATGTGGTGATACATATGTTAGTATTGCACCCTTTAATTTTTTTAATTTAATAATATTTAATAATTTTTATACTCTGTACCGTAGGTACATAGAGTATTATAAGTTTGTGCAAAAGTATGTAACATCCAGAAGGAAGCATCTCCGACCCCATAAAGTATATATATTCTTGATCAGCATCAACAGCCAAGTCGATATAGCCATGTCCGTCTGTCCGTCTGTCCGTCCGTCTGTCTGTCCGTATGAACGCACAGATCTCAGAGATGGTAAGAGATAGAGGTTTGACGTGTATGGGACATATGCTTCTTATGTCTGCAGGCAGATCAAGTTTATTTTCAACTTGGGATACGCCCCCTCCCGCCCCCGAAATTTATAAGAATCTCCCACAGTTTTGAAGATAGATGGCTTGTTCCTTCTGGACATATTTAGTTATTAGAATAACTTATCGATCCGCCAAAGGAATGAAGAAGATCGGATGAACGGTTTTCGAGTTATGATCAAAAGACAAAATTTCTTGGTACAGAGTATGTTATAGTCGGGCTTGACCGACTTTCTTTCTTGTTCTGGTTATACATTTTGATTTTATCAATATGCCTTCCATGTTGTATCAAAAAAATTTATATATTAGGCAGGGATGCAAACCACTCGAAAATAAGTACTGGTTCGGTTCAGTGGTTCACACAGTTTCTGAACCGCCGGTTCGGTTCATTACATGGTTTTTGGAGCTTACTGAACCGCGGTTTCGGTTCGGTTCAGTGGTTCACAAAGGGACATTATGATTTCTCTAGTAATGTGGCTTTTCAAACACTTTAGAAATTTAATTCTTATACACCATTTGAATATCTATAAAATCTTTAGAAGAATGTCCCAAGTTTATTATGTCGGATTTCCAGGATTCGTCTATAAGTTCCCAGAGGAATGCCCTTCGAAAAGTGAGAATATCGCATAAAAAAGAATACGTACCATGCATCTTAATAACCCTACCCTATATCATATCCCTTAAGTTAGGCTTAGACCTGAATCAGACCTGAAATGGAAGGGCTGGTCCAGAATTCATGGCATCCTTTTTATGAGTCTCAGCCAGGGATTTTTACACTGACTTGTCCTTCTACGACATGAGCTTAGTTGATTTTAGGCATGATTTCAGAACTGAACCCATGGATGAAGATTCATGGGAAGTACTAAAATATGGTTGAATTCACACATTAAATTCAGTTATTCCTACTGTTCACGCCTGAATCAGCCCTGAAAAATTCGGTATCAAAACGTAGAACTGCAGGGATTATATGAGAAAAATCTCTCCCGTCTAAAATTGAATTAAGGTAAAGAAGTTCTACAGAAAATTTAAAATATTGTCTACTAGAGAAAAAATACAGATTGATGACTGGTATATTAGAAAATCGGCGGGCAATTGCAGAACTTACAGTTTTACATTTACAAATTCCCAAATTGATAAAAAATCATTGGCTAGAGGAAAGGGATTTCCGTTAAAATTCGTCAGAGAACTAAACCGAACCGAACCGAATTTATTTGTGGTTTTCGGTTCGGTTTAGTAATTCTGAAAGGAAGCACCAACTGAAATAAGCGGTTCGGTTCGGTTCAAAACCGGTTTGCATCCCTGATATTAGGTACCGGGAAAAGTGGGAACAGTTCTTGAAGGAAAATAGTGAACCACCCTACTTTAGTTTTACACAAACTTACATGTGTATATATCTAAGCAAGGGCCAATCGTACGATTATGCAGTTATGCTTAAGCTGACAGATCTGGAGCATGGGTACAGCCGAGTTTGCTTAAACGCACGCTATCATAGATCAGAGATCGATCGAAGCGAATAGACGTCTGCTCTCGTCAAAATCTTTTTCTGTCTGACCACGTGTACAATATATAAAAATATAAAACAAACCAAGTTCTCATAGTGGTCATCATATTCCCCTAAATTTCAAAGCAATTGCCCTACAGACTATTGTGCCACAAAAACAAAAGTGAAGTGGCAATTAATTGGATTCAAGGTATGATTGAGTGTCAGTGCAGTTTAGATATTTCATAGAATATCCATTGCAGGCGTGAGCGAACCTTGGGTAAAGGGCTTAAGTCTCTACCAAAGCAAACATACACCCCAATTAGACTTCGACCTTCCACCAACTGGATCATCCGAGTCCCCGCCGTCTGGATCAGTCACACCCCCGGCATTGTCAGCCCGGTTGGGGTGTACCGCACCACCGGCGGGCGAAGAACCTTCAGTATCCACATTGGCCACTCGGACGGAGATTTCCCTTCCCATGGAGAAAAGTCCATAAATTAACCAGACAAAGTGGAAAAGTAGAAAATCCCATTTGCATACACATTAGCTAGTGCATCCTAAGCGACCTTAAAAGTGATCATGTTCTAAGGCTAGTGTGACTGATCAGCAGCAGAGGAGTTTTCGTTTTTGTTTCGCCCACCAATTTTAAGTTCACGGTCATTATGATGACGTTTCATTGCTAATTATTATTGTTTTTTGTTGTGATTTGGGCATGGTACTTGAAGCGGTATGATCAGCTGCTTCGTTTGATGCAAATTCTCTTACATGCACATATGCTATTTGAAGTTGAACTGCGCTGAAGTCTTTTTGCTGCCGGGATTGTCGAGATTCTATTTCCTATTGATTAAACTCTAGAGTAAATTCAATTAAAGTGTTATATAATTTTCTTGCCTTATAAATGTGTATGTAAGTCGGATATTGAAGTTAAATAATTCGCGCTAGGTATCTGAAGACTTATTATGTTCTATTATTTTTAAACAGCCTCATCGCATTGTCAACGTCATCTTGGGCCCAATGATCACATCGGCATATGAGTAGGTGAAGAAAAAGCTGTGAGTAAAGTTGTAATTTTAAGTTTTTATTGAGGTTCAAAGGTATGGAGATTTGACCCTAGCATTGAAACATGACCTCAATCATAAATAATTATACATTGTAAGCAAAATTAATAATTTGTAACGAAGTATCCTGAGCAACTTGAATTATACACCTGATTATATTGTATTTATAATGAAATAATTCCCTTTTCTTGGGCACATTAAGTGTCTAGCACAGCAGTTCGTTTTTGGTAGGGTCATCTAAACCTTTGCTTGATCCTACAGGTTGGGTGGGTACAGATGGAGATCATTACGACCATAAGTCTTCTCTTTTGATTGTTAAGCCTGTCCGATCCCGTTTGCCTATTGTTTGATTTGAATATCCATTATGATTCCTTCCCTCTGTCTACGATTCTATTATTGTAACATTCTTGCTGAAGCAACACAACACCCACGCCACTTTCCCTGAGCCAAGCCGACCCTTTTAGTAGACAGAGTGTGTTGTTGAGGCAACGCTTCATGTGTTCGTTACAATTTATATAAATAAGTACTCAATCGGACTTCCTGTTGGTTGTTTACATATATTTTTAGTCTTCAGTCTTTTATTTACGAATATTGCAACCCCTCCCGCATGACCTACACGATCTGAACGAAACACATTATAACCTTCACAGTTAATAGACGAATCACATAAACTTGACATAAACCAAGATTCGGACAGACATACAACATCAACGTTCGAGTTTACAAACAGATAACGACATTCCTCTATCTTTTTGGAATAACTTTGTGCATTAATATGACAAATATGTAAGCCACTATGTTGCTTACTTAAAACTTTTATCATTGTATGATTGTTCGCATTAGTATTGCTTATATTATCCAGCATTAAATATTCTTATGGGTTTTTTGAAGAGAGACGCACACAATGTAACAGAAAGAAAATAAAAATAGAAAGCATACACTAACTTACGCAAAGGGTTTAAGAGACAAAATATAACGAAAAAATAAGAGTATATTAACCTAAGACTGGAATTGAAAATACAATAAGAGACATTTAAATTAAGAGCGAAAGGAGTTTGTGTTCTGAACCGCGTTCCCCCGGATCAGTGTTCTCAGAGTCTGCAGGTATTTCATTAGGGCAGACTGCACCAGCTTCCAGATCGGCTTGCAGCAATGAAAGCTTTTGCTTGATCTCAACGCATATAAGCTTATCAAAAGCTTTTACAAAGAGGCTTACGTTTAAGCAGCATGCCGCCGAAGTTGCTGGCAAGCTCAACAGCAAGGCTAAGACGATGATCTGGCTGCTCAACGCCAACAATAAACTCTCGCTGTGAAACAAAGTACTCATCTAAATAGTGATCCTGGAACCCATTTGGAGATACGGCGTTCAGGTGTACGGCATAGCGGCAAAAACACACCTGAATAAAATCCGGGTATTCCAGTCGAAGATACTCAGACAAATCACTGGAGCCGAGTGGTTCAACCGAACTCGCGATATTGAGCGAGAAGATGGCGTCCCCCTGATTGGCGACACCATTAATAGCCAAGCAGCAATTTACTTGGACAAGGTCGCTGCCCACCCAAACAACCATGCCAGGCGGCTCCTAAAGACTCGCAGCATTAATGGAGTCAGAGCTAGGAGAAGTCTCCTTAGGACCCATCCATCTGACCTGGCTAATCGGAGGATTTAGCCGTTTTACAGGCACCCTACCTACCACGCACAACCTGATTCTGACATACAACATACCGGCTTGGCAATTTAAAAACCACATACCCGATTTATTCCCTTACCAACCTAAAATTATTCAAGAACATAAAGCTCTTTAAGTTAACAGTTAGCACGTTTATAAATTAACTGATTCACGAAAACAAAACAGACTTGAATCTAAATTACAAACAATTGGTGAAATACATAAATCTTAGAATTAAAATTCCTATATCTAAGAACACACATAAACAACCCCAAACTTGTAATAAGATAATGCACTGAATAATTCCTCCCTACAGTATAAGTTAGCTATAAATAGTAATAATAAGCTGTAATAATTTAGTATTAGGGTAAATAAATAAATAAATAAAATATAATAAATATTTAAACGTGCTCTTTTGAACGGTTTAAATTAACGTCATTTCACAAGATAAAAACACTTACTGCTACTGAAATATAATGTACTGTAAAATAAAAGTAAGACAATAAAAGAAAATTCAAAATCAATCAATTCATTTCGGATTTGGGATAACCTTGTCCCACTGTGCGGCAAGTCATTGCAGCGGGTTATTATTTAAGGGGCAAAAACAAAATGAGCTCTCAAGAGAGGCAAATCACCGTCCGTGAGAGCCAAAAAGGATAATTAAATTTAAGATGGTCAACTTATTTACAAGGATAAGAAAGTGATCATTTTCCTTGAGGCTTACGGGACCGACCAAAAACCCAAAATCAAATGAGCAAGAAAGTAATACTAATCTAACGTGCTCTTTTGAACGGTTTAAATTAACATCATTTCACAAGATAAAAACACTTACTGCTTGTTGTCCAGCGGTGAAAGATCTTTCTCCGAGGCGATTGAGTTGCTTGTGTTGGTTTAAATTTTAGAAGTGGGGTTTAGGTACATTAGTTTTGGTGGTGTGTTGACATATAGTGACCCAAACTTGTCGGCTTTCTTACACTTGAAAATTATCATTAATTGAACTTTAGCTCAGGCAAAAAAAATTATTGACGAAAAGCAGCTGTGAAGACACACATCTATACAAGCATGGATTAAAGTTCACTTGGCACTCGATATAATCATGTTTTCGGGCAAAAACAATGTGGGCTAACGCGTTTTACTTCCAACCTCCAACTCTATTCTAGGCAGGGTCACACTGACTCTGAGAGGGCCTTTCAGTTAGAGATGAGAGTTTTTAAATCTTGATGAGCACACACACACAAGTACTCTTGGGTTTGCTCAATCCTGTACAGTTACAGCTCTGGAAATTTCTTAGAAGATGGCCTTGGCACGTAGGCAGACGACGCTGTGCAAATATGTGCAGATCACGTGGGCCAATAAAGTTGGGCTTTGGTATAAGGGGCCAGACCTTTTTCGGTCTGCTGATTAATTAACTTTTTCCTGGCTGGCAGCAATCTATAAACATTTTTGTGGCCGCTCGGCCGCTGCCGCGTGGTCGATCGCTAGAGGGCTTAACATAGGGAAAAATGTTAGTGACAAGCGCCACTTCAAGTCCCACAAAATCACACTTGGCGGGTAGCGACAAGGGTGATCCTCGCTTGAAACGGCAGAAAAGGTGTAAAAGTCATTGTTTAATGTCTTTTGCATGGTAATTACCAACTAATTTTCCCTGAAGATCTTCTAGCTCATAATAGCTTCCTCCTAATTTGCGTCTGACTCTAGATTTTACGAAAGTGGGTGCAAGTTTGGCGTTAAATCCTTTGACAAAACAGCTCTGCTGAAAATTTCGACGGAAAACCTCATTACCTCAAGACACTTCTCTACTTCGCAAATTGTACACATTTTCATTACGCTGATGTGGTTTGCGCATTACATGTACTGCCTTGTCTCTCATGAGGTCGAAAGAGTCTTCACGATTGAAGTTAAGGCAACGATCTTCTAGCAAGTCCAAATCACGCAAGAGCTTGTAAACCATCCCGTCCGTGATCATATGCCGACCGAAAGCTAGTCGGTAAGGGGTATTACTTACTGCAGTATGCCAACTAGACCGCAAGGAGCAACAAATCTGGCTCATATTTTCGTCCCAGTTGGACTGGTTATTATTAATGTAAGCTTTAATAGCAGCAATTACAGATCGGTTTACACGTTTGGAAGTGTTTGCTTGTGGAGCGTGAGTCGCAGTGTACGAGTGGGTAATGTGGTACTTGTCTAGCAGATTATTAAATACGTGCGACTTAAATTGAGCACCATCTGACACGATGATCTCAGGTACTCCGAAGCAGTGAAAGAGATCCTCTTCCAGGAACTGCAATATCGAGTCAGCAGAAATTTCTTAACCAACTTCAAAAAGGAAAATTTTGTAAAATGGTCTAGCACCATGAATATGCCAATGTGACCTGATTTGAAGCGTGGGTAAGGACCTAAATAGTCTTCTATTTATTTATTTATTTATTATTAATAGTCGACAAACAAAGACTGTCAACAAATTTGTAAACACGTTATAAAAAGGCTTATTTACTAAGGAGGCATAAAAAAGAAAGCCTAAAAAATTACAAAATAAACAA
>JAWNNO010004304.1:0-23224 GCA_035044985.1 Lordiphosa fenestrarum
GGCTCGTTACAAGACATTATAACTTACGCCGACGGACGTGGAAACCATCCATAGGGAATCTTGTCTGGGTAAAGGAGCATCGCCTATCTAATGCGGCAGAAAGTTTCGCAGCAAAATTGGCACCGAGGTTTGCAGGACCATTCAGAGTGGTGGGGTTCACCTCTCCGGTGACTTGCTAGCTTTGGGAGCCTGGGAGCCGTCGCACACGCACAGCCCAAGTCAGGGGACTTAAGCCACACTACGGTTTAGAAGAGAAAGCAGCAGACCCCGTCAGCCAGGATCAGGCATGGAGCACCGAGGAAGGGTTGGCGAACAAAGGAAAAAAAAAGCCCCCAATATAAAATTACTAAAAGAAAGAAGTGATATGAAAGAGCAATGAATTAAAATTAAAACAAGAAAGAAAGTCGGTCAAGCCCGACTATAACATACTCTGTACCAAGAAAATTTGTCTTTTGATCATAACTCAAAAACCGCTCATCCGATCTTCTTCATTTTTTTGGCGGATCGATAAGTTATCCTAATAACTAAATATGTCCAGAAGGAACAAGCCATCTATCTTCAAAACTGTGGGAGATATGACGTTTTTTCTAAATTGCGGGGGCGGGAGGGGGCGTGGCCAAAATTGAAAATAAACTTGATCTGCCTGCAGACATAAGAAGCATATGGCCCATACATGTCAAACCTCTATCTCTTACCATCTCTGAGATCATGCGGACAGACAGACAGACAGACGGACAGACGGACATGGCTATATCGAATCGGCTGTTGATGCTGATCAAGAATATATATGCTTTATGGGGTCGGAGATGCTTACTTCTGGATGTTACATAC
Source organism: Lordiphosa fenestrarum (assembly GCA_035044985.1). NCBI lineage: Eukaryota > Metazoa > Arthropoda > Insecta > Diptera > Drosophilidae > Lordiphosa > Lordiphosa fenestrarum. Next base: position 832 of record JAWNNO010004304.1, read on the forward strand.
TTTTGCACAAACTTATAATACTCTATGTACCTTCGGTACAGAGTATAAAAATTAGAAAACAACAGAAAGCTAAGAGCGAACGCATGGAGCAAAGCACAGAGAGCATAAGTCGAAGAGAATTATTTAGAAATGTTTCGTCGATCACGAGCTTAAGGAAATGTATAAGCATGGGCATGGGCGAGCTCATATCAAAAGCGCAATGAATCGACGCAGCGGTGGACGTTCCGATTTGTTGATTCGCCAACAACCATATTTAAAACAACAATCTCAACAACTAAAAAAACATAATTTACAATTGAAAAACAAACATATTCAGATACAACAAGAAAGAATGTCGGTCAAGCCCGACTATAACATACTCTGTACCAAAAAATTTTGTCTTTTGATCATAACTCGAAAACCGTTCATCCGATCTTCTTCATTCCTTTGGCGGATCGATAAGTTATTCTAATAACTAAATATGTCCAGAAGGAACAAGCCATCTATCTTCAAAACTGTGGGAGATATGACGTTTTTTCTAAATTGCGGGGGCGGGAGGGGGCGTGGCCAAAATTGAAAATAAACTTGATCTGCCTGCAGACATAAGAAGCATATGTCCCATACACGTCAAACCTCTATCTCTTACCATCTCTGAGATCTGTGCGTTCATACGGACAGACAGACAGACAGACAGACGGACAGACGGACATGGCTATATCGACTCGGCTGTTGATGCTGATCAAGAATATATATACTTTATGGGGTCGGAGATGCTTCCTTCTGGATGTTACATACTTTTGCACAAACTTATAATACTCTATGTACCTACGGTACAGAGTATAAAAACTGCAACAATAATTAAAACAAGTAAGGGCGCTGCAGTCGAGTTTCCCGACCACAAAATACCCTGTTCATTTATTTTCATTTATTTGTTTTTGAATCTTTGAAGATGTCATCCTAAATGTAGGCAATACTTTTCTAGTCCTGATTAACAACTGGGGGGCTGCTTTTATCAGCTCAACTGTTTCGCTTATAGCTCCGGTGTTTTTGGTCCGATCTGATTGTTTTCAGAATAGATAGATATTGAGCCTAGCTTGATGTATACTAAACCACGAGGCTTTAACTTGAAAATTGTGGATCTGACGGCTTCTTAGGTCTTGGATTTATAGAGGAAGTCTAGGTTTTTTGGGGATAAAAGGGGGAAGGGGTGGAATTTTTCAAATCTGAAACAAACTTGATCTGCGTACAGCATAAATCTACCTTCGTGCAAAAATTTGTGGCTCTATCTCTTATAGTCTCTGAGATCGACGCGTTCATACTGACAGACAGACGGACGGACGGACGGACGGACAGACGGACAGACGGACATGGCTATATCGACTCGGCTGTTCATGCTGATCAAGAATATATATACTTTATGGGGTCGGAAAATTTTCCTTCTCCCTGTTACATACATTCGCACAACTTCATGATCTCCCTTTTCCCATTTTCAATGGGAACAGGGTATAAAAAGGAGGCGATTCCAACATTAAATTTGGACGAAGACATGAATACCAATTGTGACGATTTTGATGAAACTGGAGTACCATCACCTTAAAAGAAATCAAAAGATAAAGAAATTAGATGTAGCAATTGCGAACAAAATTAGAAAGCGGCTACAAGTTATAGGAAAAAGAACAGCTTTTTGTTACGGAAAATTAAATTTCTCCAAAGTAAATTAAAATCTGCCAAAAAAAGTATATTGCCAGTGAAGAAATATAAGCCAACAGTAGAATTGCACAAATCGATTGATTCGTCGAAAATTAGTGATGAATCGAAAATTTTTGGCAAATTACTCACAAGTAGTCGACCCAAAAAGTATTCAAAAGACGTCAAGTTCTTGGCTCAAAATATATTTTATGTTTCGCAGTCAACATATATATTTTTAAGAAACAAGTTGAACCTAAATTTGCCACACTCTAGCACCTTAAATAGATGGGCTCCAATAAAGTTTCTCCAGCCTGGATTTGAAAGTATAGCAATCAATCAAAATTTGGATTTAATTGATGGGTTTGAAAGTGATGGCTTTAAAAGAACGAACAAAATGGCTAAGCAAGCATGTGTCTTCATGGTCAAGTCCCTGTTTTAAAATTCCAGCACAATTTTGAACTATTTCGTAACGGAGAATGGATTGACAGCCGATGTACTATGCGAAATTGTTAAAAAAAATGTTGCCATTATAAATAGTATTGGACTTGAAGTTAAAGTTTTGGTTTGTGATCAAGGGTCTTCGAATAGGAAATGTTTTTCAAATTTCGGAGAAAACAAAGATCAACCATTTATTGAGATCGGAGACAACAAAAATTACTTCATGTATGACTTCCCCCATTTAAAAAAATCTCTGAGAAATGGATGGATTACCTGCGACCTTCAGACACCAGATGGGAAAGCCTGTTTTTCATTTATAAAAGAGCTTTGGGAGAAAGAGGCGAAATGTGCAACGAAAATGTGCCCAAAACTAACAAGGCAACACATTTTCCCAAACTCATTTGAAACAAGTAAGGGCGCTGCAGTCGAGTTTCCCGACCACAAAATACCCTGTTCATTTATTTTCATTTATTTGTTTTTAAATTTTTGAAGATATCCCAAATGTAGGCAATACTTTTCTAGTCCTGATCAACAACTGGGGGGGTGCTCTTATCAGCTCAACTGTTTCGCTTATAGCTCCGGTGTTTTTGGTCCGATCTGATTGTACTTTTTAGAATAGATAGATATTGTAGCCTAGTTTGATGTATACTAAACCACGAGGCTTTAACTTGAAAATTGTGGATCTGACGGCTTTTTAGGTCTTGGATTTATAGAGGAGGTCTAGGTTTTTTGGGGATAAAAGGGGGACGGGGTGGAATTTTTCAAATCTGAAACAAACTTGATCTGCGTACAGCATAAATCTACCTTCGTGCAAAAATTTGTGGCTCTATCTCTTATAGTCTCTGAGATCGACGCGTTCATACAGACAGACGGACAGACGGACGGACGGACGGACGGACAGACGGACAGATGGACAGACGGACATGGCTATATCGACTCGGCTGTTCATGCTGATCAAGAAAATATATACCTTATGGGGTCGGAAAATTTTCCTGTTACATACATTCGCACAACTTCATGATCCCCCTTTTCCCATTTTCAATGGGAACAGGGTATAAAAATGAGGGTTAGCCAGGCTACTCAGTTATTCAGCAAAACAGTTCAAGCTGCGATTAAATGTATAAGCGAAACTGATGGTTTTAAAACAGGATCAAACGAGCTAACTCTGTCAACAGCACAGTTTATCAAAAAAGTAGACCAAATATTCGATTGTATGAATAGTGGGTCGCTGTATGCTGATAACTGCTATCGCTCTGCAATTCAGATTGACAGTGAATCTATTAAATTCATTCAGCAATTCTTGACTTACATACAGGGTGCGCCATATAAAGTGTCGGTATGGCAACACTGAATAAATATAAAAACAAACAACCGATTGCTATATGTTGATCTTGTTCCTTTAATTTGGTCCTGTACAATTTATTTCGAATACTTTTTGAACACAACATCAATCAAGTGGCCGCCTTTATTGGCCACAACAAAATGTGCCCTTTTTGCGGCATTTTCCATCACTTTTTCGAGCGTCTCAGTCGATAAAGTGGCGATTTCGGAGCGAATGTTGGCCTTAAGCTCTTCAATGGTCTGTGGATCGCTGGCGTAATCTGGAAATCTGGAGATCTGGGTGGCCAATCAATATCGCCTCTTTTTGATACCGGCCCAAACAGTCACTTTTTGGTCGTGTAAAGGTATTTCATGGATGCGGTGTGGATTTTCCGTGCCCCATATGTGACAATTTGGCTTATTAACACCACCAGAAAGCGTGAAATGGGCCTCATCGGTCATCAAAATTTGTTAGCACAATTTAACGATTGTTTTCGATGAACAACGTCACTATTTCGGCACGTTGTTTTGGTGTGAAGCGTTCCACGGTCAAAATTGTACTAGATTGATGATTCCAAAACATGTCTAACAAAAGCAATCGGTTGGTAAATGTCAAAGTTATTCAGTGTTGCCATACCGACACTTTATATGGCGCACCCTGTACATTCTTAAATTTAAGCTTATATATATATTATTTTTGAAATTTGTATTCTTAATTGTTTATTTTGCTTTTTTATAATACTTAATTCTATCATTGGAAGTTTTAAACCATTAGCTGCATATTGTGGCGAGCTGCTTTTCGTCGACCGACAATTTTTGATTGAAGGCGCCTAAAAGGGTGTTAAAAACGTAATTTGAAAAAATTATGCAAAATTTAAAAAGGTTTAAAAAAAACGGTCATTAAATAAAATTTCAAATTTCTTCAAACGATTTCTTAAAGACAAGCATTGTAGCTTCGCGAGAGCATTTAAAGTAAATACTTAGAAGAGTTAATAAATATTTCAGCACTTTATTATTTTATTCAAGGCTGTAAGCCCAAAAAATTTATCGGATCTCCGGTTCGCTGGTTCGAACCAAAATTTTCCCATGGTTAAGGTTCGGAGATTTGAGGTTCTAGGCTTTTGGGCGAAGGATTTGGTTCGAACCTTTGTTCAGCCCATGCTTTATTCAAGTTTATATGGTAATCAACCTAAAAACGAGACAAGCTCGGGTCGGGCTCGGTTTGTAGAACACATGGGAAAATTAAAATATAATTTCCTGATAGGTAAAGTTCCATTTCGTAGTTCTTGTAAAAAAAGATTACCAATTTAATGTTTACATCTTGTTTTTGTGAATCATGTACAAAGATTTAGAGTCCAAGGTCTTAAAAAAAGAGGCTGTTGCGGAAGGGGATTTTATAAGTAATGCTGATCATTTTTCTAGATTTGGTATTACAATTTCCTGCCTATTTTAAGACTGAGTCGCACTAAACCGACCAGATAACAGATGAAGTTGCAAGGCAGAATTTAAAAATTTCTAATGTCTACAATTTTTCTTGAACCGAACCGAAATTTTAGGTTCAGAACTGGTTCGGGTTCAGCTTTTATTTCCTAAGATGTTCAGCTCAAGGTTCGGTTCACAGAAAAATAAATGTCGGAATTCCGGTCTCGAACCGGTTCGGCTTAAGATAAAAATTTATTAAGTCCATAACTTACTTTGAAGTGCAGCTTTGAAGATGGTTGGCTTGTTCCTTCTGGACATATTTAGTTATTAGGATAACTTATCGATCCGCCAAAGGAATGAAGAAGATCGGATGAGCGGCTTTCGAGTTATGATCAAAAGACAAATTTTCTTGGTACAGAGTATGTTATAGTCGGGCTTGACCGACTTTCTTTCTTGTTGAATATCGCTTTTTTCGGGAATTTTCCTGGTGGACGGACATGACGCGGCTGTTGATGCTGATCAAGAATATATATACTTCATGGGGTCGGAGATGCTTCCTTCTGGATGTTACATACTTTTGCACAAACTTATAATACTCTATGTACTTACGGTACAGAGTATAATGGCAGCTAACAATTAACTTTGATAAGCAAGAAAGAAAGTCGGTCAAGCCCGACTATATCATACCTTGTAAGAACGAAATTATACGCTCAGTATAAATTTTGATGCTGCAGTAGCAGCTGAAAGCAGCAGCGAAAAGTCTTTTGATCGTAACTCGACAACCGTTTATCCGATCTTCGCCATTCCTTTGGCGGATGGATTAGTTATCCTGATTACTAAATATGTCCAGAAAAAATGAACCATCTATCTTCAAAACTGTGGGAGATATGACGTTTTTTCTAAATTGCGGGGGCGAGAGGGGGCGTGGCCAAAATTGAAAATAAACTTGATCTGCCTGCAGACATAAGAAGCACATGTCAAACCTCTATCTCTGAGATCTGTGCGTTCATACGGATAGACAGACGGACACGGCTGTATCGACTCGGCTGTTGATGCTGATCAAGAATATATATACTTTTGGGGTCGAAGATGCTTCCTTCTGGCTGATACATATTTTTGCACAATATTAATATACTGTTATGATCCGACCTTGTTTTTCTCGGGTCCTCCTATCGGTCGCCGGCTAGCTTGCGGCTGACTCAGGGATGAGTTCGACCTTGATAGAGAGACCAGTCGGTAAGTAACAAAAAAAATGTATATTTATTTCCTCTCTCCACGATCTGCACGGGCATTTAGGTGATGTTATGCCATGAATCTCCCTCCCTTCCATGGATCATTTCAGGACTTTACTTTTGGCTGATCCCCCCGTCTCTCTCTGTGGTGCTTAGAATATCATCTCACCCCATTCCTACTGTCTTACGCACTCATTCTATGTTCAATTTCAGTCCTCTATATTTTCGGATACTTTTTCAAACATTAGGGACATTTTAAACACTCCTAACCAGGGTACCGCTGGGACGATTACACGACAATTAATATATATATATATAAATCGGCCTAACAAGATATACGATTATATTGACACTACAAAAATAGACATTTAAATAAATACTTAAAATTAAAGCTTAACCTAAAGTCATCCTCAGTGTGTGCTTTGGATTGGTGGTATAAAAACCTGAGGCCACCCAGAGGTGGGTGGCCAATTTTCATCCCGTAAAAATTGGGCTCCTCTGGTGGCCGACCTGGGTTGCCAGTACCGCGCTATCGCTCTGCAAGGTCTTCGGGGATAATTTGCTCCAAATTGGCCCTATGATTACACTGATTGACAACTTTACAATACACAAGCTAATTTCTCCTTAAGCCGGGTATCCAGCACAGCGGAAACTAAAAATTCCTGCCAAACTTCATATAAAAAAAACTGTGCCAGGAATTTTTTGTTTGCTTTTTCGTTTGTTGTGTATCCAGCAACACGAACGAAATCCACACTTGTATAGATAGCGGCGTATCAATAGCGGCGTTTCGGAAGCGTGTGTGGAACGAGAAACAGCTGATATTCAGGCCAGGAATATATTGCTGACAATTATTTTGGAAGTGATTTGACAAAAGATGGAGGCAATCAATGTGCGCAAAAAAAGGACTGATAATTTTCAACGGGACGAGAAGATAGCTTTAATAAAAGCAGTGGAGGCACGACCATGTCTATGGCTTATTACAGAAAAAAAGCATTTTGACAAATTTTCTGTGAAAAGTGCTTGGGAAAGTGTTGCTGCACAAATAAATATAGAATATTGTGTTCAAAGTCATTAAATTCGTTAATGTTATATATGCTTGCTAGCGAATGACTGTAAGAACGCTTGGACAGAGAGTGACAGAGGCTCTGCTTGACAGTTTGTTTCAGTTGGGTTCTACACACTCAAAATAAATAGCAAATTCCTGGCAGGAATTTTCCGCTGTGCTGGATACAGGCCTTTACCGAAAATTAAGGCAGACACACAATCCACAAATTTTAATTTTACAATTTCTCTTTTACAAATATTTCTAACTCTGGACTGGCAACGATGACTTTCAGAATTACTTACAATTCATCTACAATCTATTCTTCTTCTAAGCCACCATTCACCCCCTAAATTGAGAACAGTTCAAATCCTTGGTTTGAACTCGCTCCACTCTGGAACTAGTTCATCGCCAGAACCACTAGTCCGCAGGCCTGGCTCGCATTTTATGTCACGAGTCATTTAGCGGTTTTGTGTCATCCCTAACCCGCTACACTTAGCCATCAAGCTAGTTTTGTATTTTATTGCTAAAATTTCAGCACTTAACAATACTCTATGTACCTACGGTACAGAGCAGGGCTGTAAAAGAATGATTAATTTTTATTTTTTACTCACATTGAATTAAGAAAATTTTAAATCATTCTTTTTCTTTCAAAATCAGAATTGTATTGATTTTGACTTAATTCATTAAACAAAAAAAGAATTGAGCTGATTTTGTGTTAAATCAAATGAATTAAACAAATTTAAATGTTCATTCATTTAATATAAAACAGAGTTGATATGTTTAAAATGGAAGAGAAAGAAAACAGCCTCTCTACTGCAGCTGACGATGGAAGTGGTGTATTACATTTTAAGAAAGCCTTGTTAATTTGTGGATACTTGTTATGCAGAAAATTCCGATTCGGCAGGCAATATGTCAGCGCTCAATGTTTCTTCAGAAGTTTCTAAAAATATAGAGTTCTTTAATATAAACGAGAGCGTAAGTTAAAGTCGGCCCTGCCCGACTTCGAAATACCCGTTACTCAGTTCAATTAGTGTTTAATAACCTCATGCGGCTCGGATAAGTATGCAAAACTTTTAACTCGGCCATGTATTATCCGATCCTTTTGAAAATTTGTGAGATTGTAGATATTGGCCGCATAGACTACACTGCAAAATCTGAGCTCGATGTTTTAAAAATTGTGGGAGTTATTCAACATTTTTATTGCGGGGCCGGAGGGGGCGTGGCCAAAATTTGAAACAAACTTGATCTGCCTACGGACAATACTAGCTTACATCTAAAATTTGGTTGCTCAAGCTCTTCTAGTCTCTGAGATCTAGGTGTTCATACAGACGGACAGACTGACATGGCTATATCGACTCGGCTGTTGATGCTGATGAAGAATATATATATACTTTATGATATCGGAGATGCTTCTTTCTCCCTGTTACAAACATTTGCACGACTTTAGTATACCATTTTTACTCTACGAGTAACGGGTATAAAAATTTGGCAAAACGATTAGATATTTACCAGTAATTGAGAAATCGAAGTATTCAGAAATGTTAGAATCCGAGCTGCTCATCGCTGTGTAGCATTCGCCAGACATTGAAAGGACAGCGTTCTTCGTTATTTTTAGAATTTCCGTTTCAGTTCCTATATCGAAATCGGGGTTCAATGCTTTAACCCATAGACATTTTATTTGTTTACATAAAACAGAAGCTGCAATGGCAGTCTCAAAACATTTATCCAATTTGAAATACTTGCTGAATCGGGTTTCAATAGCTTCCATTAACTTTGTCGCCGTACTTTTTATATATTTGTGGCCAAAGGGAGTATGTATTTTAGCATACTTGGTGCGGATTGCTGCTAAAGTAGGTAGCAAATATCAAAACAGCATGCCTTTATCCCCTTGCAAAAAATCGATGGCCTCTGCTATTGGCTGCAGGAGTTCCAGGTACTCCATCAATTATTCGAAGTCACTATCAATACAACTATCTGTATCTAGCTTTTGGCACAAGTCTTGCAATTTGGACTTATGAGAAAGTAAGTCCTCGACGGAATCATATAAAGAACTCCACCTAGTGGTTACTGGATACTTTAATTGTGAGCCTAAAGTTTGCTCGTTTATCTCCGATGATTTAAGTCTGTTAATTTTTGACAAAATTTTGCAAAAAAATAAGAAAGAAAGTCGGTCAAGCCCGACTATAACATACTCAGTACCAAGGAACAGTCTTTTGATCATAACTCGAAAACAGCTCATCCGATCTTCTTCCTTTGGCGGATCGATAAGTTATCCCGATAACTAAATATGTCCAGAAGGAACAAGCCATCTATCTTCAAAACTAAGGGAGATATGACGTTTTTTCTAAATTGCGGGGGCGGGAGGGGGCGTGGCCAAAATTGAAAATATACTTGATCTGCCTGCAGACATAAGAAGAAGCATATGTTCCATACATGTCAAACCTCTATCTCTTACCATCTCTGAGATCTGTGCGTTCATACGGACAGACAGACGGACATGACGGACATGACTCGTCTGTTGATGCTGATCAGGTCTCCATACTTAAGTACGCCAAATTCTTTGAATGCTTTGAGAAAATTTGAGCCATTGTCAGTTGTTGTGGCCACCACTTTGCTTATGGCAAGACCGTAGTCAGTATGAATTTCGTTTATAGTTCGACCAATCGCGTCGAATGAATGAGTCCCACCAAATCGTTTGCAGGCAATCGAAATTGATTTTCTTTCGAAGTTGCCATCCAGCCAGTGACACGGATAACCGAAAAAGCTACGGTGCTTTGTCGACCATACATCTGCGGTCGTACATAACAAATCACCTCTTTCTATTATTTCTTTAAATGTTGTCTTTAAAGCATCAAAAGAGGACTCAAGTAGCTTCATCGCGGACGGCCTGCTCATTACTTTTTGACTTGGATTAGCAAAATGCATCATTTTTTTGAATGAAGGTGATTCCACAATTGATATGGGCAACATATTATTTGAAATGTAAGCTAGCACAAGTTTATTAACATACTGCTTATATTTATCGCTATGCTGCGATCGTAAATGACGAAGAAAATTTGAAGTAACATATATCGTTCCGCACAACACTTTTCCACAAATAGTACATTTCGCTGAAATCTTTGATTTTTCATCCTCTTATTTCTAAATTTACCGAAATCGTGTCTTTTCGTTCTCATTAGCAGGGTAAGCCCGCTTTTTCTAAATATGAGAACGACGGTTTGAATTATAGATCGCTTTTTTTGAGACCGATTTTGTTATTTTAAGAACGCTCCGTGCTTGGTTTATTAACTTTCTGGTATATTTTTGAGAACATTTTTGGATCAATAATGGAACACTTTGTTCCAAATTCTAGAACACTTTAAAAACATTTTGGTAGAAATTTATATACGATTCGGGATCACCTTTAGAACGCATTTGAGCCCATTTCGTTCTTACTTTTGGAACCTTTTCGAACCAATCTAAGAACGCTTTGGGATCATCTCAAGAACCTCATTTGAGAACAGAATGCTCCGGCTATTTCAGAGCCAGTTTAACCAAATAGTTTTCCAAATATATTATTAGTATTTCTGTTAACATTTATTTAAAAAGTTAAATATATTTAATTCTAAAGTACATATTACCATTATTCATGGGATAAACATGAAAGGGATAGCTTACAAATTCATCCGTTTTTTTTTCAAATTAATATTATCATATGGTTGGCCAATTTCGTATGCTTTGGGGACATGCATAGGCTGGGATTGCGCTGTAACCACTCCGTAACCCTGGTCGGCACTGACAAGGTATCTTCCTCGACTCCAAACAGTGTAATAAATTATTAGTGGTATTCCTGAAAGTGATTTGCTTTCGATTTTGATTTCGTGAAAGCAAATCAAAAGCAGTTGACGGAACGACCCTGATTTTATTTTGATTTGCTTTCGCTTGGCGCGAAATTGTGAACTGACTGTACAGCTGTTCATGAAAATACAAAAGCAAAGATAACCAAAATGCCGAAAAAGAGTTTTAAGGCTATATTATTTAAATATCTAAAGCAGAACTTGTTGGTTGAATATGTGAACTTGGAATTATCACATGCATATTTAATAAAGTTTAATAGCAGAAAAACACAAAAAACTTACAAAGTTTTCCATATTGAGATCAAATTTAAAGGTAAACAAACACCAAGTGCGACCTCATTCGTTGATGAGAACGGTCACGCTAAAACGAAATCAAAACGAAATCAGCCTCGAAGCTGACTTCGTGAAAGCAATTAGTATTACCCTACTTTCCTTTTTTTGTCTTTGGCAAACGCATTGTTGACAAGGAAAAGAGAACATTCTTGTATTGGCGTGTGTTGGCAGATGTGTGTATGTGTATGGCTATGTTCTCTGTGTGTGTATTTTGTTATTGCCTTTGCGCTCTTTGCATCTGTAGAAAATTAAGTTATATTTTGAAATATAACGTCTCACAACATATGTTTTCATTCTTTGCCATAAATATGTAACCATTTAACATACCAATGTTATTAGCATAAGCACACTCACACACATTACACACACATGCAATAAGCTCATTGTTACATCGTAGAGAATAACTAGTTAGTAATAAAAACCAACACGCAGCATACAGACGTTCCGTTCCGGAGTTTAATAAACTTTAGACAATATTTTTCACAGTATCATTTCAATTTGCCAAGGCGATGCATTTTTTTCGGCAAAACTTATTCACTACACTTAAACCCGTAAATGATCGCAGAGCACGTTCGCTTGCAATCTATGCCCCGACAAGGCATTTGTGTTGTAACGGTTTGCTGGCTGGCTTTGCTTTTCCTGCGGTAAACGGTGAACGGCGCATCATTCGTCATGCGACGCCCCATAAGCTCGCAACCTTCATTATAGAATTATATTAGGATTACATTAAGCCGCACGAACCGCACAACAATTAGAATTTAGGTTATGATTAAATAAAGATTTAAACTGCGCGCCCACATTCAAACCATAGGCCGACTCGCGCCTATCCAACACCCATCGATAACTAACAGCTGGCACCAAGCCGCCATGATTGTTATCGATATCCAACAGCTGAGCACCGACAGCGCAGTCTACACCGGCAGCACTCAGCGGCCTATAAAAGACGAGCCCAATCGCACTAGCACTTCACTTAGTGCTCGGCATCGGTCGAGTCAACATCTTGGAGTAGCAGATCAACCAGTAAGTACCAACTACCAGTTTCATCTCTGGGACTACGACGCTTTCCCCACCAAGGGACCAAGCATGATGCAATAATATAAGGTGATCTCGTCGGCTTGTGGCGAGACAGAATCTCCGACTTCAATAGTAAGGCCTCTTCTTTTGAGAATGGAGAAGCACCTGAATGAAGGCAATGATGAAAATAAAACGTTATTTCCGTCATATGGATGAACAATCCCCATGATTCAGGTTCCAGTAACCAATTCCGACAATGAAACCCAAACGAAAGACAGAACAACAGACAGACAACAACGGACGACAGAACAACAGAACAGACAATAAATATGTCTATAAGCGGACGGACTGATCAAGCTGTTGGGATATAATATTCAATTGCTCTAGAAAATAAACGTTTAGGCAAAGAATTGCCATCATGGTTTTTTGGATTTTAGTATCGGAAGCTAAGAAAAATTTCAGACCCTTAATAAAATCTTCTAGGAAGACGTTACTGGAACCAGCGAACGATACTGGGGATTGTTCATCCATATGACGGAAATAACGTTTCATCATGGCCTTTATTGCAATGATATAGTGCCACAAGTCGTCTTTACTTCCATGTGAATCGATTGTATTAATTCTAACTAACATGTTGTCTAACCTCATTTTGTAATCAGAAATAGAATAGTTCCAATTTCAAAATGTAGCAACATGTTGGCAAAGCTAAAATACCCTATGGATTGCAGGTGCATATGGAACCCATCTGGTAAGAAGAGTAGTCTTTGGCTAAAATTAAAAAACCGGCTTTCGTAGGTCGAAAAGTCAAAATACCTATCGGCTCATACGTACATAATTTGTTTTCTTATTGCGCAATTGTCAAATATTTTGTTTAACATATTAATTGTCCTCAGTCGGTTCAATCGACTCGGGTTGGCTTGAAGCATGGAATGCTATTATGCGAATCGGAAGAACCTCTGAGTCCTTGGGGTAATCATTACTTTTGCCCATCTCCATAATGGCAAAAATTATACAGCGACATTGCTTGTATGCGTGCGTTTGGTTCAGGATCCATCGTCGAAATGGATCCCGTACGCTCCTGAACCATTCATATTTTTGAGATATGAAATGTCAATGTACTCCTCGTCTCTTTCCAAATCCAATTTAGCTGTAAGCCTGCAATGGCACTACCAAGACAGAAGTTAATGCATAAAATGCTGACACGAAAAGCGTCTCGGAACCAAGAACAGATATGTATTATCTAAAGACGGACTGACAAAAACTATCGTACACGTACACTCAATTGCTTTTCTCGCGAGATGTCGATGAATTGAGAACTGGATGCCGAGTTGCAGCTGGCTACCGAGGAGAGCTACAGGGAGCTACAATCCAAACACCAACCGAAACATGCATGCAAACGGCGACAAGGAAAACAAATGCCGGACTTACCCTTGGAATATGATGAGAACTTGGTTCGATCCTTTATCCTGTTCAGAAGCGGCAGGAGGTCGGCCGAGTCCACATCTTCACCTTCCAATGATAAACCGGACGGATAATCCATGTGCAATTAACGAACTTTTATGAAATTAATAAAAAGCTTAGAGGTAGGCCACAGCTTATAAGAAAACCCTTACCCCCACCTCTCTAAATCTCTTACTCATTCACAGCACTAACTAATTTGAAGGATATGTCCACTGATAACAAACCAGTTTTTCCCAATAAGAATAATTTTCCATACCATATAGATGTCCGATTTCGACCAAATTTGGCAGAATTATGGAGAAGCATTAGAAACTGGTAAATTCGGAGTTTGGAGACGTTTTTTTTGAAAACAAATAAGTTTTTCTCACTAGAACTAGTTTTTCGACCGATCGTTCCTATGGCAGCTATATGTTATAGTCATCCGATCCGGCCGTTTTCGACCGAAATGTGCAGCGTATTTGGACCAGAAGACTTCGTGAAAAGTTTGGTGGCGATAGCTTTAAAACTGACGAAGGAGATAGCATAGAAACAGGCTGACAGACGGGCGTGGCTATATCGACTCAGCTCGTCATGCTGATCAAGAATATATATACTTTATGTGATCGGAAATCGTTCCTTCTATGCGTTACAAACATCTGGAGAACTTCAATATACCCTCTGCAAGGGTATAATTATACAAGTTTACAAATATGGGCAAACTTTTGCAGCAGCGAGTACAGAGATATTTTTTTTGATTATCGGATAAATTCTAAGAGTTTTCTGAACGTAAGGAAAAAGTTAAATTTCTTAGAAAAATTTGCATTTTTCATATTTAAATCAATATATTGGAACCTTGGGAATGAAAAGCAAATTTTGGTTTGGTTGTTCGTGACCCTTATTCAAGTAAGTTTACCTAGAAACAAGTATGGTTTAAATAGGCTACAGGACCTAGAAATATGAACAAACCTCGTCCAACTCACGTTTATGCAAATTTTCATAAACCTGACGTGCTGGGGCTAAACGGACAGATTATGAATTCAGCGCCCGAAAATACATTAAGATCGTTTGATAAAATTTTGATTTTATTTATTTGATTTGATTGATTATTTTCTAGTTCCATATTTTGGTGGCGCCTCTTTTTGCATGCGTTATTTTTAACGCAGCACAACGCCTTGCTGAGCCCCTTCTCTGCAGGCTGAGTTGCGTCCATCTGTCGAACTGATTCTGGAATAAAGTTGTATTAGTAGGGAATTATATTATATTATATTATATGTTTACGAAATATAAATTTACCCATGAGAGCGGAGAAAAAGTTCTCATAACACCTTAGAACTTTTATATTCCGTACTCCATCAACATTGAAGGCCAATATTACTTCCTCGGCCAACACTGCTTTAATCGACTTGGCCAGTGCGGCGTGGCCGAAAAGTGTCTTTATCTTATTTATCTGAATTTTTTATTATTATTAGAAGTTTGAATTTGAAAACATTATAATTAACTTACATAAAAACCTTGTTCTCTGGAGTAATCATCAGGTCGATGTCTGCCAGCTCAGATTCCGACTTAATTGGAAAGTAAATCTCCAAGTCTTTCTCCTGAGCCTTCTTCGTGAGCTGCTTTATGAGGGCAGCCTGCGCAGGACAATCATCTTGCTCGAGAGAATGGACATCTCTCTAGGAGGTTTGTCAGTCGCTCACGAAGCTCTTTGTTTTCCTCTAAAAATAAATTTAAAAAAATAAGTGGTTTTCCTTTGGAAACTTCTAGGAATAATCTTTCAATTATATGAATTTTTTATCAAGTCTCTCTAGTCATTTAAGCGTGTCCCAAATATAAATATAAAAAACAAGAAAAAAAGTCGGTCAAGCCCGACTATAACATACTCTGTACCACCGAAATTATACGCTGTACCACCGAAATTATACGCTCAGTATAAATTTTGATGCTTGCAAGAGCAGCTGAAAGCAGCAGCGAACAGTCTTTTGATCATAACTCGACAACCGTTCATCCGATCTTCGCCATTCCTTTGGCGGATCGATAAGTTATCCTGATTACTAAATATGATAAAACGTTAAATATAACGAACCATCTATCTTTAAAATTGTGGGAGATATGAAATATTTTCTAAATTGCGGGGGCGATAGGGGGCGTGGCCAAAATTGAAAATTACAAAAATTCTCGGAAGCAGGTGGCGTCTCAGCAATGCGCAGGCGGCGTCAGATCAGCAGCAATCAAACAATCGTCTATAGACAGCAGCAACAAAATAAAAAGGCACCAAACATATGTATATAATTCACTATCAATTTTCTCTCTTTTCGGAGCACACAACTTGTCACGGCAAAACATACAAAGGAAGTGAACGAGAATAAGACGGATGCAGAATTATTTGGTCATACTTCGAATAATGGCCTAACGCCTCATATGAAAAATGCTTTTGCCTTCAAACTCTAATATTAGAGGCATTCATGCATTTACTAGTTCACAACAGTAGGAACTTAAAATGAAATAGGTGATAGTTTTCAACAAAAATAAACTTGATCTGCCTGCAGACATAAGAAGCATATGTCCCATACATGTCAAACCTCTATCTCTTACCATCTCTGAGATCTGTACGTTCATACGGACAGACAAACGGACATGGCTATATCGACTCGGCTGTTGATGCTGATCAAGAATATATATATACTTTATGGGGTCGGAGATACTTCCTTCTGGCTGTTACATACTTTTGCACAAACTTATATGCGGAAAGTTGTTGTATGCAACTCTTTTGATCTTCATTTGATCAGCTCCATGAACATTTTGAAAGCATCACATTATAAAATATTACCAGCATGTCAAATTGATGCAAAGCGAGCGAAGCCGCTGGTAAACTAGTATTTATGTAAATTTTCGCAATGAAAATTGCGTTGTAAAATTTAGAAATCGCAAAGAAAAAGCCTTTTTAAATCGCAGCCACAAAAATTCGCAAGCGTTCGAGATAGTCGTACGAGACGAAGTAAGGAAACTACGAGTGGGAGGAAAAGAGAGAGAGAGAGAGAGGATTGGCACGCGCCGCAGACAAAAAAAAACCTTTGCATTTGCCAGAGCTAGGGATGGGCGCACATCGAAAACTACGCGGGACTCCGGAGTGACCAGAATGACTTAACATCATTGTGATTGCCTGATATTATGTTAGAATTAAAGAACTCGACTATTTTTATATTATTTGCAATTTAAACAATCCTCTTCTTAGTAGTCAGATGGGTATCGGGCGATATATTTGTCCCGCGACCATCTCTAATTTCTCTCTCTCAATATTGTGTATGTGGGAAAGGGAAGGGGGAAAATGAGAGCGTCCCAGTTAGCTGCAATAATGCAATTGGATCTAATGAGCTAGCCATTGCAGTTAGGTTTTGTACACAGAAAAAAAAAATGGGGAGATAAAGTCAATCCCAAAAAACATGATTTTATCACGGCATTCGGATTGAAATTTCAAGCAAAGGTCGTTCTGGAGCCGAGATATCCGAGATCAAGTCAATCCAATTCGTACTTGGAATGAGAAAATCCGGGATTGACTGACTTCTGACATCGTTTGGGATTGATTTAATCCCGGATGGCTTGATTTTTTTTTTCTGTGTATAGGATTTCGTTGTTGGAATTACTCAAACAATATATTTGCAGATTTAATTCATTTAAAAGGTGGAATTTTTGGCGGGGCGGGGTCATCACACCCACAACGTCCAATATGAATCGTTAAATAAAAATTTGTCCTAAAATATTGTTGGCTATCACTTTGCTGTGAATGCGTTGCTCATATATACATACATCTACATACATATGTATGAGTTTTGCCGCTGCAGGAGCAGCCCAGATATATTGAATTTTCGTTTGCTCATATCTTTACTACTGTTCATCCGATCTTTACCATTCCTTTGGCAAATTTTTATTAGAAAATATGTCCAGAAGGTTCGAACCTTCTATCTATAAAACTGTGGGAGATATGACGTTATTCTCAAATTGCGGGGGCGGGAGGGGGCGTGTCGCAAAATGAAAATAAACTTGATCTGCCTGCAAGTATAAGAAGCAAATGTCCCATATATGTCAAAGCTCTATCTCTTACCATCTCTGAGATCTGTGCGTTCAAACGGACAGACAGACAGACAGACGGACAGACGGACATGGCTATATCGAGTATCAAAATGTAAAAGTGGAGCTAGAACTATTTCTCCCTTATAGGGCATCGCCACGGCTTTTCTACGAAAGTCCGAAATACTAATTTTTCTAAATCTGTTTCCTCTTTAAAGTTCCCTATACATATCCCTACATCCAATGAACTTATGGGCTCATTATAAAAAGATCTAATCTCGCTAAATCTTCTCCCTATTAAAAAAATCTCTCCTAACTCTTCTTTAATAGACTCTATTTTAATTGGGCAATATTCTTCAACAAAGCAAAAGTATTCTGGACTGCTGCTGCTAAGTAAACATCCCTGCATATGAAGAATTTTGCCCACTAATTATACCATTGCAGAGGGAATATTGAAATTGTACAGAAGTTTGTTACGCATTTCCGACCACATAAAGTATATATGTTCTTGATCAGCATGACGAGCTGAGTCGATATAGCCATGTCCGTCTGTTTCTATGCTATCTCCTCCGTCAGTTTTAAAGCTATCGCCACCAAACTTTGCACGAAGTCTTCTGATCCAAATACGCTGCACATTTGTCGGAACCGGCCGGATCGGATGACTATAACCTATAGCTGCCATAGGAACGATCGGTCGATTCTAGTGAGAAAAACTTTTTGGTTTTTAATGTAAACATCTCCAAACTCCGTATTTACTAGTTTTGAATGCTTCTCCATAACTCCGCCAAATTTGTTCGAAATCGGACATTATATGATATAGCTGTCATACAAAAGTAGAGGCAGAAAGTGGGAAAAACTTGTTTGTTATCAGTGGACATGTCTTTCAAATTAGTTAAAAAACGTGCTGCAAGGGTATACAAACTTCGGCCGAGCCGAAGCTAACTTTGCTCGATTTTTTTATTTCATTTAAAATTCTCAACAAATAGATTTAACATTTGTTGAGAATTTTCTATGCCAGTTGACCCTTGTATTGGGGAGCAGAGCAGTCTGTATGCACAGTGCAATAGCAAAAATTCATAATACTGGTCATCATTTATTGTATCTTTAAGAGCTACAATCCCAGTATATAATAAAAACTGCCTAAACTCAGTGGCTTTCCATTTGGAAGCTCTACCAATGTTCTCGGCTTGCGTGCAAACTCTTTGGGGATATAATATCGCATTGATAGCAATATTTGGGAAATCTGTCCTTTGTCATCCTTTGACAGTTTTAATAGCATTTTATTATTATTAATTCTATCTAAAAATTTACGCATGACACCCAACTCAACAAGATGCATGCAGTCGAGCGGAACTTGAGTAACCATTAACAGCCCAAGTTTTTCGAAAGCGGACTGAACATTCAAAAAATTAACATTAAGATGTTGGCGATATTTTCTATTAAGAAAGTCTTCATCTGTAATTAAATCAGTACATGTTGTACTGTATGCTAAAACAGAATCTACTTTATGAGCTACCTGAATGCATTTGGAACAGCCTTGACTGGATGTATGTCCTGGTGTGCCAGTTACAAATGCTCTTGCAGGAGCATCGCAAACAATCGAGCGAAGTTCTAGGTTTATTTTTTTATTTAAAATGGTAAGACCATTTTTCATAACATCGGACAACTCATTTGTAAACTTCGACAAGAATTCTACGGAGTTAAGTGGCTTATTGTGACCCGAAAAAACACCTATTGGGAAGACGGGACATTTATTTACGTTATTTATTCTAATTAAAATGGGCCACAATTGCGAACGAGAGCTATTAAATAAAGGAAGTCCGTCAATATTGATATCTATGCTTAAAATATCGGGAAGTTTGGGAATAACAGACAGTTTTTCTAACTGCTTAGTTAAGCCAATATGCAAATAAGAGCCGCCTCCTATATGACTTATTACTGGCTTTTCAGAGCAATTAAATTTATAAAAGGGCTTTACCTTTAAGCTGTGTCTGTTTAAAATCTTAATTAAATCTATAGCACAGCTACGTTTTGGTTTATGCTTTAAATATGAATTCTTTAATTGTGTATTTAAATCATCACCAACGATTACTTGTGCTTCTTCTCTACCTACTTCTTCCTGTACACTAAAAAGGTCTATTTCTTCATCTACTTGCACTAATTGCTCCAAATGTAATCTATTTCCTGTTTCTCCTACATCATCATTCTACATAACTCTGGTTTCCCCTGCTACACGTCTTAATTGATCTGCTAATATTTCCCTTTCTCGTTTAATCAACCTACGCATCTGTCTATCTCCAACCATTTTTTTTTTTATGTATTTATTTATTTATTAAAAATTCCAAAAAATCCTTGCTACCTCTTCTTACTTTACTTTGATTTAAACAGTATAACATTTTATGTATTTATTATATTTATTTAGAAGGTTTTTTAGTTTTTGGCACAATAATTTTTTTTTTTACACAATTATTTGTATATTTTTTAACAATTATTTTACAAATTGTTGTTGAGAAAGATAGAAAAATAAATAAATTAGTTTTATATTAATAATAACATAAATAGAAAATTGAGCTGAATATAAATAGTTTAAAATAAAATTTCGTTCATTATTATATCCTGCGCTACTTTCTATTAATATTATTATTTTGGAGCTACGTATTATATACTGTAAATCAGAGTGGGCATCCATCGACTAAAATTTTGATTAAGTTGATTAGTCAAGTAAAATTTTATTTGATCAATATCAACTTGATTAAAACTAACTATAATTATATGAACTGATTTTATGAATTGTTCGAAAGTCGAGTTTTTATGATGTTCAATTTGTATTAGTATTCTATTATTTCACAATACAAGTAAAATCAACTTTACAATAATTAAATTTAGTCAAGTTGAAAATTTAATCAAGTTTAATTCATTCAAGTTAATTTTTGGCATGATTGGAATTCAACTTCTCCGTACAACTTAATGGTAACAAATTTGAACTTCAAAATTGAAATTGAAACAAGAAAGAAAGTCGGTCAAGCCCGACTATAACACACAGAAGTATGTTATAATAGTTATACCGTCCGTCCGTCTGTCTGTCTGTCCGTATGAACGCACAGATCTCAGAGATGGTAAGAGATAGAGGTTTGACATGTATGGGACATATGCTTCTTATGTCTGCAGGCAGATCAAGTTTATTTTCGATTTTGGCCACGCCCCCTCCCGCCCCCGCAATTTAGAAAAAACTTCATATCTCCCACAGTTCCCAAAATAGATGGCTTGTTCCTTCTGGACATATTTAGTTATTAGGATAACTTATCGATCCGAAAAAGAAATGAAGAAGATCGGATGAACGGTTTTCGAGTTATGATCAAAAGACAAAATTTCTTGGTACAGAGTATGTTATAGTCGGGCTTGACCGACTTTCTTTCTTGTTTTTAGTATTAAATTTATCTTTGAAGACTTTTTAAATAACTAAGTTTTTTTTTCAGTTATAATATATATGAAGTTAAATAAATTTTTTTGGTTTACTTAAGTTTTTAGAAATGTAAGTAGTGTAAGTTGAATTAAGTTTTGATTTGTTTGTTAGATATGTAAGAAATAAATATTAATGAAAATTAAAAAAACAATATTGTACAATATCTTCATTAAGGGGATAAAACGTGTAAAGATTCGCTTGCGAGCCTTTTGTGATATTGTATCGAGTAAAAGTGACTCCCAAAAGATATCGAAAAGGCTCGCAAGCGAATCTTTTATAAATCGTAAAAAGTATTAGAAAAGGCCCGTTAAAGATATCGCAAAAGGCTCGCAAGCGAATCTTTTATAAATCGTAAAAAATATTAGAAAAGACCCGTTAAAGATATCGCAAGAGGCTCGCAAACGGATCTTTTGCGAGCTATCGAATACGAAACTTTCTCTGCCACAAACTGAGCGACCAGTGATTCGTTTTCTTATCGTTACGAGATGCTTAGTTATTTTGTGCATTTTGTCAAATTTATTTTTCACGTCGATGAACATCCGCGAGAAATTAAATTGTTTTTCAGCACACAAAAGGCATGACCAATTCAAAGCACCGCAACTCTTTTTAGGCGAGTAAACTTTGTCCAGATCACGTCCACTTAGCCCAGCACATTTAATATGCATCGTATTATCGCACAACCAGCAGGTAACAACCCGAAGTTGTTCCGACTCACTTGCATTCTTAAATGTGCAGGTCTTTTTGCAGCACCACATAATGCACCAAATTTACCAGAGGGCCTTAAGACCAAAAAGTAAGCGAACAAAAGCGCGTATCGAAAAATCACAAAGACAAAAACAAAAACACCCACAGAGCGCAGTTAGATGGCAAGCGTTCTTAGCTTTGAGAGCGGAGCAACAACAAAGCTGAGTGGGAGTTAAGCACAAAACGAAGAAGAATATGCACAAGCGATCGCACACACAAACCTGTGTAAAGGGGGGAGCTGCTAAGCAAGCAAAACAAAACCACCAACAAAATACACAGCACAGACGCCTCAATATTAAAATTTTGTTAAATTAACGATGTGAAGATGCACAACTGAAAAGTAAAGCACAAACCGATAGTGGGCAATACTAAT
>JAWNNO010004306.1:0-74506 GCA_035044985.1 Lordiphosa fenestrarum
GATTTGAAAACCACCCTTTCCTCGTCAGATGTATTGGCATTCCCAGAGTTTCCAAACCCTTCCATTTGACCACAGATGCCTCCGATTATGCCATTGGAGCAGTCCTTTCCCAAATGGAGTCTAATAAACACCGGCCAGTTGCGTACATCTCCCGTTCATTAAGTCGAACGGAAGAAAGCTACGCCACCAATGAGAAAGAGATGCTCGCGATAGTCTGGGCGTTGGATAACCTTCGCTCATATTTGTATGGAGCAGGTTCTATCCGAATTTACACCGACCATCAACCTTTGACATTCGCGTTGGGAAACAGGAATTACAATGCTAAAGTAAAGCGTTGGAAGTCGCGTATTGAAGAATACAATTGCGAATTAATTTACAAGCCAGGAAAGTCTAATGTCGTGGCCGATGCTCTCTCACGGATCACCACACAAGTGAATCACTTGGGTTCGAGTGCAGCCACAGCCTCAGAAGCGGATTCTGTGGCAACAGTACACAGTGCACTTCAAGACGCCTCAGATCTAATTCCCCACGTTGAGGCTCCTATTAATGTTTATCGAAACCAGCTTATTTTTGACCCAGACCTTCCCGACTATTCGTGTGAACACCCACACTCGGGATATGTGCGTCACTTCATCCCGGCTAACAACCTCACTTTGCCAAATCTTACAAATTCACTGAAGGAACACCTGAAGCCTTCAGTAATAAATGGGATTAAGATCCCTGATGCTTACTTGCAATTCCTCCAAACCTGTTGTTCTCAGAATTTCAAGCTATACAAGATTCGTATAGCGCAACGTCTAATCGAGGACATCCAGACGAGGAACAAATTTGCGACATTATTGAAAAGGAACATCGTAAGGCTCATAGAGGTCCAAAAGAAGTTCGAATTCAAATCTTGGAAAGGTATTATTTCCCCAAGATGGCAAGTATTCTTCGTGCCCAACTGGCAACTTGCTCCACTTGTAAGTTGCACAAGTATGATAGGCACCCAAATAAACCAGCATTACAACCGACTCCTATACCCAAGTACCCGTGTGAAATACTTCACATCGACGTTTTCACATTGGAGAAAAAATTATACCTGAGCTGCATTGACAAATTTTCAAAATTTGCTAAACTTTTCACTTTGCAATCAAAGTCCGCAGTCCACATTCGCGATACACAGTTAGAGGCCCTTCACTACTTCACGGCGCCGAGAATGATAGTGTCCGACAATGAGAGGGGTCTCCTGTGTCCAACAGTCCTAAATTACTTACGAACCTTGGAAATTGAGTTGTACCACACCCCAACTCAAAAAAGCGAAGTCAACGGTCAGATAGAAAGGTTTCATTCCACTTTTATGGAAATATACCGTTGTTTGAGAAACGAGTACCCGACTTTCAAGGGTACCGAGTTGGTTCCGATCGTCGTGGACAGGTATAACAACTCTGTTCATTCGGTGACGAACAAGAAACCCGTCGATATTTTTTTTGATCGTACCTCAAGGATAAATTACCAAGGTTTATCCGATTTCAAGCAACAAGTCTTGGAGGATGTAAGAGGCCTTATCGAGCATAAACAAGAGCTCACGAACAAAAGGCACAACGAAAATAGAAGCGACCCTGTTTCATATGACCAGGGCGAAACGGTATACGTCGCTAATAAGCAGATAAAAACGAAAGAAAAACAACGTTTCAAGGCAGAAGAGGTTCAAGAGGACCGAAAAGTGACTGTCAAAACCAGATCGGGAAAAATTTTCCATAAGTCCCACTTGAGAAGTTAGGTTATAATTATTTAAAACTATTGCAAGAAGATGGTACACTATCGTCTTAGAAATATCACTAACATTTGCTAAAACAAGAAAGACCAACCACAACTATCAGGGGAAGTGGAAATTAAACGTTTCACCAACTCTCGGGTATTGGTTCCCAACCCTCACAGAAACCAAACCATAAAAACGTAGATACTAAGCCTCGTCAAATTGACTTGAAAACTAAAAAAAATTAAGAACACACAAACACAGATACACAAATGCAAACACACAAACACAAATACACTTACACAAACACCTAGATTAACATACTTGTAACATTTAACTATAAGCACTTACTATTTTTACATGCACCTGATTCTCTTTTGACACTACAAGCGTGTCCACAATACACATAGCGGCCGCCATTCACATTTTCAAATATGACGCCCCGGTTGTCCCTTTACAACAAGGCACCGTCTGGCGCACCAATGGGTTTTTCAAATTGGCCCACGTCATCGATTTGAGTCTAATGCAACACACCATCAGCGAGGTAACCGACGAAATGTCAATGATTACCGACCCAAGGATTAACGCCTTAGCTAGCCACTACCTGCAACACGCATCGGAGGGTATCTCACGAATGACGAGCGCTCCAGGACGCAAACCACGTTCTATCGATTGGCTAGGGTCAGCTTGGAAATGGGTCGCGGGTTCGCCCGA
This sequence comes from Lordiphosa fenestrarum, assembly GCA_035044985.1. NCBI lineage: Eukaryota > Metazoa > Arthropoda > Insecta > Diptera > Drosophilidae > Lordiphosa > Lordiphosa fenestrarum. The sequence goes on from JAWNNO010004306.1 coordinate 2,453, forward strand.
CAAATCGGACTGGGACGTTATCCTGAAGTCGGAGGACAACTTGGCAAGGAACAACAACCAACAAATCCGGATTAACACCAAACTGTTCGATTCAACGCACGAATCACTCCAGAGGCTCAACGACGTCATCGGGAGAGTTAACGCCATCGACGGGGATTTCCACGCGACGACGGCTGTCCTGCACAAAGCGATGATTATAGCGGACCAGGTAAACGAGATGATGAGGGCCTGCCAGCTCGCGAAGACTGGAGTTGTCAACACGAACTTGCTGGATCACGACGAGATTGGCACAATATTGGGCGAAGTGGACAACCTCCCATACCAAAACGTTGTGGAGGCAGTCGAGTTCTCCAAGCCGACTATATTGACGAACGGAACGGTATTGTTGTACATCCTAGCAATGCCGAAGGTAGTAGACAGGAAGTACCGGTTGATGTGGATCTACCCAACAATATCCGACGGCAAACAAGTCGTACTAAAATACAGGAAATTGGCCATGAACAAGGTGGAACACATACGCCGTTCTGGGAAACTGTCTGTCCATTGGAAACACTACGGTTTGCCAAGAAAAGGATTTGCACAAACTAGACGAAGATAGCTGCACCCCCAGACTACTAAAGGGAGGACAGGCGGCGTGCGACTACCTAAGGACTAACCAGCAAATAATAGAACTCATCGAAGATGGCACCATTTTCTTGACGAACTTCAATGGAACAGTATCCATCCCGACAAAAAATCACCATCTGGAGGGTTCATACGTTGTCCAATTCGACAACGAAACAGTCACAATCGGCGACCGGAATTTCAGCAGTTACTCATCGTCACATCTGATGGCGATGCCGGCCGTTCTAACCCACATCACAACCTCGGGTTACGAACTATCTTTGAAATACGTTCACAATTTCAGCGTGGAGAATCTCCAAAAATTGTCAGTCTTGTCCAATGAAATCTTGATTTCTTTCTCCGCAGAAGATGGCCATAGCTCTAATTATCATGGCAGCAGTGTATCTCGTCTGGAGGAAGATAACGTCTACCAGAGGCATACCAAAACTACGTGACCCCCCTTCGGACTTGGAAGCACAGGGTCCTCGCGATCCTACGGCCAAGGACCATTGATCTGTGGGACACAGATTTTGTGATGGGGAGGAGTTAAGACCAGCCAACGCCCCCTCCCCTTGATACCCTCGCAACTCATCCAAACAGCCACGATCCACATACCAACAACAACAGCAGCATAACCAAAGCAGGCCGCTGACCGTTTGTTAGCTGTCTCAGCTATAACCCGCACTCATTCATCGTGCGCCCCCCCCCTCGAAGCATAAGCGCTAGCGTCCGGCTACAACAACAAGCTGTGGCCCGAATGCAATCGATGTCACAATATCCGCTGTCCGAAATATGATGACGCCGCGGGACTCTCGTCGCTCTGCCGGCACTGAAATGTGCTGACGCGACGAGACGCTTGGGCAGCGGCCTGGCCAACCGGCCACTTTTAGTTTTACTTATAATTAATTCTATTTGTACACTCGAACTGACCACTTGCATTTATTTGAATTAATAAAACCACATTGTAACGATTGTACACGTTGACAAGTTTTATTATTGAGTAGAATCGTTGATTAACCAAATTGGCAAGTTAAAGTGCAGGAAGTTGGATAAACCCACCTCTCGACCCGAAGGAAGTCATTGAAACGCCCATCAGTTACACCGATGGAATCTTTATTAACTAGGTAATATCTGAGGTTTATCCCTCCACTGACCATGATCGGTCATAACTTACATATCTGAGCCGCATGAGGTTATTAAACACTAATTGCCCTGAGTTATGGGTATTTCGAAGTCGGGCAGGGCCGACTTTAACTTAAGCTCTCGTTTTACTAAGCGTTAATGTATGTTGTATCACTTTAAATAGTAAGCAGACAAATGCCTGCTTTTATATAGATATAATTTAATTTGTAATTAATTATATTTTTTAATTACTTGTAATTAATTTATATGTATCGGTATATCTTGGAAACTGAGGGTGATGTGAGAAAACTGTTAACAGATTCGGACAGGGTAATCCCGGAGCAGGCTTCAACTGATCCTGTTTTTTGAGATTAAAAAAAAAGAAGTCGGAATAAAAACAATCTTTTCCGGGGTCGGCTCAAGATTATCCGGGATTACCCTGTTTTCAATCCCGTTTCGGATTGACTTCATTTTTCAGTGTATATAATAAATAAACAAGAAAGAAAGTCGGTCAAGCCCGACTATAACATACTCTGTACCAAGAAAATTATACGCTCAGCATATATTTTGATGCAGCTGAAAGCAGCGCTCCTACTGCGCTGCAGCAGCAAACAGTCAGTTGATCATAACTCGACAACGGTTCATCCGATCTTCACCATTCGATCGATAAGTTATCTTTATAACTAAATATGTCCAGAAGGAACGACACATCTATCTTTAAAACTGTGGGAGATATGATGTTTTTTCTGGTAATTGTTTAGTAGAGCTACCCCTCACCAAAAATTCTGAAAAAAATTAGTTAAGGCAAAAAACAATCTGTTTTTTATACAAAAAAATTCAACTTTCAAATAATTTTTACCATTGAACCGCGGGAGTCCCCCGCGATCTGAAGACGTCATAATTCTTGTAAATTCGCGGTCCATCGAGGATATTTTTTTCAGAATTTTTGGTGAGGGGTAGCTCTACTAAACAATTACCGTCGTATTTAACTTGGCCAATTGGGGATGCAAGCCAGTATCTCCACAGTGTAAGTCCTTAAAATTTTAACAGCTCAGTCTTTAAATGTGTTTGATGTATTTAACTCTGATTTGTGCATTTGCCATATGAATTGTAAGTTTCTTTACTGTATATTCGTATGAAAATTGGATAGATGAAAAATAGATATTGAATTAAAAATAGTTTTTCAGCAAAATAAACTGTTTTGATGCCATTTAACATAACATAAATAAAAACCGATAAAAATCAAGATCTTTATACTTGAATTAAGTAAAAGCTGTGTCAATAGTATTTTTCCCCGCAGTCTCTTTTGAGTCGCTCTCAGGAGTTCGCTCTCTGTTGATGACTCTCAGAGAGAGCATAAGCATGGTGGGTTTGTAGCAGAGAGACAACGCTTGCAGCGAACAGTCTAGTTAATTTGTGAAAGACGGGCTGGTCCATTAAAAAATTGGAATTTAATTTTGCTATAAAAAAAAAACGGCTCGATAATTATTAAAGGTTGAACATTTATTGGAAAGGATGGTTCATGTCGTTTATTTATGAAAAACAATATCGGTCACCACGGCTGACTTGCCAGTAGCCCAATCAATCCAACTAGTTTTTGAGAACATTTTCAATTGTTTCGGCACGTATGTCAGCAATAGCAATTCGAATCTCGTTCTTTAACTAATCAATTGTTTCAGCATTGTTTGCAAAACATTTTTCCTTGACCGCGCTTCAAAGATAACGGTGTCAGATCACAGCTTCTTGGCGGCCAAATCACATCTCCATATTTGCTGATGTTGTGACAATCGCTATAGTGGAGCAGCAGTCAATGATGAGCATGAATTGCTCGGGGGACTTTTAATTCAATTTGAACCAAGATCGACGAGACGGGACTTCAACTTCAATATTGTTAATTCACAAACTTAGAAATCGTTGTAACAATGTGGGTCGGTAATTTAATTAATATGCAAATAAGGAAAAACGACTTAAACTTCTTCTATGACTTCTTGTGGACGACTATAATGTGCGTAGGCAAGGCGATCTTCTGGTGTTGATCAAAAGAGAGAGCTACAAAGAGAGGGAAAGAGAGCGAGAGCACGAACACTCTGCTGTTGTTGGGCTACTTAACTATTAGGCTAGAAACTCCCGAACATGCCGTCCCCAATACTGGGACCAGTATTATAATCCTTTGAGACGCCTGAAAACCAGCTGTAACGAAAGAAGTGTTTGTTATGGTATGCAAGTGCGTGAGTAAAGGTACATATACGGTTTAATCACTAGCGTTTGTTGCTTCAGTAAACGTTGGGATGGGTAATCTACAAAGTTTCGAGAGTGAGCGCTTATATATGCCAGATGCCGTTTTAAACGTTGAGGTTATCTGTTCCAGGATGAAGTTCGATGACACGTCCTAATTTCCATTCGTTAGGGGAGACGCGGTCATCCTTGATAATAACAATGTCATTAAGCTGTAAGTTGCTATCCTCAGTTCGCCATTTAGGACGCGATTGCAGGTGTGAAAGCCAGTCTGCGCTCCAGCGATGCCAAAATTGTCGGGTTATTTTTTGTCCTTCTAGAAATTGAGTATTTAGAGCGATGTCCTTAGATGTGGGATGAGGAAGAGCCATCATAGAGTCTCTAATGAGGGCAGGAGTTAAAGGGGAGAGATCATCCGAATCGGCAGTCAAAAGACATAGCGGTCGAGAATTTAGACACGCTTCGATTTGAGCAAGTACGGTTGACAGTTGCTCATACGTCATGCATACACCTTTAAAGGTGCGGTAGAGATGCGTTTTAACAGCCTTCACGTTGGCTTCCCATAATCCTCCAAAATTTGGGCTATGTGGTGGATTGAAGTGCCAATGTATATTTCGGGCTGTCAGTGTTAGACAAATTTTGCAGAAAATCGTTTTGCCAAAGTTGAAGAGATTTATCTGCGCCAACGAAATTTGTCCCACAGTCGCTGTACATATGTTTGCAGAATCCACGGCGACCAATAAAGCGCTGAAGGGCCCAAAGGAAATGTTGGGTAGAGAGTCCCGTAACTGCCTCCAGGTGTATGGCTTTAGTTGCTAGGCAGATAAAAACAGCTAAGCCTTGTAAGTGTGATGTCCGCGAAATTTTGATACTATGATTTCGATGGCACCGGTGAAATCCACTCCTGTGGCTTCGAAAGCGCGTTTTGGTGGATTGACACTATGAACTGGGAGACCTTCCATCAGTTGGGAGGATGATTTTGGACGATATTTGAAACATTGGACACATTGGCGAAGAAGTTTTTTGACAGCTTGCTTTCCATTGATGATCCAAAATGTTTGTCTAACAGTCGCTAGGGTGAGTTCGGTGCCTCCATGTAACGTGTTAAGATGAGCGTTTCGAATGACGAGATCTGTGAAGTGATGAGATTTGGGTAAAATGATGGGAGTCCGCTGATTCGCTGAGATGTGTACAGCATTCCTCAGTCTGCCTCGTACTCGAAGAGTTTCGTTTTCATCTAAGAAGGGAGAGAGTTGACTGAGTGAATTGTTTTTAGATAAAGGTTTCTTCGTTTGAATTCTAGAAATTTCAAAGGCAAATGTTTCTTGTTGGACTATTCGAACAATCTTAGCCAACGCAGAATTGGACCAGTGTGCCGAGTGCCAGGCTTGTGTTGTAGATTGTATAAGTAGCGCTGAACATAGGCCATGACAAATACCAATCTATTGTATGATGAATGGGATGTGATGAACGGGTCAGTTGTGATGCAACTATGTGTAGCTACTGGTGTGGACCCTTGCTCGTCTATTGTGCCTTCCAAGCTAGAATGGCTCAAGTCGTTGTTTGGCCATTGACTTTCGGGTAGTTGTAACCAACTGGTAATTGTTGCGGGTTAAGACCACGAGTAGCGCAATGTGCCGGGTTGTCCGCTGTTGGCGCATGTCGCCATTGTGATGGAGTGCAGTGCTCCAGAATTTTCCCAATCCGGTTTGAGACAAACGTTTTCCAGCGATGTGGGTCGCCACTAATCCAGAATAAGACTATCATAGCATCAGACCAATAGTGAACAGGAACCGTTTGATTTTTAATTCGCAGCTGTTGACAAATCCACATTGTCAATTTTGTGGCTAGTACTGCGCCAGAAAGTTCCACTCTAGGGATCGTCAGTGGCTTGATGGGTGTGACTCGACTCCGGCTTGTCAGTAGATGGGTGTGCACGGTACCGTCCTTACACTGAGCTCTCAGATAAGTACAAGCCGCATATGCCAGTGAGGATCCGTCACAGAATATGTGTAATTGAAGTGTGTTAAGGTCCGTGGCGTCGAATCCTAGCCATCTTTGGATATAAAGGTTCTTGATTGTTGGAAGCGAATCGATAAATTCCTGCCATCGGATTTGAATAGGTTGTACAGCAATTCGTCCCATTCCAAGGCGGAATAATGGTTATCAGGACGTTGTATTCGTAGGCTCCATACCTCCTTTAGTATCACTTTAGCTGCGGTGATGACTGGAACTATGAATCCCAAGGGGTCGTAGAGACGGGCCACTGGGGAAACGAGTGCTCCATGCCTTCCTCAGCTCCATGCCTGCTGACTGCAATGCTGCGATGAGTTGATCTCGAATTTGCAAGGCTCCGTCAATAGTTTCATGTCCACTCTGGACATCGTCGACATAAATCTCGACGCGTAGAACGTTTTCAGCTAATGGATATCGATCATGTTCGTCTTCTGCTAGCTTATGCATGATGCGGATCGGCGTATAAGGAGCTGATGCTGTTCCGAAGGTAACCGTGTTTAGATAATATTCTTGAATTTGATCTTGTGCGTCGCGCCACAAGATTCGTTGGTACTGAGCATCTTAAGGATGCATGTCGATGCATCGATGGTACATTTTCTGGATGTCCGCAGCAAATACATATTGATGTAGTCGCCAATTAAGAATGACGCCTCCGAGGTCGTTAAGAGACTTGCCATTGGAAGTTTTGCTTGAGGCATCATATACCACACGCACTTTGGTGGTAACGCTGTCCTCCTTTACTACTGCGTGATGGGGCAGAGTACACGAGGAGAAAGCGACTTGTCCATTTTCATCCGTTAGGCGGTGTTGGGCTTCTGAGCTCTTGACTTCTGAAATCTGGTCAAGGTCGAAGTACTCCTTGATGACGGATGCATATTGGGTTTGCATCTCAGGTTGATTCTGCAATTTTCGCTCTAAAAGGTGAAAGCGATTTAAAGCCGTTTGTCGTGATTCCAGCCCAGTTGCGTGAGTTGAGCAATCGGCTGGTGTGGAGTTCCTTTCCGAATTTCGGGAAGCATTAGATGTTGGATTACGTCTACGCCCAGTAACAGATCTGTACGGTTGGATCGCGTAAAGGTGGGATCTGCTAGTTGAAGTCCTTGCAGATGCTGACATCCTTCTATATTGAGATTTGTCCGCGGTAGGTGCGAGGTTAATGACCGAAGGATATATGCAGTATCTACGAAGATATTAAATTGTGAATCTGTACAGGAAGACAATGAGAATTCGGTACGGGATTTGCATTTATTGTTAGAGTTATTGCCCACTCCTGTGATTTCTGCTAAGACTCGATGACGCTTTTTTTTTTTAATTCCTTTATTATAGTAGTAGCTGCGAAGCCGCAAGTTGCCTCCCAGTTCTCTTTCGATGTCAGCATGTATGGGACTAAATTATATTCGGCTATATTGCCGCCAATCACTCTGGATAGTTCCTCCCTTTCATTATGAAACCTTTCAAACTCGAACAGGAAGTGCCTGGCGTCCTCCACAGGCCCTCCTTCGCAGTATGTGCACTGATCGCTTTCATGGCCAACTCTTTTTAGGTAGCTCCTGAAACAGCCGTGTCCACTAAGGAGCTGTGTTAGGTGAAAGTTCACCTCCCCACGGCAACAATTCAGGAATTGGGCTATGAGTCCAGCGACTCTTAGTGGATTGGTGGATTGGTTGCCACTTCTCGACGCTCCGCTGCCTCGCTTCCTGATGCTGGGTACCATTGTTAGGTTGACTTGAGCCACTCAACCGTGAAGCCCTGTACCTCTCATTTGCTTCTGTGGCCAGCTCGCTAAGTGGGAACATCCCAGCAATGACCAAAGCAGCATCTTCAGACACTGTGCGGTGTGCAGCAGAAACCCTGAGCGCACTTAGACGGTACGCCCCACATACGCCTTTTTATGTAGCTAGAGAACTCCATGGAACGGTGCCAGATCGGCGCGGCATATAAGATAGTGGCTTTTGTAACACTCGCCAACAGCCTTCTTCGCCCCTGTTTTGGTCCACGCGTGTTCATCATGATCCTAGCTAAGGAGTTGCTTGATTTTGCTGCCTTCTCTCCGACGTAAGCCAAATGTTCTCGGAAGCATAGTCTGGTATCCAGCATTACTCCAAGGAATAATACGAAAAGCCCACTAAGTGCACTCCTGGTGGGAGGGACAGCCGGAGAACCCCATCTTACATGGCGTTCCATAGTATAGGTCCAAGCACGGAGCGTTGTGGAACAACTGCAGACACCACATGGGTTTTGTTACTCTCTGCCGTAGGGTACGTAACACTCTACCACTGAAGTAGGATCCAATGACCGCCTGGAGATACTGCGGAACACCGAATTCATCTAAAGCGTTTATGATTCCAATCAGCGCTGTTAAACGCATTTTTCACGTCTAGGATGACTACAAGGCAATACTCCTTAGATCCTCGTTTCCAGCTAGAGCCCTTGACCACCTTGTCAATCGCATCCACTGTTGACTGATTTGGCGAAAGCCCACTGCTCCACTGATGGCCTCTTCGAGTCTTTGGCTTATGAGCTTCTCCAATACCTTACCAACTGTATCGAGAAGGCAGATAGGTCTATAAGACGGTGGATCGCTTGGTTGACTTCTTGGTTTAGGAAGAAGTACCAGTAACTGTTTCTTCCAAATGGTTGGAAAAATGGCTTCTCGCAGGCACTCATTGAAGACATCAGCAAACTGTGCTGAGTGCAGTGCCATGGCTAGCTTCAGAGCACGGTTCGGAACACCATCAGGGCCGGGTGCTTTATTGGGTTGAAGGTTCATGGCCGCCGCCAGTATTTCTGCTTCGGTGATCTCCTCTATAACATTTGTGGTGGTAACACAAGGGTGCATGGGCAAGACAGACGCGCAAGTTGGGAAGGGGTTATCGACAATCTTTTTTAGCTCACACGGGTCGCTTGGTGTGGCCTGTTTATTGGCGTACAGTCTTTTAACGACGATTTTGTAGGCGTGTCCCCAAGGATCGTGGTCAGAGGAGTCGCACAGCAGAAGGAAGCATTCCCGCTTACTCGCTCTGATCTCCTCTTTTAGCTTCTTTCTAGCCGACTGGTACTCTGCCTGTCTCAATGAAGAGCTCGGCCTTACTCTTGAATGCTGGTAGAGCCTCCTGCCGTGGAGGCACGAGCGACAGGCTTCGGCGATACGCTCGTTCCACCAATATGTAGGTTCATGCCGTCTATAGGGCTTGCACCTAGCCACGCTCGCGTCACAGGCCCTTTCTATGGCATGGCGGTCTGCTGCGATCTGTCTTCTGCGGTTCCACAAGATTTGAAAGATGCGAGGGCATCTGTGAACACTCGGGGGTTCTCCCTTATTGGCTCCTTAGGCCTTACGTCCGCACGACCGCCAATGGAGCATAAAATGGCCTCGTGATCACTAGCTGTATATAGGGCTCCAATTCTCCACTGGGCTTCATTATACAATGAGGCGCTCACAAATGTAAGGTCAGTTATTGATCCACGACCTGCTCTGCTAAAGGAAGGCTGGGAGCCAACATTTAGTAGCGCTATGTCAAGGGAGGCAAATATCTCCAGTAGAGCACGTCCTCTAGGGTTTGTCTTGGGACAGCCCCATTCCTCGGCCCAATCGTTAAAATCACCAGCAATGATAACTCAGTTGCGGCTTCTGACATCGTCTGAAAGATCAGACAGTGCCATGACGAACTCGTCTATGTGCAGGCTCGGAGCTAAGTAGCCGGAGTACCTCTCCTAATGCATAAAATACAGTTTGCTTCTTTCGTGTACTGCCTAGCTTGGTGCTCAGTGTTGCCACATTTGAAGCAGCCACCATTACAGTTGTCATTGCTCTTGCAGTTGATAGCTATATGACCAAATTCCAGGCATTTGAAGCACTTTTTCAATTGCGGTCGTACCCTCACCCGGCATTGAACCCAGCCGATTCGAATTTCGCCTACCTTGATGAGCTGTGACGCCTGGTCCTTAGTCAAGGATAACACTGCTATCTGTGTGCCGCCATAGGCCGCCCGAAGCGAATTTATATCTTCGACTCCTATCTGCTGTTCCGACAGTGCCAAGTTTATGGCTGCACAGATTTCCTCTTTCGTGGTGTCCTCATCGATATCTCGAATCTCAAGCCCTTCTTTATCTTTAAGAGTCTTGACTACTGCCTTGCCGCTCATTGCCTGTTCAATGGCCGTCTGGAGCTTTGCCGTGTTCGGCTGTGCTTCCTTTTCAAGACGGAAGAGTAGGACCCCTCCAGCTGTCTTTTTTATTTGACTCACCATTCCACTGACTACTTTTAGAGATGGGTCGGGTTTGACAATCTTTAAGACGTCAGCAAAAGTGCATTTATCGGTTGTCTTGACCACGACTGCATCTGTTTTTGAGTTAAAAACTGGATTTCTTTTCCTTCTATTTTGGATCATAGTCCATTTACGATTCGGCTCGCTTCCTTGATTTGGTCCATTATTGTTCAACTCTGGACTCTCGTTGGGATGCTCGGTTCGTTGTGACTGCATCTGTTGCTGCTGGGCACCACCTTTTCGGCCTTTAGCTCTCTTAGGGGAAGATTTTCTGCTCGTTGGTGAGTCTCGAAGGCGTTTTGGAGTACCTACAGGAACTCCCGCTGCCACTGCGTGCACAATTGCCTTAGCCGGTCCACTAATTGATGGTGTGGTTTGCGTTTCGACACTCGAGGACTTTGTTTTCGAATTACAGAACACGGCTGCGGCTTTTTGGAGACTGATAACTTTGTTCAGGTCGCCTCTCATTAGTTGGTTTATGACCTTTTGACCCTTAAAAAGAGTACTAAGTCCATCTAGAGTGGCTCCGATACCATCAATAGTATCTTTCAAGGTACCAACGAACAGACTCTGCTCATCATTCTGCACTTGATGCTCGTTTATTAGTTTTAGCCCGTTTACCACTAGGAGTGCCCCATTGTATCGGCGGTGATCTCGGCAGCGCGGAGCGCCGCACGAATGCCGCCGGATCTTGGGTATCCAAGGTATCTGCTTCTCAACCCTAATATGTATCTGTATGGGGAGTTGGCCTAAAGTTTCCCTTGGCATTTTACCGGTGGGAGATATACCGCCTTGTTTCGGTCACCAGAGCCTCGTTATTAGGGCACCGCTGAGGTGGGGAGGTTGGTAGTTAGTCAGTTCCTTGACCTTCTGCCCCTTTTCTCCCCAACAACCTAGGTGATATGAGCAGAGCACTGACTCGCTCTTTATTTTACGACTTATTTATTTAAAAAAAATAAAATAGATAAAAAGAAAATAAAATTATTTTTTGCCCTCAGTAGGACTCGAATTTGCGACCTCTGGAATTAGAGTTAGCCACTCTACCCACTCCATCACCAGGGCTTCAGTGGTACTGCTGCCAAGTGCACTTTAAGTGCATCCCACGCTTGTGAAAGTCAGAGGGTATGCACTGCTTTGCCGACTCTGCAGTATGCACTCTCCCACACACACACATTCGCGGCGGGTACCTGTAACTGCACTTATGTTGTTATTGTAAGCTTATGTTTGGCCAGCGGAGCCCCCAAAATTAAGAAAATAACAATTAAAACTAAAACAGGCTTCTCTGTGAGATCTAAACAGCGATTATAATTTGGCATTTGCTTATACACTAGAGCTGGAGAAACATCGATGATAACATCGATGCATCGATGTTTTAATCGAAGCTAAAAACATCGATGTTTTTTTCCACTATCGATGCATCGGTCACAATACTTTTTACTAAATTTACTTGGCGTCTGGCCGAAAAAAACCCTCTAACTGAACCCTCCACGAGGGTGTCGGCTGGGCAATGGACACTGTATGTACCTCGGCTTAAAGCGGGTAATACATAGTGTCTCTTGCTCGTCTTGCACCTAGGAAATGCAGTGTCCAGCTAAGGTGATAACCCAACACTACCACAACAGCACAATGTTGGGTGGAGCTGAGCCAAAGCCATGGTTAGAGGTGCCTGGCAGCAGGCATAAAATGTTATGGGGTGGTTACGACGAATAAAAATTAACAATTATGGGTACATTAACAATGGAATACACAAAGAACCCAACTCGGGCTGGGATATCAGCCCAAACGTCGGTGGAAGGCGTGACTGCTTCCACCGGCGGGCACTGTGGGGAGAGATCCCCACTTCGTGTCGGCAGCGGTCACACCTCTGTCGTGGTTGGAGCAGGCCAGGACAGTTGTACAGCTACTGTCGATACAACAAGGACCAAAGTGTGGCGCGGTAATGCAGTCGATACAGACTCGGACTGTGAATCGCATGGAGGTTCAACTAATACGGAGGCGGAAGAAAAGCTGCTGCTATCTCCAGTTCGGGCGGGGTCTAGTACCAAAAATAAGGAAAAACCCACACGAACAAAGGAGGGCATGCGAGCGAAAGCCCAGTATAAAGCGGCTCTCAAAATCAAGGCGCGACTGAACTGAAGCGGTGAGCTCACCCTAGAGAGGAGAGAAACAAGCTTGCGTGGGCCGAGCAAAAGATTAAGGAGGGTCGAAAACACTTTGCAGAGAAACCGGCGATGCAAGCCACCTCCGCCAAATACGCCAACAAAATTGAGGAGTGTTTGGCCAACAAGCGGCAGCGCTCAACTGAGCAAGCGAAGGCGGAAGCCCCTGCCAGTAAAAAGCCCCGCCAAAAACCGCAGGACCAGGAACAACCCCTCCCCAAAAAGACTAGTAAGCCCAAGGAATCAGCTAGCGACGTAGCAAAACGGCATCTCACCGTAGCTATCGTCGACAAAAGGGACCCTAACGGTAAGATGACGCAAGAACAGTAGTAGCAAGTGGAGAAGCTGTTCGAGGAAATCTTTAAAAGGATGGAGGACCCAGCAGCGCAACCTGTAGCGTTTGACGGATCAGGCTGGCTGTATGGAGTCAAAATCCTAAGATGCAAGGACTACGCCACCCTTAAGTGGGTCTCAAGCGTCGTCGCAGACATGGGAAGCCTGTGGGAGAGTGCCCAGCTGGAGGTTGTGGACAGAACTTGCATTCCGTCCGTTCCGAAGGCGAAAGAACTCTTTCCACGGGTCACAAAAAGGAGCAGGCGCTGAAACTCCTACAGTGGCAGAATCTTGATGTGCCAACTGGAGACTGGAAGGTACTACATGTTGCAAAGCCCGACAAAAACGGGCAGCACTTGGTCCTCCAGATCAACAAGGAGGTCGAGGATCTGCTCTACCCAAGATTCGGGGTGATGGCATGGGGAGTAGGTAGCGTGCACCTACGTCTCATGAAACGCCACCCCGAGGACACTAACGAGCATACACTGGAGGCTGGAGAGGTGGAGAACGACCTTTACATCGATATGATGGACGAAAACGCCAGTAGCCTCGATATTACGGGGGCAGTACAGTCTGCTGAAGAAGACGAGGATGGCGATACAACCCTGCAGGCTGACCCATCGGAACCGGAGGATGCGGACACCAGTCATGCAGTTGAAGGTCCTTCAGGTTAACTTGCATAAGAGCAAGATCGCCTCGGCGGAGCTCCTTCTTACCTTGGAGGAAGTGCCCGCAGATGTTCAGATGTTTAGTTCAGGAACCTTGGATAGCGGCGGAAAACAAGGTCTCCGAACTAAAGTCACAAAACTACAACATCTTTTACCCCACCCCAGTAAGTAGAGCAAGGACTGCCATTCTGGTAAGAAAAGGCATCTATGCGTATTTAATGACTAATTACAGCACGGACGACCTCACTGTTGGGGCCTTGGAGGGTGGCAGGGACGAGCCAATTCTTATGGCCTCCTGCTACATGGCGCATGAGCGAGAGGCACCACCGGCTGAACTCGGAAGACTGACGGCGGAGGCAAGCTACAACGGAACGAACGCCAACGCACACCACACTGTATGGGGCAGCCCGGACATCAACGACAGAGGAGAGTCTCTCTTACATTTTATTATACAAACCAGTCTAAGTGTAGAAAACGTTGGAGACGTACCCACATTTGAGGGACCCACCTCAGCTAGCGTCCTAGATTTAACCATGACCTTAGGGAACAGTACTCAGGCGTCAGAATGGAGAGTTCTTGATAAACCCCCCTTCTCCGACCACAAGTACATCCAGTTCAAGATCCAATACGACTATTGTCAAACTAGAAACGTCTATAGGAACCCCCGGAATACCGACTGGGTGAAGTACCTTAAGACAGTGGAATCAAAACTGCAGATGTCAACGCCCATCTGCTCGGTGGAAGATAATGAGAAGTCCGTGAAGACGCTCACTGTCAATCTCATCGAAGCATACAAAACCTCGTGTAAGCTCTCAGTTACAAAAAGGAGAACCAGACCCCACTGGTGGACCCAAGAACTGAAAGAGCAGAGGAAGGACGTCCAGGAATGCTTCAAACTCGCCAAACAAGCGGATGAAGTGATCATCTGGGAGGAGTATACGATAAGACTTCGCTTATTGAAAAAAGAAGTAAGGAAGGCAAATCAACATTCATGGAGAACCTTCTGCTCCAGCATAGAGAAGGTCTCGGTAGCAGCCAGACTCAGGAAGCTGCTTTCAAAACAGCTACCTATGCAGAGTCTACTAAAAACGGATGAAGGTCACTGGACAGAAAGCCACAAGGAAGCTACATGCGCTCTTCTCGATGCGAACTTCCCGGGCTGCACTATAGTCACCAAGCCAGATACGCTTCAGGACTTCAACACTCAACAATCTAACATCCCAACCAACTTAGTCACTCCAGGAAAAATCCCATGGGCGATTGACTCGTTCACGAGCTACAAGTCCCCCGGTCTGGATGGCATAATTCCCGCCATGCTAAAAACGACTAAAGCTTTAGTCGTAACATGGCTACAGTCCATTTTTGAAGCCTGCCTGGGGTTGGGCTATGTATCTGTGGCCTGGAGGACAGCACGTGTTGTGTTTCTACCCAAAGCGGGGAAATGCAGACATCTGGTGCATTCAAAAACGTCTCCACGGAGGCGATAATGCGCAGCCTAAGAGCTGTATCAATACATAATGCTTTGGACTCGTGGATATACAACCTGCTGAGCTGCAGAAGAGTACAAGCCGATTGGGGTACCACAACCATGACGAAGGAGGCACACGGCGGCACGCCTCAAGGCGGAGTAGTGTCACCCCTTCTATGGAACCTTGTGGTTAACGAACTGCTAACAAAATTTCGCAGGAAAGCACCCAAGATAACTGCATATTTTGTATTTTTTGTATTTATTTAATAGAGTTGACAAAGTAGCTGTCAACATAATAAAAATTATTAATCCTAATCCAGCCTCCGTCCGAGTTAGGAGAATATTTTTATGATGTGCTCCGACTCACATCAAGTGGGCGGAGGCAAAGATTGACATATGTTGAGACGATAAGTATGACAAAATATAAGAAACATTAACAAACATGGATCCTTCAGAATTTAACGAATGGTATAAATCGTTATAAAGCATACATATGATACGAAACGGATCGTGAGATTCAAAATCAGATCTACTTATATGTAAAAAAATTGGCCGGAACTGTCGTGTTACGGGGGACAGAAAATTTAATTTGACTCAAAAGAAAACAAGAGTCAATTTGGCCATGTATCAGTTTATGAAGGAACATAACTCCATGGCAGATTCTACGATCCTGTAGAGACGGTAGGCTTAATAGACGGAGTCTATCCACATACGATGGCAAACGGCGGTGATGGTCCCAGTTAAGTCCGCGTAAGGCAAACAGGAGAAATTGTTTCTGCACCGACTCGATGAGGCCCTGGTATACTGCATACTGTGGAGACCATATGCATGAGCAATACTCGAGTATTGGACGAACAAGTGAGACAAAAAGGAGCTTAGTGGTGTAAGGGTCATCAAACTCCTTAGACCAGCGCTTAACAAAAACAAGTACCCCTTTAGAATTGCTAACGATGATGCCAATGTGATCAGAAAAGCTCATGTTATGGCTAAATAAAACGCCTAAGTCTGTCTCGGCGTGTATGCGCTCAAGGTTATGCTGGCCGAGACAATAGTTACCCATAAATGGGGCAGAGCGATAGAAAGACATAGCACTACATTTAGAGTGGCTAAGGTTCAGCAAATTGTTGATGCACCAAGAATGTAGGTGGCTTATGTCATTTTGTAATAAAAAATGCGAGTTCGGGTCCTTTAGTTGCATACAAATTTTGACATCATCTGCATACATCAAAACATTTGAGTTCACAATGACAGAAGGAAGGTCGTTTATAAATAAACCAAAAAGCAAGGGTAAAAGGTGGCTACCTTGGGGAACTCCGGAAGTAACGTTTATATGTTTAGAGAGAGTGTTATTAAATAACACTTTCTGTTTGCGATTTGCCAAGTACATTGAAATCCAAATTATTAAGAGGTTAGGGAAGCCTAAAAGGGCCAATTTCTTCAAAAGCAAAAGGTGACTTACAGAATCAAATGCCTTGCTAAAATCAGTGAAGATAACATCAAATTGATTTTTAAGCTTGAATCCGTCTCTGATTATGGAAGTAAATTCAAGAAGATTTGTTGTTGTAGAAAGGCGTTTCATAAACCCGTGCTGTGTAGGCGACATAAGAGAGCAACACTGGTGCTGTAACTGAGTGGATAATATTAATTCTTATAACTTGGGTTGGCACAAAGTTTTGCTATCCCTCTATAATTCTGATTATCTGATCTACTTCCTTTTTTGTGAAGTGGTAAAATAAAGGATTCCTTCCAGATATCTGGAAAGTAGCTGTACGCCAGGGATAGTTGAAAAATGATAGTTAGAGGCATACATAGGACAGTGGCACAATGCTTGAGAACACAGCTAGGAACATTGTCTGGACCAGACGAAAAAAAAGTTTTTAAGAGAATAAGATTTTCGTAAACTGTGCTTTCATCAACTATTGGCATGAAAATTCATTCAGAGTGCGGTAAAGAGTAAGGATAAGAAGTAGAAGTATCAAAGGCGTACGATGTAAGTGGTTTGGAAAAATCTGCAAATAAGTTGGAAATGTCCAAGTCATTACAGGCGGTTAGGGTATTATAATGAAGGGATGGTGGAAAAGTTGAAGATTTACATTTAGAGTTGACGAATGAAAAGAATTGTTTAGGGTTTTCTTTAAATTCATTTTTGCATCTAAATATGTAATTTTTGTAGCATTCAGAATTCAGAAAAAGAAAGTCTGACTGAGCGGCTAAGTATCGGGAATGGTCCGCTTGCTGTCCAGTCCTCTTATATTAATACCCGTTACTCGTAGAGTAAAAAGGGTATACTAAAGTCGTGCAAATGTATGTAACAGGCAGAAGGAAGCATCTCCGATATCATAAAGTATAAATATTCTTCATCAGCATCAACAGCCGAGTCGATATAGCCATGTCCGTCTGTCCGTCCGTCCGTCCGTCTGTCCGTCCGTCCGTCTGTATGAACACCTAGATCTCAGAGACTAGAAGAGCTAGAGCAACCAAATTTTATACGTAAGCTAGTATTGTCTGTAAGCAGATCAAATTTTGGCCACGCCCCCTCCCGCCCCCGCAATAAAAAATATTGAATAACTCCCAGATTTTGCAGTGTAGTCTATGTGGCCAATATCTACAATCTCACAAATTTTCAAAAGGATCGGATAATAAATGGCCGAGTTAAAAAAATGTTGCATACTTATCCGAGCTGAGCTGAGTAACGGGTATTACGAAGTCGGGCAGGGCCGACTTTAACTTACGCTCTCGTTTTTATGTAGTCTGTTTTTAACATTTTTAAGATTTGACAATCTGCGAGTAAACCATGGTGGTTTATAAGAGACCACAGATAATGAAGGGCAAGGTACAAACAAGTCAAATGCAGAGTTAAGGGTCCGGTAAAACAAGTTAATTTTAACGGATGGACTAGCATCAAGTTGAAGTTAGTTTTTTGGAGAATAGGGTTTAGATGTACGGATGACATTAGTATTAGGATTCGGCCTATCATCATATTCGTGCACAATAGCATGTTCAGGCCAAAGAGAGGGCTCAAGCATTCTAGGGAGTAAGGATTCTGTAATATCAATTCTAAAACTAGATATATTACGCTTCTGCTTTAAAATTAACCTTTTTACAATGAATTCAGTGACAGGAACATTCAGCCTGTTGCTTAAGTGGGATTTCAAATCGTTTTCAGTAGCGTCGGGATTTAAACGCGAAACAAATATGGCTTTTAAAGGGGCCATGTCTGATATGGGCATGGTTCCTCTTGGGACAACTCCCCGTATAGGTTTTACAGGAAGTACGGATATGGTACTGTTGGGAATTTGAGGTTGAGTGCCTTCGAAAGTATCCGGAGTGGGAGGGGCAGATGCCAATGCATTAAGCGAGGTAACATTGAATGGTGATAGTAGGTTGCTCGTCGGCATGATTGTAGTAACTTCTGATGTGTTACCAACGGCTCCTGTAACATTAGCCGCAGTAGGATTTGATAGAAGACATCGCGAACTGCCGGAGAGTGGGGCGGTAGCAGCTGTAGGTACGGTATTAAGGTGAGCCGGATCTGGAGTAGCACCGGTGACAATCGTAGGAGGTACACAGATACTACCACCGTTGGGAGAACTGTCAACCCTTATGCCTAATACCTCAGATACCTGAGCATTATTTGGAACAGGATTGCACACAGTTCTAATCTCCGGCAGCAGGCGAGTAAAATGGCTCATGCTCTGGAAATGATAAGAAAGTAGTGGCCAATCCACACATATTCAGAGATTCATTAGTATGAATCGTTTTTAAGTTTTTAAAATGCGTTTGCGCTGTCTGGAACTTAGCTTGCAGATCTCGGAAACTTCCATAAGCTGAATTAAATTCCAAGTACGTCTGTCGCATGAACAGCATATTGGCTTCAATGGGGTGGCAATTCCAGCAGGTCCAATTAAGATGGGCGTCTTGATTCCTTATAAGGTCGACCACACGGCCACCAATGGTGCCGAAGCTTGCGCAAGAGGTATGAACAGTATTGGGACAAAGCCAACAGTAGGTGAGGGTCTGCCGTGCAGATACTTTGTTGTTGTAAGAACAACGTTCAGCACAGCAGGTTGCCATTGCAGTGGTTCGACGATAGCTCACTGTACAAAACTTTAGCTTGCAAAATCCAACGATCGGGCTCTTAAAGAGAAGCTTCTTAAGAGAACAAAATCTATCTACGCTTGCTATTAAGCGTAGGCTGAGCAAACAATAGCAAAGCACCGTTAGAGCTGCACTTTGAGACGCGAACGGGAGCGAAGCACAGCTAAGAGTACAAGAGAGCAACACAATGCGTGGGAGAACAATTTTGGTGGTAAAATTTGCACAACAACAAATTAATGCACACAATAAATCCAAGGGCAGAATTATTGTTTATTGTTGATTGATTTTATATAAAGTCACTGTCTTCAGAATAATAAGGCACAGGGATCACCCGGAGGGAACAATACACGGCCAAGCGAATCAACGACGATAAGGAACGTATTGATTATTTAATTGATTAATCAGCGGAAGTAAGGAGAGAACCCGTCTTACTGGCTTCGGGGTTGGAGTGAAATTGTCATCGGAAAATGTCCATCGACTCATGGACTCTACACTCAAAGAGATACTGAAATGGGACACAGAAGCCGGACTTAGTATTAATGCGGAGAAGACGGATCCGATTCCTTTACCAAGAGATACAAGGTACCGCCATGGATTCCACCAAAGATAAATGGAATAACACTAACGCCAAAGAATAACGTTAAATACCTTGGAGCAGTAATCGATAGTAAACTGTCATGGAAGCCGAATGTGGAAGAAAGAGTGAAGAAGGCGACCAACGCACTATATGCATCCCAGAAGTATGCTGGTAGCACTTGGGGCCTATCACCAAGTCTGATGCACTGGCTTTTCATTTCAGTAATTCAGTAATAAATAAATATCTACTTGGACAGCCCAGCGGCAATCAAGGCAATGCAAGGACACTCCATCAACTCCAGAAATGTCCTGGCGAGCAGGGAAGCACTAGATTCCCTCAGCATCTCCAGAAAGGTGCAAATCTACTGGATTCCCAGCCACCGGGGCATCGACGGAAACGAGATGGCAGACAGTCTTGCAAAAGCCGGAGTCGTACTCGGCCAAGAAGAAACACTAAACATACCTATCTCCATACAGACGCTTCATAGCAAGATGGAAGAGATAGCAGAGAAAGAAGCGGAGGTAAGGTGGAAAACACCAGCGGATGCAGAATCTCTAAAATTATGTGCAAGACAAGAGACAAAAAACTTACGCACTATCTGCTACAGCTCCAGAGAAGAGACTGTAGACTGCTCATTGGCATACTAACGGGACACTGCCTAGCAGCCGCTCATGCGATAAAGCTAGGCATAACAACAGAGGACACCTGCAGGAAATGTATGGAACCTGGAGTCGCAGAAACTCTAGAACATCTAATTTGCAGCTGCCCAGCAATTGCCACGACAAGATTACAAATTCTGCACACCCCACGGTTCTCTTCTTTGGAGGAAGCGGCCAAGAGACCCCCAAAACAGTTATTGGCATTTGCCAAAACGACAAGAATCCTCCTGGACTTCTAAGCCAAACGTACCCAAATAATCACCCGGCCTCATTAAGGACCCTAAGGTCTATGTGTGACCCCATCTGGGGTCAGCCGGAACTACCTACCTACCTACTTGGCGTCTTTAAGAAAGGTATTGAGTTATAAGATGTCTTAAACATTTTTGTATAATATGTCTTATAATTTAGTGACTTAAACGAGATTTTGATTAATTGCGGGGGTATTGGAGTGTGTGCGTCAGCATGAATATATTTTGGTAAAGTAAGTATCTAAGAAAATTAAATGTGATGTGTGAAATTATAAGACGGACGAAGTGGCTACAGCCACAGCTACAGCCAGAAGAGTGGATAACTTGGACATTGCCGACGGATCTAAAGCGGCTAATCGAAAAAGGGAAGGATGGTTTTATAAATATATGAATTGCGATATATGTATGTAAAGTGGTAACCTTGGACATGCATCACGGTGTGAATTTTACTCATACGTCAGTCGTGTCGAACAGCAGCAGGGGAATAAAGTTGTCAATCGGAAAAGAAGTCGTTGTCGGACTTAAGTTTAAAGTTGTAACTCCCGGTTATTAAGTTGAACTCTAGTCTTCATTTTAATTTAAACATCAATGCAATCTATTATAATAGTAATTATAATAATAGTTATTAAACTGTTTGTGCCAAACTAACAATAAATGATTTAATAACTAAATAAATCTTACATGTATTTTTTTAAAATGTTTTACTTTCAAAACATCGAAAACATCGATGTAGCAATGCATCGATGTTTCTCCAGCTCTATTATACACGTTTGTACCACATTTGTGGATTTGTCTATGAGGTTTTTCCGGAAATTCGCGCACTTTTTACTGGGCTGAATTTAAACACGACTTCTCCTCTCAACTAGTGATGCTCGATCCTCTCGATGAAGCTTATGCCCAAGCGTTTGGACAACATGTTCGGTGATGAGAGTTCCTTCGGATCCATGATCAATAAGTGCTCGAACCACAGCGGATTGACCAGTTGCGGAATTGTTCAGCTTAACCAAAGCAATTGCGAGGATCATATTACGAGGGGTTAGTTGAGATGCAACTGCCATGACTTGTGTTGTATTGGCTCCAATCGACGAGTCGGTAGCTGCAGACGATGAAGGCTCAATTGGTGAACTAAAATTAGAGTTAGTACTTGGGTGAGATTGCAGAGTAGGAAAGTGCAAGAGGGTGTGATGACGCTCCCCACATTGCTAGCAATTCCTACTGCTAGTGCACTGAGACTGTGAATGTGAAGGGCTGAGACAGTTAAGACATGCCTTTGTGCGTTCAGCAATGAGTTTTCGTGCAAAGCAATCTTTGGAGAGGAAGTCAGGACAACGCCTTAAAATGTGGTCGTTACTGCAGTGTGCACAACGAATGGGGACACCAGATCCAGCGGTAGTGTGGAAGCTGCTGCCCTTGTAAGGTTGCCTTTGAGATGAAGGCTGCGGTGCGAGTTGCCGCGATGTTGATGAGGTTTGGTAGGTCGTCCAGTTTTCAATGATATCGTTGCTAACCAGACGATTGTTAAGGAAGTTTTCCAAAGTTGGGAACGTTGGGATGATATCGATGCTAACCAGACGATTGTTAAGGAAGTTTTCCAAAGTTGGGAACGTTGGGATCTCCACAGAGCTGCACAAGCAGTGCTCCCAAGCTTGGAGCATTGTAGTCGGCAACTTGGTGACTGGTTGATGTACAATCCAGTGGTCACTAGTGCTGATGTTTATCCTGAGTCGTTTAAATTCGTTAATACAAACGTTGGCCGCATTGAGCATGCGCTTGATGTCCAATGAACTCTCCTTGGTGATCATAGGCAGATTGTACAATGCAATCATGTGATGGATAAACTGCAGTCGTGACGATAAGTTGCCAAGCCGTTTTGTAGTTGCTCTCAGGTAAGTCGATTTGATGTACATCTTGATCGAGACCAGTCGGTAGAGCTTGTTTCAAGAAGTGTAATTTTTGAACACTAGAAATAGCAGAATTCTCATGGATAAGTTGCACAAACACATCATAAAAGACTGGCCCATCTGTAAACTTGCCGGAAAACTTAGGTACAGGCAACTTTGGTAGTTGTACGGAAGAACCTACTGGTGCAGGTATCGCTGTCGAATTATGACTTTGACCACCATCATGAGCAAAAGATTCATTTTTAGCAGGCGGGAAGGCGGTATCATGTGCTTCTAACACCGCGCAGTAGACTGTGATGTAGTCTTCCTCAAACTTATTTGCCAAGCCGCTTGCGAAATATGTGTGCGAATGTGAACATTGGGTTGCGATTAATTGTTGATGGTTGCTGTTGAATTGTTTTGATAACTCTTCCAATTTATTTAACCGCACTTGAAAATATTGTTTTGTTTTTCGGGCTGGGCTATCTTTCTTGAAGTTGCAATGTATTTGTTTTGACCGATCAATCATATCAATCTGAATCGAGTAAATCTTGTCTGCATTGGCAGCGCCGTTCTCTCGATCAGATTCAGCGTTTGAGCCATCCTGTTTATTGTCATCATCGTTTCCCATTTCGCTTGAGTGATTTTGAAATGTACTCAAACTTTGCACCAACACACTCACAACAAACACTTACCGTTTAGCTCAAATGTTGTTGTTGTTGTCCCACGACGGCCAGGCAAGGTCGATGCAAGGTGATGAGCCTTGTAGTCGGGTGTCCTCTTAAAATTTGTCAGTAAAGTTCCAGCGAATACGTGCGAAGTGGAATCAAAGGATAGACTGCAACTGCACATGAGCCGCAATGTTCCAACGAAGACGTGATAGTAGCGGGAATGCGATGGGCAGTAACGGCGAGTTAACCGTTGTTTCGTCTATTCTGTGTGTGTGTGTAGCGAGTAGACAGCAAAATTTTGTAATTGCTGTCCTCTTTGCTTTGCAGTTCTGGTTTATGTGTGTATGTTGATTTGTAGGTTGCAAAAGACTCCACAAAGTTATAAACTTGACGAGAAGGTCCAATAGGCTTTTGGATTGAGTTTGGAATATATTGAAGAAGTTTTGATTGAATGTCCCCCATGGGCCACCAAAAATGTTGTGACAATCGCTATAATGGAGCAACAGTCAATGATGAGCATGAATTACTCGGGGGACTTTCAATTCAATTTGAACCAAGATCGACGAGACAGGACTTCAACTTCAATATTGTTTATTCACAAACTTAGAAATCGTTGTAACAATGTGGGTCGGTAATTTAATTAATATGCAAATAAGGAAAAACGACTTAAACGCGACCAGAACGCAAGCTTCTTCTCTTCTTCTGCAAAGAGAGGGAAAGAGAGCGAGAGCACGAACACTCTGCTGTTGTTGGGCTGCATAACTATTAGGCTAGAAACGCCCGTACAGCTGCTTATTCGATTTTCGAAGATAGGGCTCAGAAGATCGATTGTGGCGTGCGTTGTGTGGCACGTAGCGTCGTTTTGTTAAAACCAAAAATCGTCTAAGTCGTCCGCTTCAATTTCCTCGAAGAACCAATCACTTAACATTGCACGGGAGCGCGCGCCATTCACGGTCACGGTGGCTCCTTATTTATTTTCAAAGAAAAATTGACCAATGATGCCTGGTGCCTGGCAGCAGGCATAAAATGCTAAAGGATGGTTCCCAAGAATAAAATCAACCACTATGGGTACATTAATAGTGCACAACATAAGAACCCAACTCGGGCTGGGATATTAGCCCGAACGTCGGTGGAAAACTGCTACCACCGGCGGGCTCGGTGGGGAGAGATCCCCACTTCGTGTCGCCAGCGGTCACACCTCTGTCGTGGTTGGAGCAGGCCAGGATAATTATACAGCTACTACCAATACGACAAACTCAACATAGACCAACGTGTGGCGCTGTACGGCAGTCGGTACAGATTCGGACTGTGAATCGCATGGAGGCTCTATCAATACGGAGGCTGAGAAAAAGCTGCTGCTATATCCACTTCGGGCAGGGTCTAGTACCACAAAAAAGGAAAAACCGAAACGAACCAAGGAGGTCATGCGAGCGAAAGCCCAATATAAAGCGGCTCTTAAAATCAAGGTGCGACTGAACGGAAGCGGTAAGCTCACTCTAGAGGAGAGGAACAAGCTTGCGAGGGCCGAAAACACTTTGCGAAGGAACCGGCGTGCAAACCACCTCCACAAAATACGCCTACAAGATGGAGGAGAGTTTGGCCGACAAGCGGCAACGCTCAAATGAGCAAGCGAAGGCGGAGGCCCCTGTCAGTAAAAAGACCCACCCCGCAGGAAAAGGCACAACCCCTCTCCAAAAAGGACAGTCAGCCCATGGAGATAGCTAGCAACTAGCTAGAGAAGCTGTTCGAGGAAATCTTTAAAAGGATGGATGACCCAGCAGCGCAACCTGTAACGTTTGACGGATCAGGATGGCAGTATGGAGTCAAAATCAAAAATTTTTAGGGACGACCCGACCCTTAAGTGGGCAAGCGTCTGTGCAGACATGGGAAGCCTGTGGGAGAGTGCCCAGCTAGAGGTTGTGGACAAAACGTGTATTCCGTCCGTTCCGAAGCCGAAAGTACTCTTTCCATGAGTCATACCGAAGGAGCAGGCGCTGAAACTCCTACAATGGCAAAATCCTGATGTGCCAACTGGAGACTGGCAGGTACTACATGCCGCTAAGCCTGGCAAAAACGGGCAGCACTTGGTCCTCCAGATCAACAAGGATCGCCCCCTACCCAAGATTCGGGACGTTGGCACGGGGAATAAGTTGCGTGCACCAAAGTCTTAACAAACGCCATCCCGAGGACACAAATGAGCACACATTGAAGGCTGGAGAGGTGGAGAAACACATCGGTATCTACACGATGCTCGAAGAAATCAGCAGCGTTGACATTACGGAGGCAGTTCAGTCTGCGCAGAAAGACGAGGATGGCGACACAACCTTTCAGGTTGATATATGGGGACCGGAGGATGCTGACACCAGGCATGCAGTTGAAGGTCCTCCAGGTCAAACGGCACAATGTGGCTTTAGTTCAGGAACCTTGAATAGCAACGGGAAACAAGGTCTCCGGGCTAAAGTCAGAAACCTAAAACACCTTCTACCCCACCGCAGTAAGAGGAGCAAGGACGGCCATTCTGGTAAGAAGAGCATCTATGCGTATCTAATGACTAATTACAGCACGGACGACCTCACTGTTGTGGCCATGGAGGGTGGCAGGGACGAGCCAATACTTATGGCGTCCTGCTACATTGCGCATGAGCTGAATTCGGAAAATTGACGGACGAGGCAAGTAAAAAGCAACCGGTCGTCATCGGAACGCCAACGCACACCATACTGTGTGAGGCAGCCCGGACATCAACGATAGAGGTGAGTCTATTACTTTTTATCATACAATCCAGTCTAAGTGTAGAAAACGTTGGAGACCCACATATGTGGGACCAACCTCGGCCAACGGTGTAGACTTACCAATGAACTTAGCGAACAGTACTCACGCTCAGAAGCTGCTTTCAAAGCAGTCACCCATGCAGAGTCAACTAAAAACAGATAAAGGTCACTGGACTGAAAACAGCAAGGAAGCTACATGCGCTTTCGCGCACTTCCCGGGCTGTACCATAGTCACCGAGCCAGACACGCTTCAGAACCTTTACACAAAACAAACTAACATCCCAAACAACTTAGTCACTGCAGGAAAAATCCGATGGGCGATTGACTCGTTCGCGAGCTACAAGTCCCCCGGACTGGATGGCATAATTCCCGCCATGCTAAAAACCACCAAAGGCTTAGTCGTATAATGGCTACAGACCATTTTTGAAGCTTGCCTGGGGTGGGGTTATGTACCTGTGGCCTGGAGGACAACACGTGTTGTCTTTCTTCCCAAAACGGGGAACTGCAGTCAAGTGCAGCCAAAAGACTACAGCCCCATTAGCCTCACTTCATTCTTGCTTAAAACAATGGAAAAACTACTAGACCTCCACAAAGGAGAAGGCATGAACCTGACCTTGGAGAACAACCAACACTCATACACGAAAGGGAAATCGGTGGAAACAGCGCTACAATTCCTAGTAGAAGTAAGCAATGTACCATAGAGAGTATGCCTTGGGAGCATTCGTTGATATATCCGATGCATTCAACAACGTCTCCACGGAGGCGATAATACGCAGCCTAAGAGCTGTATCAATACATAAGTCTTTAGACTAGTGGATATACAACCTGCTGAGCTGCAGAAGAGTACAAGCCCAGTGGGGTACCACAGCCATGACTAAGGAGGTACACGGCGGCACTCCTCAAGGCGAAGTGCAGTCACCCCTTCTATGGAACAATGAGGCTAACGAACTACCAACGAAATTCCGAAGGAAAGCACCAAATAACCGTATATGCCGACGACATAAGCATAATTATCGTGGGAAAATGGCCATCGACTCTCAGCTCAATCGTGAACTCTACACTCAAAGAGATACTGAAATGGGCCACAGAAGCCGGACTTGGTATCAATGTGAAGAAGACGGACCTCATTCTCTTTACCAAGAGATACAAGGTACCGCAATGGACTCCACCAATGATAAATGGAATATCACTAACGCCAAAGAATAACGTTAAATACCTTGGAGTAGTAGTCGATAGTAAACTGTCATGGAAGCCGATTTGGGAAGAAAGAGTGAAAAAGTGACCAACGCACCATATGCATCCCAGAATATGCTGAGTAGCACTTGGGGCCTACCACCTAGTCTGATGCATTGGCTCTTTAGTTCAGTAATACGACCGATACTGCCACACGGTACACTGGTATGGTGGCAAGCCACGGAGAAAACCACATACCTAAAGCTGATGAAGAGGACCAAGGACATACACTGGTCTGTATTACGGGGCGCTGAGGTCCAACCGAAGCAATATTACACATCTTAGGTGTCATTCCCCTGGACATCCAAGCACGCCTTCTGGCACATAAGACTGCTCAACGCCTCTTTGCGGCAGGCGGCAGGCGCATGGCGCTACAAAGCTATGGACACAGCATTGTTGGTAGAGAGATCAATAGTAGCACAGACAACATTATCCCAACAATTGGGACCAGAAGACTGGCGTACAGCACTGGCCCAAGAAGCAACGCACTTCTTTACAGACGGCTTACAGATGGATCTAGGAGTCGAAACCGCCGTATACTGTGCTCAACCAGAAATACAGCTGTCATACAAACTGCCACACCACTGCACCATATTCCAGGCGGAAGTCTTTGCAATAATGAAAGCAGAGGAGTTGGCAGAAACTCACTCTCCAAACAACCAAATAAATATCTACGTGGACAGCCAAGCGGCAATCAAGGCAATACAGGGACACTCTATAAACTCTAGAAATATCCTGGAGAGCAGGGAAGCACTAGATTCCCTCAGAATCTCCAGAAAGGTGCAAGTCCACTGGATTCTCAGCCACCGGGGCATCGATGGAAACGAGATGGCAGGTAGTCTTGCAAAAGCCGGAGTCGTACTAGGCCAAGAAGAATCACTAAACATACCTATCTCCATACAGACGCTAAACAGCAAGATGGAAGAGATAGCAGAGAAAGAAGCAGAAGCAAGGTGGGAAAACACCAGCGGATGCAGAATTTCCAAAATTATGTGCAAGACAAGAGCTAAAAAAATCAGGCACTATCTGCTACAGCTCAAAAGAAGAGACTGTAAACTGCCCAAGGACATACTAATGGGACACTGCCTTGCAGTCGCTCATGCGATAAAGCCAGGAAATTCGACAGAGGACACCTGCAGGATATGCATGGAACCTTGGAGTCGCTGAAACTCTAGAACACCTCATTTGCAGCTGTCCAGCAATTGCCACGATAAGATTAAAGCTTCTGCTCACACCACGGCTCTTTTTTTGGCCTCCGTTTTTGGCGCAGTCGAAAGGTAGGCAATGGTATTATTATTTTTTTAAAATTATTCTTTATTTTATTTTAATTGCAACAACGTATACTGGACACATTTACAATATAATATGACTTAAAATCGATAAAAAGGAAAACAAAGATTAAATTGAAGTCCTTCTGATCCGTTGGGGGTTCTTTATTTGTCATAATGACCAGCTACGCCCCTGCTCGCAGCATTGGTGATCAGAAGGAAGTTAAAAAAATATGAGTGCTTAAAGATATGTAAGGGCAAGATCGTAATGAATAAAAGACCTAACCTTCATCGGAATTGTAACCACTGAGAAGAGGAAAGATCTTATTATGATCCCTACACAAAATGCGAAACGGACAGTTGGAGGCATGTAAAGAAGAAGCAAAAGGAAGCCTCAAGGGTATAAAGATCCATGTTTGGGTTGATGAGACATTAAAGTTCGCACAACCCAGCAGGTACTCTGCGTCGATATTACCCTTTATAATCTTGTCCAGAAACATTATACTCAACATAGAGCGTCTATGTTCAAGAGTCGGTAAATCTAAAAGCTTTAGACTGGATAAATAAGGGGTAGCCTCAATTGTGGGTCCCAACTCAAGTTGCGAAGGGCGAACAAAAGGAACTGCTTCTGGACGGGTTCAATGCGCTTATAGAGGGTTAATGATTGGGGGTTTGTAGTGGTCGCTGCAGAAAGCAAATATAAGTTTTTTAGCTTTCAAATTTTTGCACGCTTTACAGTTTGAGAGTCACAATAAGCTCGCCTGCAAGCGATAGAAGTCATTGCGATTGCGCGCAAAGCTTTACTTTGACATTAATTGCAGCTAACTTTAGGCACAACGCATTGTTTCCGTCGGCCTTGGCAGCTATATAAAGCTCGAATTCTCATATATCCGCCTCTTTGCTGTAAAACGTGTCACCAAGAACGTGCTGAACTGCGGATCATCGCCCCAGAAAGGTCGAAAGCATTTTCCTGCCCTAGCCTGCCCAAAGTTTCTTGATATTGATCTTGGTGGGGAAATTAAAATGATCCCCCCCAAAGCAATTATAATTGACATATTTTGTGGCATATTTTTATCGCTTTTCACCCCCCAGTCGGCGCAGCAAAAATCATTATTGATTTTAAGCTGAATTAAATCAGGTATGTGTGAGGCTACATTGTGCTAGAAGAAGCAAATCCTCATTGCTTTTGTTTCCTCTACAGCCCAGGCAGAAGTTCTTCTGCTGGCCTTTTCAACTTTGCCATCCGCCGCCCACACCCACTGGCAGCTATAGCTCTTTTGCAAAGCAAAAGAGCGTAGGCAGTTCTGGTGTGGGCATGATTGTATTTGAGGCGCATTCAAATCTCATTTTTGTCATCCTAATCACCGTTGGATCATCGCCACATTATCTGTTGTACATTCTCGCAATCATTTTTCCTTAAGTTTGGCCGAAGCCGCCCTAAGCCGCACAGCGGCCTTGCTTCGCAGCCCAGACTCGCTGCCATCGGCAATGTCATCGTCGTCGTGAGCAGTGGAAGAATTAGTGATAGTGCAAAAAGATAGCGAAAGAGTGGCAAAATTGAAAAAGAAATAATTCAAATTGTGAAAAGGGCAGAAAGTAGTGCAAACAAATCCCCCCAGTCAAAGAAATCAATCCATCAATTTTCAAATCAAGCGTTCAGCCCTCAAAAGTCCAGTGCCAAATATTAATCTTTTTCCATTCATCTCGATCGAGCGGCCGTAATGTGCAAGCAAATTGGCCTCTTGTCTTGCAGAAGCAAAAATTTAAGTACCTATATACCAATTGATGATGCTTACTGGCCGATCTCTCCAATCATCCCATTCAAACCATAACAAGTGCAAGTTCGCGAATTGGGTAAAATTACATATTATCATGTGTGCTGAGAGTAAATAAAAGAAATCATCACCCAGTAGGAGTCCTAAAGCAGACATGGTAAAGTGTAATTAAAAATAAGAAAGAAAGTCGGTCGAGCCCGACTATAACATACTCTGTACCAAGAAAATTTGTCTTTTGATCATAACTCGAAAACCGTTCATCCGATCTTTTTCATTCCTTTGGCGGATCGATAAGTTATCCTAATAACTAAATATGTCCAGAAGGAACAAGCCATCTATCTTCAAAACTGTGGGAGATATGACGTTTTTTCTAAATTGCGGGGGCGGGAGGGGGCGTGGCCAAAATTGAAAATAAACTTGATCTGCCTGCAGACATAAGAAGCATATGTCCCATACACGTCAAACCTCTATCTCTTACCATCTCTGAGATCTGTGCGTTCATACGGACAGACAGACAGACGGACAGACGGACATGGCTATATCGACTCGGCTGTTGATGCTGATCAAGAATATATATACTTTATGGGGTCGGAGATGCTTCCTTCTGGATGTTACATACTTTTGCACAAACTTATAATACTCTATGTACCTACGGTACAGAGTATAAAAAAAGAACCAAACAATCAACAACAAATCCCAAAGAAACCCAAGTGCGAAACAACAAACAGTTATTGCAACAAACACAACAACCACCCATCACCTACAATAAAACAACAACAACAACGCTGGAGAGCTCTTCATCGCTGGATGTCTATATGTAAGTGAACCAAAAGCATAACTATCCCTTTCTCTCTGAGAATTAGATCAATAGACGATCATCTAGTCGTTTATTGAAAAGTGCTCTTAATCATTTTCTCTTAAAACTAACATGCACTTATTTAAAATACCAATATAACTATCGCAAGAGTTGTATATGCAAGAGTGATAAGACCACTCTCTTCGCCGCTTCAGAGCGTGCTTATCAGCTGGTTTTTTTTTATTTGTTCTTTCCATTCATTTAGGGCGGATGCCTAGCGCGTGTTAATTATTTGGCCATTGCGGCCGTATTAAAAATTAACTAAATTCTGACAATGAAAGAAAAGGAATGTGGTCATGTGTGCACTTGCTAAAACTTTATACTAATGATTGATTGACTGATATATTGATTGATTGTCTTGACCCCCCAGATAAAAGACACTTTTGCCATATACTTTAGACCTCTCTTTTCCACTTAGAGAAAATTATTTAAAAAAAAAAACACTTATAGAATGAAACTAAGGAAAATTTATTGAAGTTGACATTAAAGAAAATTGTATCGAATTAAATGGCTGAAAAAGTTCTAGAATACAAGTAAACGGAAAATTTTGAGAATTAAATTTAAAATAAAATTATAAAATCTAGTTTTGAAAACGAAATCAACTGAAGGTTCAAACATATTGTTTTCCAAGGTCCTTTCTTTAAAATAAAATATGGATGATAACTATTATTAATAAATGAGGAAGAAATTTGAAATGAATTGTTAAAGTTTTTGTATGGTTCCTGTTGACAAGGTGACGTAAGCATGTAGGAAGGCTTATTTTTGGGATTCGCAGAAACGGCTCGATTGCGAATCATTGGTTGGGAGGGTAATGAACGCGAGAGTCCAATAACACCTTAGACCTTAATTTTTTTGGCAAATGAAAGTTTCAAAAAATGTCAGTGCTGGATATTAAGGTGAACTGCCTAAAGAGTAGTAGCAATTTAAAGTTCGGCATAGTTATTTTCTTTTCGATACTGGTTAACTAGATTTCTTAGGATTGCCTACCCGGATTGTGAAGAGTAAAAACTATTTTTTTGAACGAGCAAGTACTTGTATATCGACACTGCTGAATTCATAAGTGCTGCATTGGCCTTTTAGTACACGGTGAAGATATAGAAGGGTCCATTATTATAGGATACTTTTGTTGTCGCAGAACTTGGCTTGGCATAATTTGCATTCCTTGCCGACGATGAATGTATGCCGAAATGTTGGTTAATTTGCTAGAACTAAAGTTTTAAAATTAGCAATTGTCATCTGCTATACATATACTCACACAATTTTAGCTCGTTTGCTTTCGTATGAAATTTATTTTACTTTTTCTTTTAATGGAAAATAATTTTGGAAATACTGTCGTATACATATCTGGAAATCTTGTGTATTTAGCTGAGACTGGATACCCTGCCGATTGTCACTGTGATAGCCTTTTCTTTGAGTTGTCCATAAGAGTTTTAGTGGAAGTAAATGTCATTACAGTTTTTCGATTTTGTTGAATTTTGTTAGGAATTAGCTGGAAAGGTTGGTCTGCCGTTGTATCTGGAATAGATGTATAATGCTGGCTGCGTATCGCTACCGAGCAGCGACGACCAATTAAAAGGTCAAATCCAGCAAAGCTTGAAATCAAACTTCTCACAAAAAATCAATTTTCTGTTGCTGCTGATTTACTACAGCAAGAAACTAGTCAGTATGCAAGCAATGCTCTTCTTGGAGAATTCAATGCAAGCAATAGCACTAATAATACGGAGGCCCCTGCAAGACCTAGTACTAGAGGAACAGGTCGAGGAAGAGGTCAGGGTCGTGCTCGTACTAACCATGCCAACCAAAATAATAGCTTGGACTATTCAGTTATCCAGAATATGATTGAGCAAACTGTTACTAGACTCATGTCAGCTATGAATGTGAGTCCTCGTTCTAATCTGAGCGAGCCACAAGCTCGTTCAGCGTCAATATTATCGCCTAGTAGTGGCTCAGGACCACCCAATCGAACAGCAGACACCATGCAAAAATGGAATGTCCAGTTTAACGGATCCCCTGATGGACTGAGCGTAAATGAGTTTCTTTATCGGGTCAAAGCGCTAACTGACGAACCGCTAGAAAGTGACTTTGTAGTTTTGTGTAAGCACATGCATGTGTTGTTTACAGGTAAAGCACATGCATGTGTTGTTTACAGGTAAAGCCCGGGATTGGTACTGGCGGTACCATAAGCAAACCACCCGAATTGTTTGGTCCGATCTTTGTGATGCATTACGCCAACATTATAAAGATTATCGCTCTGATTTCATGAGCCGAGAGCAAATACGGTCTCGTAAACAGAAGCCCTGAGAAACTTTTGCCGCGTTTTATGACTCCGTTGCCTCCCTAATTGATAGCTCGTCTATTCAAATGGAAGACGAAGAACTGTTGGAAATTCTCAAGAATAACTTGCTGCCAGCAAATCGAGAAAAGTTGTTATACCAACAGGTGCGCTCTATTGGTCATTTACGTAGACTTGTGCAGTTGAATGAAAATTTAGTCCGCGAGCTTAATATCCATACGGAAGCTACTCCAAAGCAAAGGGCCTTGATTCCCCATCGAAAGGTGTATGGTCTGGAAAATCACTCCTTAGAGCCCGAAGAAGAATTCGAGTCAGAATCAAATTCTGAAGTGGCCGCCATCCGTGCCAATCCAAATCTCAAATGTTGGAATTGTGAGGTGCCTGGCCATGTTTGGGAAGACTGTTTGGCAGAACGCCGTATCTTCTGCTACGGTTCTGGTAAGCCAAATGTTTATAAACCGCAGTGTCCGAAATGTTCCCAACGTCTGTCGGAAAACCGTCAGAAGGGTGCACCCAACACCACCCGGATGCCCCCAAAGTAAAAGATACCAAATCGGAAGTTCACACAAGTGCAGATGCGCTTGCGCGTGTGCAGATTTTACCTCGCCCAGAGGAAGATAAGCTCGATCGTCCTAGATCCGGTTTTCAACCTTATCATGAGAGGCTGCAACATTATATAGCCACTAGAAGTAGGATTTTTTATGAAGATAATCCTGCAGTACTTAGAAATATTTATCGATTAAGAAAATATTTTGCGGCTCTGAAGTGCAGTCGTAAATTATTAGTTTCAGCTATTTTTCAAAATAGCCGTGATCTTCGCAGTTACGCAGAGGTGTCCTTTCTTAAGTTTACCGAATTCGGTCTATTGGACACCGGAGCCAACGTAAGCTGTATTGGATCCGACTTAGCTGCTGAAGACTTAGCCCAATATCCCGAATTTAAGAAAACTAAGTCTCACGTAAGAACAGCTGATGGCCATTCACACGATGTGATAGGAGTTTTAACTGTCGAGATGTCTTATAAAAAGACTCAAAAGTCGATTGAGTTATATGTGATTCCCTCTATAAAGCAAAGCCTAATTTTAGGGATTAATTTTTGGAGAATCTTTTCTCTTGCGCCGCATGTCATTAGTTCAATTGAATCTACGTCGTGCCAAACCCCAACTTGTGACCCAAATGTGTACCCATTAGATAGCTTGCAACTGCAACAGCTAGACGTTGTTAAGAAACTGTTTCCAAACAGTTCTCAAGGCTTAGGTCGCACTCGTCTGATCCAACATCATATTGATGTTGGGGACGCAAAGCCAGTGAAACAGAGGTTCTACCCGGTCAGCCCAGCAGTTGAGAAGCTTCTTTTTGCAGAAATAGACCGCATGATTCAACTAGGAGTAATTGAGCCTTCGTCCAGGCCGTGGAGCTCGCCAATGCGCCTAGTGGTCAAGCCGAGCAAAGTTAGGCTCTGTTTAGATGCTCGTAGGGTCAACGAATACACCAAGAAGGATGCATATCCGCTTCCCAGCATCGATGGCATCTTCTCACGTCTCCCAAGAGCTAACTTAATCTCCAAACTGGATTTAAAGGACGCTTATTGGCAGATTGAGCTGTCAGATGAATCGAAGGCATTAACAGCATTTACGGTACCGGGTCGGCCTCTGTACCAATTCAAGGTTATGCCGTTTGCAATTTGTAACGCGCCATCCACAATGTGTCTGTTAATGGATGAAAAAATTCCACCCGATCTCCGACATTGTGTTTTCGGTTACCTAGATGACCTTATTATTGTCTCAGAAGATTTTTCTTCTCACTTGGCAGTGCTAATCAGAATTGCAGAACAGTTCAGAAAGGCAAACTTAACTCTCAATATCGAGAAGACCCATTTTTGCGTGTCTAGCGTTAACTACATAGGTTACATCATTGGTAGTGGTGGTATCTGCACCGATCCCGAAAAAATTTCCAGTGTATTAAACTGGCCACCCCCAAAAAACCTAAAGCAAGTTCGAGGCTTCCTAGGCGTTTGCGGGTGGTATCGCCGCTTTATTCATAATTTCTCTGATTTGACTTGCGTGATTACGGAAGTTTTGTCCACAAAAAAGAAATTCGTTTGGACCTCTGAAGGCCAACAGGCCATGGACAAACTTAAGCTTGTTTTGACATCTGCACCTGTGTTGCAGAACCCCGACTTTGCTAAAAAGCTTTACTTGCACTGCGACGCAAGCGACTTTGGCATCGGGGCCGTATTGGTTAAATTATCGGATGATAATGAGGAAAAACCGATAGCTTTTATGTCCCGAAAATTGAGTCGTGCTCAACGCAATTACATCGTCACCGAGCGGGAGTGCTTGGCCGTCATCTTAGCAATCGAGAAATTTCGGTGCTATTTAGAACATCAAGAGTTCGAGGAAGTGACCGACCACTCTAGTCTGGTTTGGCTAATGCGACAACAAAACGTCTTTGGCAGACTTGCTCGCTGGATTTTCCGGTAAGGAGCACGTTGTTCCTGATGCCCTTTCTCGTCTCGGTGAAGACGAAATAGCCGACTTGGAAATTGGACCTGTCATTGATTTAGATTCCGACGCGTTTTTTGATGAGGAGTACAAAGCTACCAAAGAAAAGATCCGGTTGAACATGTCCAAATTCCCGGATATCAAAATTATTGACCAATTCCTGTATTGTAGAACAGAGTATGCGTCTGGTAATGCCATGCAAGATAAGCATTTGTGGAAATGTTGGGTCCCTAAACGTCTTAGAAAGGATGTGAATAGGCAAGCACACGACTTTGTCATTTCTGCTCAATGCGGAATGCAGAAGATCATTGAAAAACTTCGATGAAATCTTTATTGGCCAGGACTGGCTAAAGATGTGCGTGAGTACATTAGCAACTGTGATAATTGTAAGGAAACCAAGTCTCCTAACTATGTCCTGCCCCCTCCCATGGGTGCCCACACTCCAACATGTAGATCCTTCCAAAGGCTATATATCGATTTGCTTGGGCCTTATCCTTAAGTTCGGCCGAAGCCGTCCTAAGCCCCACAGCGGCCTTGCTTCGCAGCCCAGCCTCGCTGCCATCGGCAATGTCATCGTCGTCGTGAGCAGTGGAAGAATTAGTGATAGTGCAAAAAGATAGCGAAAGAGTGGTAAAATTGAAAAAGAAATAATTCAAATTGTGAAAAGGGCAGAAAGTAGTGCAAACAAAGTCAAAGTCAAAGAAATCAATCCATCAATATTCAAATCAAGCGTTCAGCCCTCAAAAGTCCAGTGCCAAATATAAATCTTTTTCCATTCATCTCGATCGAGCGGTCGTAATGTGCAAGCAAATTGGCCTCTTGTCTTGCAGAAGCAAAAATTTAAGTACCTATATACCAATTGATGATGCTTACTGGCCGATCTCTCCAATAATCCCATTCAAACCATAACAAGTGCAAGTTCGCGAATTGGGTAAAATTACAAAATATCATGTGTGCTGAGAGTAAATAAAAGAAATCATCACCCAGTAGGAGTCCTAAAGCAGACATGGTAAAGTGTAATTAAAAATAAGAAAGAATGTCGGTCGAGCCCGACTATAACATACTCTGTACCAAGAAAATTTGTCTTTTGATCATAACTCGAAAACCGTTCATCCGATCTTCTTCATTGCTTTGGCGGATCGATAAGTTATCCTAATAACTAAATATGTCCAGAAGGAACAAGGCATCTATCTTCAAAACTGTGGGAGATATGACGTTTTTGCTAAATTGCGGGGGCGGGATCTGCCTGCAGACATAAGAAGCATATGTCCCATACACGTCAAACCTCTATCTCTTACCATCTCTGAGATCTGTGCGTTCATACGGACAGACAGACAGACGGACAGACGGACATGGCTATATCGACTCGGCTGTTGATGCTGATCAAGAATATATATACTTTATGGGGTCGGAGATGCTTCCTTCTGGATGTTACATACTTTTGCACAAACTTATAATACTCTATGTACCTACGGTACAGAGTATAAAAAAAGAACCAAACAATCAACAACAAATCCCAAAGAAACCCAAGTGCGAAACAACAAACAGTTATTGCAACAAACACAACAACCACCCATCACCTACAATAAAACAACAACAACAACGCTGGAGAGCTCTTCATCGCTGGATGTCTATATGTAAGTGAACCAAAAGCATAACTATCCCTTTCTCTCTGAGAATTAGATCAATAGACGATCATCTAGTCGTTTATTGAAAAGTGCTCTTAATCATTTTCTCTTAAAACTAACATGCACTTATTTAAAATACCAATATAACTATCGCAAGAGTTGTATATGCAAGAGTGATAAGACCACTGGCCATTGCGGCCGTATTAAAAATTAACTAAATTCTGACAATGAAAGAAAAGGAATGTGGTCATGTGTGCACTTGCTAAAACTTTATACTAATGATTGATTGACTGATATATTGATTGATTGTCTTGACCCCCCAGATAAGAGACACTTTTGCCATATACTTTAAGACCTCTCTTTTCCACTGAGAGAAAATTATTAAAAAAAAGCACTTATTGAATGAAACTAAGGAAAATTTATTGAAGTTGACATTAAAGAAAATTGTATCGAATTAAATGGCTGAAAAAGTTCTAGAATACAAGTAAACGGAAAATTTTGAGAATTAAATTTAAAATAAAATGATAAAATCTAGTTTTGAAAACGAAATCAACTGAAGGTTCAAACATATTGTTTTCCAAGGTCCTTTCTTTAAAATAAAATATGGATGATAACTATTATTAATAAATGAGGAAGAAATTTGAAATGAATTGTTAAAGTTTTTGTATGGTTCCTGTTGACAAGGTGACGTAAGCATGTAGGAAGGCTTATTTTTGGGATTCGCAGAAACGGCTCGATTGCGAATCATTGGTTGGGAGGGTAACGAACGCGGGAGTCCAATAACACCTTAGACCTCGCCCCTATGGAGAAGTTTTCGCTACGTTGAGAAGTCAGCTGTTTGTTTTTAATGTGGAACTGCTAATATGGCTTTGGCCATGATTAGTCTATGTGTTTTTGGGAGTCTAGCTCCCCGGTCATTATTTCAGAAGGGACTCTTATAGTTTAAAAGTTATGTACGTAGAGTCTTAGGCATAGCAAAACCCACCCACTACCGTCATGAGCTTGGTTCAAAGGGACCCGCTCAGTTGTGTCTGAGTCTGCTGCTCGTCTAAGGGACGTACAGGTTGTCACAGGATCCAAATACACGACCCAACCTTCAAGATAAGTCTCACTAGGGATGTGCTACTGTGGGCAAAAAGTAAGGTGAATTTGTTTGTAAAAATGAAAAATCTTTATTTATTCTTCTAAATCAATTTCATCCCCTTTAAAGTAATCCCCTCCCGATAAAATACACTTATGCCAACGTTTTTTCCAATCCTCGAAACATGCCAAATAGTCCCTTTTCGGTATAGCCATCAGCGCTTTCTTCGATTTTGCTTTTATCTCCTCAATCGAGCTCGAAACGCGTTCCCCGAAGTGGTCTCTTGAGTTTTGGGAATAGCCAGAAGTCACATGGAGCCAAATCAGGCGAATACGGTGGTTGCGGAACGATATGCGTCGAATTTTTGATGACTTTTTTGCAAAAAATTGAGAACTTTCGGTACCAAAACGAGATTTGACTTTTCGTAGGCCCAAATGGTCTTTCAAAATGGTTTTCACAGATCCTTCTGATATTCCGATCATATCAGTAAGGTCTCTAACAGTCAACCGACGATTTTTGCGCACTAATTCCTCCACTTCATTGACGTGTTGGTCATCTGTTGACGTCGATGGTCGTCCGGAGCGCTCCAAGTCATCCACACGTTCTCGACCCTCTTTGAAGTCTTTGTACCACTTATAAACATTTTTTGTGCCATGGTAGAATCACCAAAGGCCTTCCGCAACATCCTCAACGTTTCCGCAGCCGAAATTTCATTCCGCAAACAAAATTTGATGGCACTTCTCTGCTCAGACATTGTAAAAATCGAAAAATGCACTCTTAGTCGTTTGGAAAACACAAGCGTAAATATATTTCTGATAATGACATTCACATGAAATTTGGCACAGATGTCATCAACAGTCCTGCCAACTCAAGAAAAAAAAACCTACCCGAATTGTTAGGCCCGCGAAGTTTAAATTGACCCTTACACCTTACTTTTTGCTCACAGTAGTATATAACAGCTTAGTCGTGTAGGCATCATTAAACTCTTTAGAACAGCGTTTAATAAAACCTAGCAAGCCCATGGCTTTATTCACAGAGAGCTCAATGTGAGTGCCTAAAGATAATTTATGATCAAGGGTAACAACTGTCCCTGTTTAAGTGCAACAAATTGCTAGAGCACCACAAATATATGGAATTCAAATCAACGTGAAGCTAAGCAGAATCATTGGGCGAATCGTGGCTCAGGAATATCTTAAAGTCGTCAACGTACATAAGTGCACTAGAACGCTTAATTACATTAGGCAGGTCGTTAATAAATAACACAAAAAGAAGTGGTCCAAGATGACTGCCCTGTGGAACTACGGAGGTCACAGATACTGGATAAGAGGTACAATTATTAAATAGAACTTTCTGAGCTCTACACAGAAAAAAAAATGGAGATAAAGTCAAACCCAAAAAAACATGATTTTATCTCGACATTCGGATTGAAATTTCAAGCAAAGGTCGTTCTGGAGCTGAGATATCCGAGATCAAGTCAATCCAATTCGTACTTGGAATGAGAAAATCCGGGATTGACCGACTTCTGACATCGTTTGGGATTGATTTAATCCCGGATGGCTTGATTTTTTTTTCTGTGTAGACTGTAGATAAGATGAGATCCAATTAAGAAGGCCCAACGGAAATCCCCGCAATTGCAGATTCAAATCCAAAAGACAATGAGAAACACTGTCGAAAGCCTTACTAAAATCCGTAAAAATAACATCAGTTTGCTTGCCTTGAGTAAAGCCTTGAATTACTGTAGAAGTATATTCCAGTAAGTTTATAGTAATGAATCTATTTTTGAAAACCCATGCTGCTTCGGTGAGATAAAAGGGAAACATGAGTGTTGAAGCTGGCTGGTTATAATTTGTTCAAAGAGTTTAGGTATAGCAGAGAGTTTTGCAATACCCCTGTAATTAGAGATGTCAGGCCATGATGGCTTTTTGTGTAAGGGAATAATAAAAGATTCCTTCCAAGAAGTAGAAAATTTAGACTGCTCAAGTGACTTGTAGAATAAGATATGAATAGAATAGGCAAGCGAGGTTGTGTATTGCTTTAAGATGCACGAATGTACATTAACCGGGCCAGGAAAAAGGTTAAATTTTAATGAGAGTAAACCATTTTGGACAGAAGAAACTGAAATCGAGGGACAGCGTATGAAATCATATGAAGAAATAGGGTAAGAATACCCATTGCAGGCATCTGTCGACGAATATGTTGATTGTTATCAACGTCAGACGAGGCAATTTCATGTTTGTAGTAAAGAGAAGAAGGTAAAACGTTGGACCGTCATTTGGTATTAACGAATTGATTAAAACTCTTAGGATCGTTACAGAAGTTACTTTGAACTTGGGAAAGGTAGCTTTTATAGCAAATACGATTTTCTTGGAATTTAGTAGAGTATTTGGCGAAGCCCGTTGCTTTTCTTGATATTTTGTAAGCTTTTAAAAGGCGAGACTTCACATTCTTTGAATGTCTAAGGCTGGCACAACTTCATGGTACATTTTTCTTAACACTCTTTACAACCTCCTGAGGGATAAAAATATCAAATAACTCGTTAAGCTTAGAGTAGAACAAAATTGTTGCAGTTTTAACGCAATGAACTTGATTAAGATATAACCAGTCAGTATTTAGCAACAAATTATTCAAGAGTATGTAGTCTGTTTTCTTAAAGCATCGCCTGAGCACTGCTTTATTTGGCTCTAGCACCTCAGCTATGCTAGGATGATCAAAATTTAGTTCTAAGGTAGGACGATAATTGTCTTCAGGACAAGAAATTGGAAATGTTCGAGAAACAGAAGCACGACGCCATCAGTAAATATAAAGATAAACCAAGCATGTTGTCCAACAAGCAATGCTGGCAAGACGGTAGAAAAAAGTCGGAATCAGGGGAAGAGACCCAAGAACAAGAGGAAGATTAAAGTCACCCACAGCGACTTGAAAACCACAGTCGCGACAGGATTTAGAAATATATAAGTGGACTCCTCCGAAGATGGGGAACATAAGAGCAGCTCAGATACATAATGGAATCTCTAATGCGCACAGAGACACCCACTAATTCAATGTCGTCAGTGTTAGAAATAAGAAGAATAGATGCGTTAAGGTTTTGCGTGACAGCAATTAAAACCCCCTCCATTACAGTTGTTACGATCAACTCTAAAAATGCAATAAGAATCGCAAAAAAATCTCACTATTCCGTATTTTAGTTTGAAGCCAAGTTTCAGTTATCATCAAAATTTCAGCCTCCACATCAGAACTATTTAAGTAAAGGGATTGAAGTTTACTTCTGAGTCCCCTTACGTCTTGGTATTTGATGACGAGGGATGATTTGAATTTTTTGAATGCTTGGGAAGAGTGCCAGTACTACGCTTGGGTTTATTTGAATTTGAATTTATTTATGATTTAATATCCTAACGCTACAAATACAATGTACTTATTTTTGCGTTAGTCACGACTGTTTAATCTAATTTAAATTTATATAAAATTGATCATATCTTAATTCTATACAATGATTGTTTATTTATTTAATTATTTATTTATTACATTTGTGTTTACCTAGTCTTCTACTAATTTTGTCTTCTTAAATGGGTTATTAAATGGGTTTTAAATTGCGTTCCGTTCCTAATTAATTTAAGCTCATGTGGGAGCTCGTTCCATCTACGAGCTGCGGCAACATAAAAATGATTTTCAGTCATCGACAAGTGTATTCTAGGATAAATAAGATTTTGTGTTCTTTTCGAGGCTGCAAAGTTTAATATATCAAATAGATGAGTAGGTTCTCTAGTGGTAATAATTTTGTGCAGAAAACAAGTATTCGAAGGCTAATCCATGATTTTAAGTCGAGACCAAAAATGCTGTTAGAGTATGGCGTTATATGATCGGTGCGTTTATGGTCGAAAATATATCTTGCAGTGGAATTGAAAGCCACTTGTAATTTGTGCATGCACGCAAGCAGCATCCGAAATAATAAAATAAAATAAAATAATGTTGTTGCGGTTCCTTCAATAGTGAGTTTAGCCAGCTGTCTGGTGTCTATTGCTTTCTTGTAAATAATTAAGCATTTGGACTTCAGAGGGTTAAATCCTAGCCCATTTGCATCAGCCCAGTTGCTTATTGCATCTAATTTACTATTGCATACACTTACACAAACATTAATCACCCGTAACGGCCCACTAACATATAATTGAACGTCGTCGGCATACATATGGACATCACAATTTGACAGATTATTAGGAAGGTCATTTATATAAATAGAGAACAGGAAAAGACCTAACACCGAACCCTGAGTAACGCCTCGCTTAATGGATAATACATTTGACATAGATTTGCCCGACACTACAGCTTGCCCTCTGTCTACCAGAAATGTTTTAATTAGATTTAGTGCAGACGTCGAAAGATTGTATAAATTCTTTAACTTTGTGAATAAAATATCATGATCTACAGTGTCGAAGGCTGTGCTGTAGTCCAAAAGTCAGAAAAGTGACATTACTGTCGTCAAGCTGCTTGCGGTGCTTGTCCTCCGCCACTCTCAATAGCGCTGTTGTACAACTCCTGTTTTTTCGAAAGCCGGATTGCTTTTGGGTTAATAGAGAATTTTCATTATAGAAGTTCTGCAACTGTTTTGCCATTATTTGCTCAAAAACTTTTGATAAAAATGGCAAGATGGATATGGGCCTGTATTCGTCATTAGGTTTAGAAATAGGGAAAATTTTACCGGTCTTTCAATTGTCAGTGTATTTATAATATGTGTGATATGGTCAAGCAGCATTGGTAACAGAATTTTTAGAAATTTAGGATTAAGTTTATCAAGACCTTCGGCATTCGACT
Organism: Lordiphosa fenestrarum; assembly: GCA_035044985.1. Classification (NCBI taxonomy): domain Eukaryota; kingdom Metazoa; phylum Arthropoda; class Insecta; order Diptera; family Drosophilidae; genus Lordiphosa; species Lordiphosa fenestrarum. The sequence goes on from JAWNNO010004306.1 coordinate 45,669, forward strand.
TTACTTTAAGAATACTTTCTAGGACATCACATGAACTTACACACATAAAACTAAAACTATTATCACAAATTGGAACAGAATTGACATACATATTATTGGTAGGTGCAGGTACATTGATTTGAACGAATTTTTTATTAATCTTATTTACATCTAAGTCAATGTTCAGTCTACCGTCTGTTCGTCTGTCTTCCGTATGAACGCACAGATCTCAGAGATGGTAAGAGATAGAGGTTTTACATATATACAACATATGCTTCTTTTGTCTGCAGCAAGTTTATTTTCAATTTTGGCCACGCTCCCTCCCGCCCCCGCAATTTCGAAAAAGACACATTATGTCTCCCACTGTTTTAAAGATAGATGGTTTGTAGCTTCCAGACATATTTAGTAGTCGGGATATCTTATCGAACCGCCAAAGGAATGGTGAAGATCAGATAATCGGTTGTAGAGTTATGATAAAAAGATTGATCGCTACTGCAGCGCAATAGCAGCGCTGCTTTCAGCTGCTACTGCAGCATCAACATTTACGCAGAGAGTAAAATTTCGTTGGTACAGAGTATATAGTGGGGCTTGACCGACTTTCTTTCTTGTTTTTATTTAATAATTTCTTAATTTCTAGTCCTGCAAGGATAACCTTTTACATTAATGCATTAGTTACAAACAAGGATAAACACATGCAATTTAAAAGCATCAAACATACTTAATCTAATACATATAGGGACAGACTTCGACTATTATCATCATTATGATTAATATTATTAGTTCCTATTTTTAATTGTTTCCTATTAAATACTCTTATTTGTTTTTGGTTCTAACTGATGTGCTAAATCATTTTTCTTTCGTGCATTTACCCTGTGCAAAAATATTATACATATGTAATCTGTCCAAGACTTCAAATGAAGTTCGTAAATTTGTGTAGCAAAACCTGCCTTTCGATTGACATTGTAGACGTATCGAGCAATACTATTGAATATTACATTAAGCCTACGCTGAGAAGCTATATCAGAGTTGCCAAATATCTCAATTCCGAAGCAAAGCGTTGTCGACTGATATGTTTTTGCAATCAAAAGCCTAAGATCTGTGGGCAGGAATTGTTGCGTCAACGAGAGCTGCCTTAGAAGTCCAAATGTCTTTCCAGCAGCTTTAATCACATGATCACTCCATGATAGAGTGTTGTTAATTGTTATGCCAAGACTTAGCGCCTGTACGACATATTTAATTGGTGCGCTTTCAATTATTAAAGTCCCGCAGACTTTTAGTGCTTAGCGGTTTTTTTAATATAACAATACATTTACATTTTGAAGGATTAAGTGACAATATATTTCAAATAGCCTATTACTAACATTAGACAGTTCGGTGTTGCATAGATTTACACATTCATTTATTCGGTCTAAAGGACAACTGACATAAAGCTGGGCATCATCGACATCCATGTGAACATTACAGTTAGGCAACGAAAGATCGTTTACATACAGTAAACGTTCCAAGTAGATTTGTTTACATCAATTTTTGAATACGATATCTCTCAAATGGCCGCCTCTGGCGTTGATGGCGTATTGTGCCCTTTTTGCAGCATTTTCCATCGTTTTCGCCAACATTTCGGCCGGAATAGCGGCTATTTCTTCACGAATGTTGTCCTTGAGCTCTTCTACGGTCCTTGGCTTGTTAACGTAAACCTTTGACTTCAAATATCCCCACAAGAAGAAGTCAGGCGGCGTCAAATCGGGCGAACGCGGTGGCCAGTCCAAATCACCACTTTTTGACATCAAACGGCCCGGAAACAATTTCTTCAGAAAATCGATTGTTATGCGACTTGTGTGCGGTGGAGCGCCGTCTTGTTGAAACCAGAACTGCCTCATACGCTTTCGACGAATAATTGGCATCACAAAATTGGTCATCATGTCGCGATAACGCTCCTGGTTGATGGTAACAGCATGGCCATTTTCATTTTGGAAGAAAAACGGCCCAATGACCGTCTTCGCACTAACGCCGCACCAAACTGTGACTTTTTCGTCATGAAAAGGCACTTCTTGAATCTCCTGAGGATTTTCAGTGGCGTAAATACGGCAATTTTGCTTATTTACGGTCCCATTCAATGTGAAATTTTAATTTTTTAAAAGCACGTTGAGTTTTCACAATTGACTTGTTCTGTTGAATGTAAATTTCAACTATTTCAGAGCGCTCGCGTGGCGTGAATTGTTCCATGGTAAAAATCTGCTTGGACTGACGCTTCAAACGCGGTATGTCATTAAGCGATCTGACATTTCTGTCAAAAGTTATGGCGTTGCCAGATGGGTCCGTCGAATATGGACAACCCTGTACATTGAGAATAGAATTGGACCGAGCATCGACCCTTGTGGTACACCACGTTTTAGAGACAAAATTGCAGACTTCTCTTGATTCCTGATCACTGACTATGTTCTTCCACATAGATACGACGAGAGCAGTTATATAGCAGTTTTTGATAAGTAAAAATTTTACATAACATAATAACATACATAACATTTCGTAGTTTACCGTGTCAAAAGCTTTGCTGAAGTCGAAAGCTTTGCGTTGTCAGGAACGTCACCTGACTGATATCGCCTTGCATACGAAAGTCTTCCGTGACATTTAATAGTGCCGTGATACAGATTCTGTTCTTCCGAAACCCGGATTGCTAATTTGTAAGCATTAAGTTTAGGCTCAAGAATTTACTAATTTGCTGTAACATTAGGTGCTCAAATACTTTAGATTTGAAAGGAAATACGGATAGTGGGGGTATAAGCATCATTTTCCTTTGGTATCGGGATAATCTTGTCAATTTTCCAATTGTCAGGGAAAGTCGAAGTCATAAATGCAGTGTTGGAGATATATGTTAAATGGGCAATGATTTTTGGTAATAAGAGCTGGAAGAATGTAGGATGAATATCGTTCAGCCCAACAGCACACGACTTAATTTTAAGGGCTTATTGAAGAACATCTCATGGGTTCAAACACATAAAACTAAAGCTACTATCACACACATTTTTTACAACATCTAGGTAAGGACATTTTATAGCTATGTACATTCTATTGCGCAAACTTCAGGTTAAGCTCACTTGCATCAGCTTAGATATTAGTTGACGAGGTTGCCTTTCGAAATCCCAATATTTTTGATTGCAACTCTTTGCAGTGTTAATCATTTTTCTTACGTTATTTCTAAGTATTTTTAAACGCTGATAATGCCTAGGAGTCTTATATCTCTTGCATTTTGTATAGGCAGCGTCTCGCTCAGCGATTTTGATTGGAATATCCCGTGTAACCAATGATTGTGCCTCTGATTACATACTCTTCGGAGCCTCAGATCGGTGTACATTCTTAATTAGTAGCATTCTGTCAATGTTTTTAAAGTCCCAATACTACACTGTAGTGTCATGCTTTAAAAAATTGCTAACAAAGAAATCGTCAAGCAAAATATCAGTCGTGTTCTGTCGTGTTTTCTCTTTCAGACCTGAATATTTCATGGCCGTCAAGTTGGAGAACGTGCTGCTTCAATTGCAGTACCTCGCCAGCCTCCTCCTCCAACTGCTGCACACGTTGAGTGTTCTTCTTCTTCTTTCGGTGCTGCACCCATTCGAGTGGTTTTGTGAGTGGTTTATCAAAATGAGTGATTTTTATGGACTGTTGTTGTGGTTCTGTTTTGCACAGAGCGCTAGTTTAGCAATTGTGTTTCAATGTTTGTGTATTGTTTTGCAAGCTGCTGTCACTGTAGGAAATGTCATAATGCTTTTTCTTTGCGATTCTCCAAAGACATGGTCTTGCCTCAACTGATTTTAATAAAGAAATGTTATGCTGAGTTTAACACGGAACTCTAGCAACATCCCAATTATTAAAGGCTGTGACTTAAATGCCAAGCATTCTAGCTGGCACGTCCCCATTCATAGTCCCGAGCATGTTAATGCAAACGGGCAGATGCTGATCGATTGGCTATCGACGCAACCCAACTTGGCTCTTATTCCCACTAAAGAGCCAAGCCGCCCAAATGCCCAGCGTAGACACTCTTCAATTGACTATTTTTTTTGCTCAACGGAACTTCCTGTAGATGTAGAACTCGGGTGCGAAACCCTAAAGGACTTTACGTCGGATCATTATGGGGTAAAGCTTGATATTCGATTGGGGCGTTTCCGCCTTGTGCTCCAAGACCCCAAAATCATCCACAATTTCAATTGAATGGACACTCTAATGTAGAATGTAACTCTGCTGCGAAACATTAGATCAGTAACAATAGATAGGAACCACGCCTTTGGAATCATTTACCAAAAAATATTAAGTCAATTAAAAGAGCACCACTATTTAATAAAAACTTAGAGCACCACCTAAAACAAAAGCATAAGTATAACTCCTGAATTTCATCCAAAATTTTTATTATTATTATCTTCTCAGTAATTGTTCATAAAGTTTACTATAATTAATGTTTAGTTTAAGTCAGAATATTTTTGTTTTCTTAAATCGATGTCAAACTGTGATTAGTGCCATAAACATAAGTCTCCATGTACATGTAGCACTAAGATGTCAAATAAACAACAACAACAACCAAAGTCCGTCCGATATGGATGCCCATGAAGAAAATCTGAATGTAGCCCTTAGAATAGCGCTGAAAACACCAGAAGCTATACCAAAAATAGAATAAGATCCGTCCAAGCCAAGCAAAACTGTTCGCTTGAGCCGTCCTTACCTCGAGCAAATCAGGCATTGGCGCAACCTCAGGCGGATGCTATATAGGCGCCAATTTACACTTTCTAGTGAGAAGGCACACATTATAAATCTTATTTCCATATTGTCCATACAAATAAACACCCAAATTGAAATTAGCCACCTCAAATACATAGAAAATAGGGTCCTTCACCTGAACCCTAGCGAAATTAGCTTGAAGAATTTGCGTCAAACAACCTCAAGCGATTCTCAGCTTAAGTCCGATATCCATTTATCTCCATTGAAGCAAAATTATATCGATTTAAAAGTGCCCCTCTCCTTACGACACTTGCTTGGTCGTTTAAGAGGGTGCACAAGCAAATTGACAACATGTCGTCAGTCAATTCTGAACTCAGTTCACATGCCGACCATGTAAATAGAGAAGTAGTTAACTTGTTTCGCGCGCCCAAGGCCTCTGTTCAATACATAGTAAACTTCGACTCTAGTCAAAATGCTGATGGCGAATGGCGGGGGGCTGTGGACCTTGGCTTCACAAATGCCGAGAAACTCCTAAAGTGGGTCAGGTTTTAGAATAGTAAGAAAACGCTAGGGCCTGATGGTTCTAGCAATTTCCTCCTTAAGAGATGCAACCAAGCCAAATTCAAGTTCACAAAGCTTGCAATGCTATAGGCCCATATCTTTTCTCTCAGCAATAAGCCAACTCTTTGTGAAAATGATTATGGATTAATTAAAACAGCACCTAGGTAGTCACGAAATCTTTAAGCCCTATCAATTCTGGTTTAGGAAACGTACCTAAATAACTCATTCATTGGCTGTGGCAAAAAATGTATCTTTGGCCATTTGGCTCAGCAGCGCGCTTCTATCGCCTGTGCCTTAGATTTTTAAAAGGTCTTTGACACTGTGTGGACAAACGGTCTTATCTATAAGCTAAATAATCTTTTTAGGTTCAATCCCAATACTACACGTATCTTCCAAAATTATATGTCTCAGCGGTCCTTCTACTTCTGCAACCCCGATGGCTCAGAACGTTCGCTCTCGCGAGAAATATCAGCAGGAGTCCCTCAGGGATCACTGCTTGTCCCAATTCTTTATAATATTTACCTATCCGAAATCCCTGATTTCGAAAGAGATCCGGGGTCGTCCTCAACTGCTCCAATCCAACTGCTGATTTACGCAGATGATCTCCTTCTCATGGCGTCCGGAGCACGGATAGCCAATGCAGAAACGGATCGAAACAGTTACTTAGATGTCCTATGCTATTATTTTGTAAAATGGCGTCTGAAGCTAAACACAAATAAATGCGAAGGCTGCGTTTTAAAAGATCCGCGACAAACTGACATTTATAGAAATGCACGCTAGGAGTCATATATGACCAGAAGCTAAACTTCAAGAGACATACTCTCAAAAGAGCTAAGATTCAACTTAGCCACATTAGGCATATATTCAGTTCAAGGCCTGAGTTAATAAGAACATTGTCCCTTGTGTACAAGAAACTGGTGCAACCAATACTAGCTCACGAGCACATGGCATGGTTTAATATAAAATCCAGGCAGATGGAAGATCAACGTCTCTTTGAGAGTCGGATCATCCGTCGAGCCCTGGGCAAAGAAACAAGAGACCCTCTCGCTTCACTTTATTTCAAATAGGGATCTGTATGCTAACACGAACACCAAAAGTGAGATACACTAGTATACCAAATAATATAAAAATTCATAGATAACAACAGCAATAGCCCAAACCAGCTAGTCGCAGATGCTGTGGCACAGAGAAGGCTGCCGGACCAGTACTCTGCCCACCATCTGACTATCAATCATATAGATAACATTAAAGAATTGGGTATTATTCACGATTCGGAGGGCAATCTCATCTCTATCATAGAAATCGATTGACCCTAGATCCTAATGAGTTTGTCCATAACATAAGACAACAGCAAATTTTGACCCCCATATGTGTTGGCTCAATTTACCCGTCTCTTCCTTCCCTTGTATTTATATACCACCCGTTCTCTCTCTTTTCCTTTCTCTTTCTGTTTTATAGGTTTGTAGGTCGTTTCCATAGTTTTAGTTAAAAAAGCACAAAAATTTATTGTAATGCAGGTTTTTACGCGGGTTGGGGTTTTTCCTGTAGCGTAAGATTACATTTGACAAATATTATTCTATCCTTCTAAACATACATAATAATCACTTTTATCACCAGATTCAACACTAAGTAACTTCACCATTCATTGCCTTACGTCCTGATAAGTGCCTAGCACTGGAAAATATTTTTCATTCCTTTAGTTTAGTTAGTCTTTGATTTGTCCCCCAAGACTCAACCCTAATTATATATAACGAGAGCGTAAGCTAAAGTCGGCCCTGTCCGACTTCGAAATACCCGTTACACAAGGCAATTAGTGTTTAATAACCTCATGCGGCTCAGATAAGTATGCAAAGCTTTTTTTACTCTGCCATTTATTATCCGTTCTTTATGTGAGATTGTACATATTGGCCACATGCACTATACTGCAAAATCTGAGCTCGATAGCTTACAAATTGTAGGAGATATTCAACATTTTTTATTGAGGGGGCGGGAGGGGGCGTGGCCAAAATTTGAAACAAACTTGATCTGCCTGCAGACAATACTAGCTTACATCTAAAATATGGTTGCTCTAGCTCTTCTAGTCTCTGAGATCTAGGTGTTCATACAGATGGACGGACGGACGGACAGATGGACATGGCTATATCGACTCGGCTGTTGATGCTGATGAAGAATATATTTGCTTTATGGGGTCGGAAATGTTTCCTTCTCCCTGTTACATACATTCGCACGACTTTAGTGTACCCTTTTTATACCTGTTACTCGTAGAGTAAAAAGGGTATACTAAAGTCGTGCAAATGTATGTAACAGGCAGAAGGAAGCATCCCGGTATCATAAAGTATATATATTCTTCGTCAGCATCAACAAAATTTATAGTATGCTGTTGGATGCACCCTCAAATAATAGTAGGCGCAGCAGTACAAATCAAAACTTTTGTGAAATAAATAAAATAAACGAAATGTAAAACAAACAAAATCAATTCTAAAAGACACGTGTTAACTAATAACCTATTTCCCCTACACATATATGTAAACTTGGATACAGTTTCAAACGTGGGTTTATTATTTTTTTTAACGACCTCCAATTTTCCTTTTATGAAATTCATGATATTATATCAACTGATTAAAACGTATTACTATTTTATTAAGAATTGGAAACAGAGTTTAGCCATCATTTTTACAGTTAATAGATCTTAAGGATGTAAATAACCCCCCTATTCATATACACAAATTTAATTTAGGTTTATATGTAAAACCAAAATTATATTAGAATTTAAGATGTTGAATATTAAATAAAATGCCTTAACAAAACTGGATTATTTTTCTGGGGGTTTACTTATATTCGGATATTTACTGCCTAAAATTAGGGAATATTCTATTATTTTAAACGGGCGTTTTAAGGAAATACATTGCCAAAATAATAAGTCCAGTTATTACCTAAAAATCAAATTTATTGACTAAATTTCAAACGTCTGTATTACCTAAAATGGTTTTTTTAAGGTCATACATTGCCAAAATAATTAGTCCACTCATTACCTGAAAATCAAATTAATATATTAAATTTCAAGCCTTTCTATTACCTAAAAAGATTGCTTTAAGGTCATACATTGGCAAAATTTGTAGTACACTCATTACCTGAAAATCTTATTTGTTGACTAAATTTGAAGCCTATTTATTACCTAAAAAGACGACTTAAGGTAATATGTTGCCTAAATTTTTAGGTCACTCATTACCTAAAAAGCTTTTTTTATGCCTAAAATATTTTAGGTAATAGAGGCCAAAAATTAAGGATAATATTCCTTGGTTGTCATTTTTAGTAATTTTGAGCAGTTTTAGGTAATGTTTTTTTCTGAGCGTATGTGATTTTTAATTTTAGTTTCTAATCGGACCGCAAAGTGTCTTTTAAAACCAAAACTAACAACACATTCACCAAAAATTTAAAAACAACTTGAAATTACATTATTATACTCTGTACCGAAGGTACATAGAGTATTATAAGTTTGTGCAAAAGTATGTAACATCCAGAAGGAAGCATCTCCGACCCCATAAAGTATATATATTCTTGATCAGCATCAACAGCCTAGTCGATATAGCCATGTCCGTCTGTCCGTCTGTCAGTCTGTCCGTCTGTCCGTCTGTCTGTCCGTATGAACGCACAAATCTCAGAGATGGTAAGAGATGGAGGTTTGACATGTATGGGACATATGCTTCTTATGTCTGCAGGCAGATCAAGTTTATTTTCAATTTTGGCCACGCCCCCTCCCCCCCCCCGCAATTTAAAAAAACGTCATATCTCTCACAGTTTTGAAGATAGATGGCTTGTTCCTTCTGGACATATTTAGTTATTAGGATAACTTATCGATCCGCTAAAGAAATGAAGAAGATCGGATGAACGGTTTTCGAGTTATGATCAAAAGACAAAATTTCTTGGTACAGAGTATGTTATAGTCGGGCTTGAACGACTTTCTTTCTTGTTTTTTTCTTACACATGCTAAGATGGGTAGTAATAATTTGAGTGCAAGGACTTATTCACGCTCATTATACCCTTGCAAAGGGTACTATAATTTTGCCCAGAAGTTTGTAACGCTTAGAAATATTCATTTCCGACCCCATAAACTATACATATTCTTGATCAGTGTGACGAGCTGAGTCGATTGAGCTTTGTCCGTCCGTCTGCCCGTCTGTCCGTCTGTCTGTCTGTCTGTCTGTTTCTACGCGAACTATTCTCTCAGTTTTAAAGCTATCGAGTTGAAATTTTGCACAGAGTCTTCTTTTTGCTGCACACTACTAATATGTCGGAACCGATCGGATCGGATGACTATATCTCATAGCTCCCATAGGAACAATCGGTCGGAAAACTAGTTTTAGTATGAAAAACTTTTTTCTTTTAAATGGAAACGACTCCAAATTTTGTAATCGTAGGTTTTATATGTTTTTTTATAATTCTACCAAGTTTTATCAAAATCGGACAACTATATGGTATAGCTGCCATACAAAAGATAGGGCTAAAAAACAGTCTTAGTTAGAACAACTTTTTTGTTTTTAATGGTAGCATCCTGTAATTTTGTATTTGTTTGTTTCTCGGGCTTTTACACAATTCTACAAGTTTTTGTCCAAATCGGATGACTATATCATATAGCTCCCATACGAACGATCGGTCGGAAAATGGGAAAAAAGTATTTTTTGAATATATTTAAGCGAGCACTTGCAAGGGTATAAAAACTTCGGCACAGACGAAGTTAGCTTAGCTTTCTCGTTTTATTATATCCTATTTTCAAAAGCCATATATCAATATATCTACTGAATGTATTTTTGGCCGCAGTTTCCATCCATGCAGAGGTACAAGCTCACTGATGAGTTTATATGAATATAAACGAAACAGCCTGTCTGAGACACCTTACCTGCTGTGTCTACATGTTTCTAGCCTTTGTTGTTGATTACACAGGGCAACAAAATACAACGACCTCCATGAATTTTCCCATTTTTCTGTCCTGATTCCAAATCTGTTATCAGTTTTCCCACAACACCCTCAGCTTCCAAGATATAGCGAAAAAATTAATTTGGTTTATATGCCCACATTTTGAAATATGTGGCCTTTGTACACTCAACAATTAATCTGCTTACCACATAAATTGGTACTTCATACTTCGACGCTTCGAACAAAAATATTTCTTGGTCGGAACCACCACACATAGGGCAAAAATAAAAAAAGTCAAAGTTAAAATTTTGACTTTAAATGTATCAACACTTTTTCATAATTGGTCTAGCTTTCACACTGTATTTTTGTTTTTGCTTTGTTCTAACTGTCCTCTTCAAGAATAGCATCGAAAGAAAGAGCATGATATAATATTATTTTGACATTGCAGCGTGAGCAACTTGAAAATTGAGCTCTCAATAGAAAAATTAAAAAAGCATTTAAGTCAAAGTTATTGTGCGATGGAAGGGTCTAATATTATAAATAAAGGTATTAACTTTATTTATACAACAAAAAGTATATGTACTTCCTGCTGTGTTTTGTGTAAGTCGGTATTGTGTGAAGTACTTTATTGTGGACGTTCTGTGTTTGTCTTTGCCGTGTTTCGTTAGAGTTTTCGTTATGACCGCCACCTCACAACTCAACAAATCTTTTCACCACCAAACTTTGCACGAAGTCTTCTGGTCCAAATACGCTGCACATTTGTCAGAACCGAATGACTATAACATATAGCTGCCATAGGAACGTTCGGTCGAAAAACTAGTTCTAGTGAGAAAACCTTTTTTGTTTTTTATGCAATCGTCTCCAATCTCAGTATTTACTAGTTTTTAATGCTTCTCCATAATTCTGCCAAATTTGGTCGAAGTCGGACATCTATGTGGTATAGCTGTCATACAAAAGTAGAGTCAGAAAAGTAGCCTTATTGGGAAATACTTGTTTGTTATCAGTGGACATGTCCTTCAAATTAGTTAAGAAACGTGCTGCAAGGATATACAAACTTCGGCGGGGCCGAAGTTAACTTTCCTCTATTTTTTTTGTTGTAGTTGTTGTGGTATTTTATATAAAGTTGTTTTTAATGAAGAGTTATCAGCTTGCGTTGCAATATAATGGAACAGGAACCAGTGTGCATTGCCCAGGACCGTATAATAAGCCTTCAAAGTTAAAATCTCCAATTTATAACATAAATTTTTCACCTTTAATAAATTATTAAAATTTAATCAACTGAAGAAATTTTTTATTTATCTTTAATTTGTGGCCCATTATGTTATATAATTTCGGGTTTTGTGTTATGTGATATTTTCTCCAAGAATTTTCTCGCAGCGAGAATTGCTTCATAATTTTCAAACCGGCTTCTGAGTCTGTATTGTGACCAGAAAACGGCAAAATGTCACTGAATATCAAACGGTCACTCCGTACTGGTTAGCTGTAGTTTGTTTACAAAAAAAAAGCTTGCTTAAAAGTTATTCTTTTTGTGAAAATTTAAAATGGAGGACTCTTTGATAAAAGCAGAAGCTTTGGGGAATGCCATGGTTGTTTTTATGGGCGTATTTTGCGTGGCGGTGGAGGGGAATAAAGTGAATGAATATAGCAGACGGCAACGCCCAACATTTGGGGTAAGCCCATATTTGCAGGAATGATGCAATAAAGGACGCTGTGCCACCGATGTGAGTATAAGCATTTAAATGTCTTCATTCATGCCCAAATAATATATTGAAAACAATTCGAAGTTTTCTTTTAAATCTTCAAAGTGTCGGAAAGTACATTTAATTACCTTTTTGGTTTGGTGGAGCCTCTCTTGGTATCCAAGCGCAATACACGGCCAGACGCTATACCAACCAAAGCAAAGTTGGCTGTTGTCTTGGAGTGAGTAAATTATGTTACGTTGAGATATAAAAATAATGCATGTATAATATACAGTGTATATATGTTAGGTTTCTCGCATCTGGAGATTTAAATCAGACTTAGAAGAGAATGTCGTTGTATTGAAAATGCGTTTGGCATCTTGTGCTCCAAGTGGAAGGCAGTCCAACCAAGACTAAAAAGATTGTTGGGGCTTGCTGTTCGCTTCACAACCGCCTACTACGGACAAGTCCAACTCAATAAAGACCATCAAGGGACAGTGAAATACTAACGGACACACCGCTCACAAATCTGCGAAGAAAACGATCAGCCCTATTTACTTATTTGGCGCCTCAAATATTTAAATACTTATCCATACAATATTAATTCAAAAATCAATTAGTTACCTATAACGTTGAATTAGCTTGTCGATTACAAGTGAATAGCAGGCACACGATAGTGAGTACATGGCCATTCCCCAGCAGCCGAAGCGGACACCTTCTTCATATTGCATCTGTCTTATTGAACCCTCCATAGCTTTTGGGTCGCCATGGAATACGGCTTCGCCCACGAAATCCGTAAAGTAAAGCGAGTAGCAGACGTGTGCCATCCAGCAAAAGAGATTAGTCAGGCAAACCATGCGAAGCGAATACGGCATATATACAATGGAAAGCAAGTAATGCGACAGCGATTCAACCTCTACAGTGTTTTGCGGTTGCAGCATGTCAATTTTGATTGCTTCTCCCTCTGGCGTCATCAGTAGCTCCTGACGGCCTGTAAAGGATGTCTCACCAACGGTTTCCTTGATTGTAGTCAGACTGTTCGATGGCGCTTCAGATGACATCTAAGTAAACAAAAAGTCCCAAACGGATTAATTAAAAGTATGTACGTATATGGTATAAATGTAATCAGCTTATAAAATAACAAAGAGTCAAACAAATTCTTAGTGACAGCAGCCTGGTCCTTGTGCAAATATAAATAACACGGTGTGACAGTCAAAAAACTTCTGGGATGCGACATAGTGTAGGTTGTAGATATAGGTAAATGTAACATTGTGGCATACCACAAATTTTTCGTGCACATCAAAATTTGGAATAACGGTTAAAATCCCGTATTTTCGAGGTTAGAGTTAAGAAATCATATGTCTTAAACTATTCATCGTACAATAGCATGTAATACGTCTTTGGAAGGAGAAAAGTAGCATCTTTCCAACGGTGTATTACATTGAAATCTCGGACAAAAATTAAGGTGACTACATGTAAAAATATAATTATTCTTTTTGGTTTTTTGCAACTTCGCCTTACTTTGAACGAAAATTAATAAGTCAAACTTGTAAAGGGTGATTTTTTAAGAGCTATAGGAAAGTTTTTCAAAAAAAAAACATAAAATTCTGAAAAATGCATGAAATCTTTATCTGAATCGATAGCACGGTCCATATAATTTAATGTTTGAAGATTATTTCATGCAAATGTTGACCGCGACTGCGCTTCAAGTGGTCCATGCTTAGTCCAATTTTCGCATACTCTTTCCAACATTTCGGCCGGTATCTCACGAATAAATGCTTCTATGTTGTCTTCCAATGCGTCGATTTTGGAGTGAATATCAGCCAGAAGCATTGCAAGAGCTACCAATGAATCCAGAAAAAGTCACAGTTTGGTGCGATTTATGGGCTGGTGGCATCATTGGACCGTACTTCTTCAAAAATGATGCGAATCGTAACGTAACTGTGAATGGTGAGCGCTACCGTGAGATGATATCCAACTTTTTTTTGCCCGAAATGCAAGAGCTTGACTTGCATGACATGTGGTTTCAACAAGACGCTGCCACATGCCACACAGCACGCGCAACATTGGTCTTATTGAGAGGCGAGTTCAGTGAATATTTTATTTCACGTTCGGGACCGGTCAATTGGCTGCCTAGAATCGTGTGATTTAACGCCTTTAGACTATTTTTTGTGGGACTTTGTTAAAGCTCATGTCTATACAGACAAGCCCGCTTCAATTGACGCATTGGAAGACAACATTGAAGCATTCATTCGTGAGATACAGGCCGGAATGTTGGAAAGAGTATGCCAAAATTGGACTAAGCGGATGGACCATTTGAGGCGCAGCCACGGTCAACATTTGCATAAAATAATCTTCAAACATTAAATTATATCGACCGAACTATCGATTCAAATAAAGATTTAATGAATTTTTCTGAATTATATGTGTTTTTTTTTTGAAAAACTTTCCTATAGCTCTTAAAAAATCACCCTTTATAAAACTGTTTACTTTTTTTTTAATAAAAAAGCCGTTTGTCAATATTTTAGATTCATGATGTGTATTAACCTCCGCGTAAGTTCAATTTGGCCGAAAACGAGTGATATGAGAGAATTGAGCTTTTCGAATAATACAGTTATTGAATTGAGCTTTTTCTATGATACAGTTATTGAGTTGATTTTCATGTATGATACAGCTATTGAATTGAGCTTTTTGTATGATACCGTTATTGAAAGCAAAGGCAGAACAACTTAAACAAATAATCATAAGAGATTGGCATTGAAGCGTTCATTATTTGGTGATTAAGATCGTGTAAAATTTAAATCTAAGATATGTAGTTAGCGAAATAAGTTTTGCTATGTTTGTGGTTTATTTACGGACATTAGTCGAAGGCGTAATTTTCGAAATAAAATTTCAGTAGTGGAAACATTCAATGCTATCTTCGATCGTTCTTACAAAACTAGTCGTTGGTACGAACCAGAATATATTTGCAAGTGTTGTTGCACTTTACTAAACAAAGTGAAAGAGAATTCGTCATTGTCTTTGCCATTTTCTGTGCCCACGACTTGGCATCATAAGCCTTATTATAAACAACATGATTGCTATTTTTGCCAAACCAACTTATCTGGCCACAGCTTTAAGACACGCACGGCTATAAAGTATGCTGATGTTTCAACCGTTATAAAACCAATCGCCGCAAGTGATAGCCCCTATGTTATGAGATCGTGTGATAGTGATGCTGATGAATGTGAAAATGAGGACCCAGAACAGTTCCTTCCATCAGGATCCAAATCTGCAGAACGACACATCATATCAAAAAAGGATTTCGATGATCTTGTTCGGGACTTGGACTTGTCGTGCCGACAACGAGAAATGCTTGGTTAACGACTTAAACAGTGGAATCTGGTAGAAAGTGAATTCTCAATAACAGCAAATAGAAGGAGCAGCGATGCCGATAACAATTTTGTGTATTGTGCAGATGTAGCGAAATTATTTAATGCATTAGATCACAAACACAATGTCGATGAATGGAGACTTTTCATTGATGGGTCATATAAAAGTATGTACAAATATTAAAATTTATTAGCATTTACTAATTAATATTAAACTTATAATCTTAATTTGTATAAGCTTAAAAGCTGTTTTATTGCACAACCAAAACCAATTTCCCTCAGTCCCAATTGCGTACGTTACTGGCGTTAAGGAAACATATGAAACACGAAGTATCCATGATATCTTTGTGAATGGGATAGCCGAGCACCAAATCGCTATCAACGCAAGAAATGGCCACCATATGCGTTACCACAAAATGGTTGAAAAAATGTCTTAAAGATTCCTTTAGTTATATAATATAATTTTGCCACCACTGCATTTGAAACTGGGCTATATGAAGCAGTTTGTAAAGATCATCTAAAAGCCACTTTTCCACGACTAAGTGAAGCAAAAATAAAGGCAGGTATTTATTTTTATTTTCAAATTGCTGGCAGTATTTAATCGATTTTAATTCTTTTTCGCTACGTTTAGGTGTTTTTATCGGACCTCAGATTCGAAAGCAAATGAAAAGTGACGATTTCAAGACCAAATTAGACCCTGTTGAGAAACGTGCTTGGGAAAGTTATATTGCGCTCTGTGATAATTTTCTTGGCAATAACAGGATCGCCGACTATGTTACATTTGTAAGCAATTTTTTATGTGCGAACAATGAAATGGGCTGCAGCATGTCCATAAATATCCATTATTTGCATTCCCATTTGGATTTCTTCCCAGATAATCTGGGCCAGTTCAGCGACGAACAAGGTGAAAGGTTTCACCAAGAAGTCGCTACTATCGAAAAGCGCTTTGATGGCAAAGATAAAATCAACATGATGACGAATTACTGCTGGTCACTTATACGAGAAACCGATTTTTAAGTCGCATTTCCAAAAACGGTGTAATACAAGTTCAACAAATGTCTTTAAACTGTAACAAAACATGATTAAAAAAATTCAAATTAACTAAAGTAGCTAGAAATGCTTTATTTGAATTTACAGTACCTACTTATAGACAATCTCATTCTAAAAAAATTTCTCTAAGAATTTTCTATAAAGTGCTGAACAATATTATGGTCGATAGTGCTATAAGGCGCGATTGATCAACATATTGCACAAATTTCGTAATCCGAAAATATATCATAACTTTGCTAATTATTGGCCGATTTTAGAAAATATACTCACGTTTTAATCGTGAAAATTCCTTTCAAATAATAAAACAAGTATAAAGGGTTTCTACCAAAATAGTGTTCAAACAGATCACCAAAGTCAAAAAATTGTAAAAAAAAAATAAAAAAAAATAGCAAATACTCCAATATAGGAAATGAAACCTGTTAAGTCATGCATGGCACGTTTAAAGACCTAAGTTTCTTCTTTCCAAAACTAAGTAAATGAAAATCAGGATATTTGACGAAGCTATGGGCGTAAAAGTGACCGTATGTGTAAACAAGAAAGAAAGTCGGTCAAGCCCGACTATAACATACTGTGTACCAAGATATTTTGTCTTTTAATCATAACTCGAAAACCGTTCATCCGATCTTCTTCATTCCTTTGGCGGATCGATAAGTTATTCTAATAACTAAATATGTCCAAATGGAACAAGCCATCTATCTTCAAAACTGTGGGAGATATGACGTTTTTTCTAAATTGCGGGGGCGGGAGGGGGCGTGGCCAAAATTGAAAATAAACTTGATCTGCCTGCAGACATAAGAAGCATATGTTCCATACACGTCAAACCTCTATCTCTTACCATCTCTGAGATCTGTGCGTTCATACGGACAGACAGACGGACGGACAGACGGACATGGCTATATCGACTCGGCTGTTGATGCTGATCAAGAATATATGGGGTCGGAGTTGCTTCCTTCTGGATGTTACATACTTTTGCACAAACTTATAATACTCTATGTACCTACGGTACAGAGTATAAAAAACTGTTATTCAAAATTTCGATGTGGATCAAAAAATTCTAGTGTTATTTTATTTAACTATACCTACAACCTACGCTATGTCCCATCCCAAAAGTTTTGTTTTGATTTTTTTTTGTCACAGTGTGTAATCAATTAAGGCGTAATAAGGTCATGTCCGGCTGCTTATCTGGGATTTAGTTCTCCAACAACATTTTTGATTTCAAGCGAATAAGCTTTGATTGGGTCACTTTGCGTGGGGGTGGAATCAACAGAAGTACATACATAATTGTTGGTTGGAAGATTTGGGTGGAAAACATTTCTAAAGTGAAGTGCAAAGACAGTTGCCTTCTACTCTTCCAAGCTGGCCCAAATTCCACGCTGATGCCTTAAAGGCGTGTCTGCATGTGCAGGTGTCTTGACGCCAGAATGTGCTCTCCATAGAGGAAACATAGAGTATTATAACATTGTGCAAAAGTATGTAACAGCCAAAAAGAAGCATCTTAGACCCCATAAACCATATATATTGTTGATCAGCATCAACAGCCGAGTCGATAAAGGCATGTGGGTCTATCATACAGACAGTCAGTATGAACGCACAGATCTCAGAGATGGTAAGAGATAGAGGTTTGACATGTATGGGACAAATGCTTCTTTTGTCTGCAGCAGATCAAGTTTATTTTCAAGTTTGGCCATGCCCTCTCCCGACCCGCAATTTAGAAAAAACATTATATCTCCTACAGTTTTAAAGATAGATGGTTCGGAGTTTTTAGACATATTTAGTAGTCGTGATAACTTATCGATTCGCCGATGGTGAAGATTGGATGAACAGCTGTCGAGTTATGATCAAAAGACTGTTCGCTGCTGCAGCGCAGTAGCAGCGCTGCTTTCAGCTGCTACAGCAGCATCAAAATTTATGCTAATAGTATAATATTGTTGTTACAGAGTATGTTATAGTCGGGCTTGACCGACTTTCTTTGTTTCTTTGTTCTTCTTGTTTTTGGAAATAGCGGCTACGGGCTAGCTGCTCTTTCGCTTCGAGTGCCTTGCGAAGTAAGCGTTCTAAAAGTCTCAGACGATTCTTTGCAGCAGGCGACCTGTAGCTAGCCGTTCTCTTCTTGCACGTCGCTTTTCAGAGACCAGCCGGTCTATGTAAATATACTACAATCGCAAAACAAAGAAAATGCAAAATGGGAAATGGAAGTGAACAAAGTAATACTATCAACAAAACACAAATCACAACCATCGAAATCAACCTACAAACAACAAAATTTCCACCCAAAAACGAAAAATAAACATGACACCACCAGTGGAACCAGCCTTACAACTATCCGAGCAACATCTCAACCAAGCTCTGGGACAAATCAGGCAGGTGCATACATACAACGGCGCAACAGAAGACTTAAGTACATTCATCAGACGAGTGGAGTTCATTTTACATCTATATCCAACTAGAGATGCCAGACAACGCATCATTTTGTTCGGAGCCATTGAAATGCAAATATGCGGAGATGTCCAACGTGTCTCTCAACTGGCAGCAGCCCACAGCTGGACAGAGCTAAGGAATGCTCTCATCGACGCCTTTAAAATCCAAACCCCATGTGAAGAATTATTAGGACGTCTTTATAACACCCACTTTAATGGAACCATAAGTAAGTTCATAGACGAGCTAGAAAAAAGGTTGAATACAATGATTTACACAAATGCTATGAAAATTACAATAAAGGACGTGAATATGCGAAAGCTTCCAGATAGATTGTTTATGCAGTTAGCTAGACACGACCTAACGTAAGTAATAAAATTAAAACATGTAGCTCAACAAGAAGGAGTTTTTGATAATGTCTTTTCCGATGACCATCAAATGGTCATTCAAACCCTAAAGGTAACGACAACCGAAAACCTAATGACAATCGAGGCAATAAAGGATATTATTAACAAAGTTTAAGCCAACCATAACACAATTCCAATCAGCAAATCAGTATCAAGCTGAAAACAGTCAGCAAATACAGCAGGAGTTCAGAAAAAATTAAATAAGGATTGGCTTCATAATCCTATAAACCACAAAACAAATAAAGTCTATTCTTTGGCTATAAGCCCTCTGGTTAAAAAGCAGCGCAAAAGTGCAAGCGATCATCAAAAGATGGATACCACCTGTTTTGTGGGGAGGTGAAATTCCTTTTTCATATTAAAACTTGTTCGGGTGTAAATTTAACTATGGTTTGAAAGTGTTGTGCTGTTGTGCAATATCGTTATAATTCAATAAATGTTCGTGGTGGACACTTTTTGAGTCAGCCTAGCCGACTTCTGAAACTCCTTTATCTGGCCTAAACATCCCGGACAATCCCTAAACAATCCGGACAGTATCCACCCAAACACCGTATTTTTACCCACGGGTGAGCCACCATGGCTGGGAATCACTCCAAGAAGAATGATGTCAATCAGAAAAATAGTGGATGGCCGAAACCAACGTTCATCAGCCAAGCCCGATATCGGCAAACTTTCCACCCAGTTCCTCATTGACAGACTTGGTGGGTGTCCTGCACTGGAGAGAGGACTCGACCTTGAGGATGACCTCCCGATTTAGAGCCTTCCCTTTTGAGCGGTGACTGCCGTGCACTTTAAGTCTGCACCAACACGGGTGTTGGAAAGCCCGTTTCCAAGGATGTACTTATGCGACTCAACGGACAGCAAGGGTCGATCAGTCCACGCATCTTGAATGTTTTCTGCCCGGTGTATAGCAGCAGTGGCAGTAGTCAGGATGGAAGTGCTTTTGTGCTCCATGAGGGTGGCCAATGAAATTAGAGGTGCCACAGAAGTGGAAGATGCTGCAGATGCGGACCAAGATTCACGTTCAGGTGAGGGGTTCCTTGATCGATGCTTGAGATGGAGCAGAGTATGGTGATCCCTTTGGTACAGTCGGCACCTGTCATTGCTGCGGCACGATCGCCCAGAGTGCTGGAGGACCAAGCAATTGGGGCAATATTTGTTAATTAAAACAGCCCGAAGTCACTTCTCTGCATTGAGTCACAGGAAGCGTTGGCATTTTCGGAGAGCATAAATCCCCATGCAAACTCGCCAACGGCAGGACTTAGTTCCTCGGGGACGTTTGGGCTTTTGGTGACAGGGTCGTGGTGCCATGATGGATAATGATGGATAATAAGACTATATAATAAATAGAAGAAATGGATATGACGTATTAGAAAACAGGAAATAATCGAACTAAGTGACATATGTGCCGTCTTCACTACAACTATAACTACAAATGTACATTTTTCCCCATACATATGTAGTAGGCCACTTGAGATGGCAGAAAAGTACATTTTACAAAAATGTTTCAAACTCCACAGCTGATTGATTGGACGTTGTGCCCTCTCCCTGATGACGAATGCCGACGGCACATCGAATATATCGGAGAATTCAAACTTACTGTGTTTTTATTTATTTAAAGCACATAAAAGACATACGACCTTGAGCCGGCTAACAAACATTTCTTATGTAGTCGCATTACTCGCTATTTATTCGATTGTTCGATAGTTTTTATTCGATAGTCGATTATTTTTAGTCAATAAACATGATGCCCATCACTATTAATAAAAATAACAAAAACAACTGAATTTGATGAGGACAAGATGTCAGAAGACAACACAGCACTGAGAAAATCTTAATTGCCTGCCCACACTCAAGAACCTTCTACCGTGTGTAGAATGGCAAAACCTCATCTGCCAACTGGATGATGACTTTTCGGCAGAAGTCGCTCAAAGTGTTTTTGAAATACCGAACAGTCTTCCAACTGTTCGGTATTCTGCGGATGAGCCCAACGTATATAACGCAGTGGCATTGTCTTTCCTTGCCAGCCTAGGCAACCGAGCCACTAAAGTGTTAAGTGTGCCCCTCTCACAACGAAAGCTCTTCTGGAAGAACTCGCTTGAGTTTTGGGCAACATCCTTTTCCCAAAAGGTTCCATACCGTTTTACAAAACCAACGTGCATATGTCCAGACACTGCGGGATGAATTCCGGTGCCTGATTTGCATGAGCACGCTGGAATATATGGACATGGAAGCACTCCTGACTCGCCAACATTAAATATTCTGTGTCAATCATCGAAATAATATCAAATTAATTATCCATTTTTAATTGCATTTTTCACTAACAGTCAGTTTATTAATTGTAACCAAAAAACAGATGTTCTGAAAATGCAAATGCAGAAGCAGCACAATGAGGACAGAAAACTGCATTTTCAGTGATGACGATAACTTTTTTGAAAATGTGCTTTAGTGAGGAAGGCATAATAGAATGTTAGTTTTGGAAGGAAATACTTGGATTTGAGACTGGAAAATCAGTTTCCATTGGGAGGAGGATAAAGTTAGCCACTGGCCTGTTTATTATTCCTCTTGACGTTCGAACATCGACAACCCGAACATTGTCATCGCAGCTTCAATCTTACCGAGACGCCATTCATTCGATGGAACGTTATCCTCTTTGACGATTACCATGTCGCCAGGTTTAAGGTTTCTGGTTGACTTGTAAAACAGTGTCTTGAAAATTTTAACACCTGCTTCCCATAGCCCATGTGAGGTGCTCCAGGAGGATTCAATTGCCAAACAACATTAGGATGACTATAAGCGGATAAGATGCTCTTCCTTGTAGCCTCAAGGAAATCGCGCTCTAGGACCCTGCTCCCACAATTGTTTTTCCGTTGTCGGAGTAAATTCGTTATGGACAGCCACGTCGTGCCACGAAACGAGCAAATGCCGCCAGAAATTTGTCTGTTGTTTGAAGTTGCCTCCGGATGTATTGATTTGGTACAAAAACAAACAAAGACGCTGACGTAGCCTTTGGTAATAAGGCATGCCCGACCCTTATAATTCTTTATGTCGAATAGCCCAGCGAAGTCGACACCAGTGTGGGTAAATGGACGGGAAAATATGGATCTCTCCGCTGGTAAAACACCCATAAGTTTGGTGTGTAGTCTTTTCCTGTATGCGACACAGACTCGACAGGAGTTCACCAAAGCTTTTACCAAATTTTTAAGCTTTGGAATCCAATACTTGGAACAAATAAGACGCATCATTAGTTTGTTGCCACCATGGAGCGAAATGGAGTGAGTAAATCGAACTAGTAGGCGGGAGAGAGAGCACGAATATTGAAGAATAATTGGATATCGCTCATTAAAGCTTAAAGCCTCTGATGACCCCAAACGGCTAGATACTCTCATAACTCCTTTCTGATCAAGAAATGGATTCAAATTGAGAATGGAACTGGTTCTTGGAATGGGTAGCTTCTGGAGCAAACACCGATACTCATTGGAATATTTCGATCGCTGTGTGCATACAATCAGCGCTTCTTGAGTTGCTGCTAGCTCGCTGTTAGTGAGCTCGTTCGTAAATGCTTAGGAGCTCTTGTGGGGAAACACCTTGACTCGCCAGATCCGCAGGATTGCTTTCTGATCGAACATGTGAACACTTTTTTGATTCGGTGACCGTATTTGCCACAATGGTTTCCACTGACATGGTGTCTTACGGAGCCATGCTAACACTATTGTAGAAGTAGTAGTTATAGTAGTATATTTATTTAAAAATAAATATGGTACAGATACACCGGCATGGATTTCACTCCGTCCGTCGGTAGTGTGTAGATGTCAAATACTGCTTCGAACTACTACACCGGGGTTGCCCAACTCGTCGCCAGATACCCGATCGTTTGTCCTCCACAATAAAGTCATCCACACACATTTTCCGTGAACATTGGTATTAAATTAAAAATAGATACATTAGAAAACATTATTTTACATATCAATACTAGCAAAATTATAAATATAAATAGATTTTAACAATGAATTCTTTGAAACAATGAAAATACTAAACAAATTCACTTATAACACGGTTCGACAAAATCAAACTTTTGGAAAAAACCCGGTATGAGACCCTTAAATTCTGATAGAAGGCGCTTCTGTAAGCATCGCCTCATACCCAGTTTCTCAACTGTAGCATAGGATCGCGTTCTATGGGTACTTTTGTAATAGCAACACACAGCGACAACAATTTTAACTTAGCAGTCAATGGTACAAGATACAAATCTACAAAATTCAGCAAACACAGACAGGGTCATTGGGAACGTAATATCAAAAAATTGCGTTATTCGTACAATTGGTTAAGGTACCTCCAGAAGGGGTCAAACCTAAATTCTTAAATATCTTTAAAACCACAAGGTAGAGTTTTCTTAAAAACTAAATTTATGATGGCACAATAAGCTATTTCGTGGGCCAAAGAGATGTTACTCCTCAGCCAAAAAACCGCGAGATGGAGTACCATTTAATGATCCACCCACAACCCACGCAATATGGGCCACTAACTAGACTAAAAAATAGACCGAACTGTGTTTTCAGATTTTCTTACGGAGCATTTTTGCGCTGACTACGAGCATTTTTGTACTAGCAATTGACTAACGGCAACATTGACCATTTATGGTATTAACTGCTCCCAAAAATTATGGAAATAATCTAATGATCTATAAAAATAAAAATAATCTATAAAAATATCTCCATTACCAGCGGGAAAACAGATTTAATCATTTAAAAACCTTACTTCGAAGCATCTTAGTGTATCGCGGTTAGTCCATTAAAGCCCTTTTATAGTGAATTTGTTCTATTTTCTTGCTTGCAATGAAGCAGGTTACCTGAAAGATTAATAGCATAATTTTTGTGAAGCTGCTAATACCCTTAGGCCCGATTTCTCAATGTCCGGTTGATCAACTTGAAAGGCAGTTTAGCCGAATTTGAGTGTCTCATGATGTGTGTATCGTAACCGGAGGAACAAACTTAACCGCTGCTCATCCACCGGTCAACTTTAACAGCGAGCTCAATCCCGATGAAATTATCGATATTTTGTATCGATATACAAACAGCTGGCCGCACACTTGCTTTGTTTATTTTAATATTTGCTGCAACACAAAATGTTTATGAATAAACGAATTTTTCAACTCCACGCAATGGAAATGCAATTCGATGAGGCGGAACATCGAATTTTTGTCAACTTTTCCGCAAAACAATGAGCAGCAACAACCAATCGCATTAAAAACAAACAAACCAAACCGAGTCAGCTGTCTACTCGTTAGTTTAGTCAAACAGTATGGTCACACTGAAGCAGCGATAGGCATTTGCCGATATCAGGCGAAACTGCTGCTGAGAAAACCAAATAACTTAACCGCTCGTCATCTTGACGGTCAAATCTGACCGGTGGTTGGCTAACCGTAACCTTTGAGAAATCGGGCCTTAATGGTCAATGTTGTTCTAAGGCAGTTGCTTGTACAAAAATACCCTTTGCCCGCATACCAAGGCTATGTTGGAGACACCGAAATCGCAGTTTGGTCTATTTTAGGATCTACTTTATGACTAACATGGAGATGTTCGTGGGTGGATCTTTAAATGGTACTCCATCTCGCGGTTTTTTGGCTGAGGAGTAACATCTTAGGCCCACGAAATAGCTTATTGTGCCATCATAAATTTAGTTTTAAGAATTTAGGTTTGACCTCTTCTGGAGGTACTTTAACCAATTGTAAGTATAACGCGATTTTTCGATATTACGTTCCCAATGACCCTGTCTGTGTTTGCTGAATTTTGTAGATTTTTTTCTTGAACCATTAACTTCTTAGGTAAAATTGTTGTCGCTTTGTGTTTCTACTACAAAAGTACCCATAGAACGCGATCCTAGGGTACAGTTGAGAAACTGGGTATGAGGCGATGCTTACAGAAGTGCCTTCTATCAGAATTTAAGGGTCTCATCCCGGGATTTTTTTTAGTGTCGTACTGTGTAATTCGGTTTCTATATATACAATATACAATTATACAAATGCTAACACTATTGTTAAATCTGTTCAATAGTAAGCTTTACAAAGTTTGGGAGGTAGTTGATGAAGCAGCGCTGCGGATAGCTCAGGTTGGAGTACAGCTCCACAAAGTTCTAATCTGGGAAGAGATATGGTTTTGACAGGAGCAACCCTAGTTTTCGCTGTAAGAAGATGGATAAATACTTGCAGACCTATTTCAATTCGCAAGTAAAGGCTTGCGTCATATACGCACTGTAAAGCGTCGTAAAACCCGTGGTACTGGACCTTTGCCCATGGGGAATAGTGTACCCATCGTGGAATGCGGATATCACCTAGTAGCGGATAGTTACTCCGAAATTCGCGCAATTTTCTGACGAGCTCTGTGGGTAACGAATCATCCCAACCTAGTTCTAGCATCCAGATCTCTTGCATAAAGATCTTTGCGCGAACAATAACTGGTGCCAGCCATTCAGCTGGATCGAACAATTTGGCAATTTGCGAAAGAACTTCTCTCTTCGTAAATGACCTTTTGGATTCAAGAATGGAATGGGCAAAGAAAAATTTATCCGTATCCGCTTGCCATCGGATACCGAGAGTCTTTGCGACGCTGGCTTCTTCGATCTCTAAGAAGTCTACATGTAGTAAATGCTCTTTAGGAATGCCACTCAGTACTTTCTTCTCATTCGAAGTAAATCTCCGTAATGGAAAGCCCGCAGTATCGAGGGCCCGGCGAAGCTCGTTTATCGCCGAAATTGTTTGCTCCTTAGTATGAGCTTCTGCTAGCACATCGCTCGACGTACTTGAAGTTTGAAATGACACTTGCTAGAGGAAATTGTGCTTGCACGTCATTAGAAAGTTCTTGCAATACTCGTATCGTCAAGAACGGGGCACAGTTAACACCAAACGTAACTATGTTTAGTTCAAAATCGCATAGATCGCCTTGCTTGTTGCGGAAGATAATTCTCTGGAAGCGCGTGTGCTTGGGATCCACTAAGATCTGTCGAAACATCTTTGTGATATCGGCATTAAACACATGCCGAAAAAAACGCCACTTTAAAATCTGAATTTTCAAATCAGATTGGAGAACTGGCCCTGGATGTAGGATGGCGTTAAGACAATTACCATTTGAAGATGGACTTGATGCATTAAATACAATGCGAACTTTTGTGGTGGTGCTATCAGGTTTGAAGACAGCGTGGTGAGGAAGGTAGAAATTGTCAGAATCGGTAGTAGGAGGGACTTGTCTCATATGACCTAAAACCAAATATTCCGGTATCACGGAGTCGTACTGCTCCATGAGAGGAACGTTTCTTTTCAAACGACTTTCGTTTTTCAGCAACTGAGCAAGTGCGATGGACCTTGAATATCCCAGATCGATGTGATCCGTATTCTCGAATGGAAGGGAAACGACAAATCTTCCGGTTTCATTTCTTGTTGTGGTTCGAATAAAATTCTTTTCGCATAGAGAGTCGGACTTCTTTATTCGTTTAAGCAGAATATCCTCCACCACCCAAAACTTGCAGAGAAGGCTTTCCAGATTTTGTTCTGGATTGACTGAAACCTTTGTTGTGAAGGATGTGATGGATACGCTTGTGGCCTGAGTTACTGGACCTGTGAGATTCCAGCGAGTTGTGCTTGAACAGATTGGAACGGGAGTATTATTATATTAAAAATTCTATACGCAATAAAAGTAGCCTCTGATCCTGAGTCGATCAGTGCTCGAGCCTTATATTTTGTCCCAAAATGGCAAATATTTATAATGGCAGTACCAAGCAGAGCCCCCTGTGTGTTCGCAGTGAAGTATGTTTGGATGTTTGTCTCATGTTTGGGAGATGTGGACTGTAAATAACGTAGAGAATACTGTTGGAGGGTCGCCACGATGTAGAAGTGTATTGTGCAAGAGAAGCAGTTATGCGCACTCGTGCAATCTTTAAGATGGTGGCCTCTCGCGAAACAGTTCGGGTATAGCTTTTGCTGTTTTATGTACTATATGATGCCCTTTCTTTAACAGCCATCTGGAGAAAACGTGGACATAAACGTATTGGATGGTTCTCTTTTGCTCATAATTTACACGTCTTAACGCTAACCTTGTTCTCGATAGAGTTATTCTTTTGGGGTTTGGCTCATTTCTTGTGGATCTGAAATGGACTTGGAATGTTGTACTAGGCTTTATGTCTTCTATCGCCTCCAAGGTTAGATATCGTTCATTTAAAAACTAATTTATCTCTAGCCAAGTCGGAATAACTGATTTGTTATGGAGAGACTGTTCCTACAACGCGAGAGTGAGCTTTGGCAGTTTGGATGAGCAGAGGAAATCCAGCAAGCAGTCCTAATTTTCTGTCTTGATTTGTACTAGCTCAAGAGCCGTCAAGCACCCTTGGATTGTGCCTTGAAGATCTTTTAAAGCGGCTCCTGACTCTTGAGAAACTGATGGCAGGTTAAAAGTAATCTGAAGCTGACTATTGACCAACAATCGCTTGTTTTCGAATCTATTAGTCAGGTTTTGCCAAGCTGACTGCAAACCGTCATTTGTGAGAGGAGACTTGGATACAATAGCCCTTGCCCCGCCCGATGTTTTGGCATTGAGGTGAAACAATTTCCCTACCGCTGTCAGTCAAGGATTTTTGAATGTGATGAACAGCAGGTATCCTCAAGACGATCTGTGCTGTTGTCTGTTGTCTCGATGCGGGCACTGTTTCCTTAGGTGATGACCTCCACAGCCATCACACGCTAGCTGGTTGCTGCTTCGGTTACGTTGATATTGGCGGAAACGACCAGCTGAGACACCATGTATAAAGTCTGCTTCACGTATGGAGCCTGCTTCGTTCGTTTGTCTCATGGCCGCTGCACTTGCTGCTGCTTCTTCGCTGGTCATACAACGCTCGACGACTCGTTGCAATGTTAGGGCTTCCTCCGCCAGGAAATTCTCCGCAGATTTTCATCCCTCATGCCGCGCACGAAGCGACCGCGCAGCATACGGTCCCACGTCGTCCCAAAATTGCAATCCTTATCCAATGTGCGCAGCGCCACGTAGTTACTTGCAGACTCGTTTGGCTGCTGATAACGCTTGTGAAAGTGGACGGGCGGACGGGCGTGGATACAAATATACAGTCAGTAATTTGATAATTTCATCTAATTTCAAGTCACTAACTTTTGTGGGTGAGGCCAATGATGTTATGGGGTCATATAGCTGTGCGCTGGCCAGCGTTAGGAAAGCCGCCTTTTTCAGCTCTTCTTCTTTAACATCATTGGCCAGCAGGCATAAGTTGAAACGTTCCAAGTACAATGTCTATTTGTGTGGATGAGCCAAGTCAAAGGGTTCCAGGCTACCAAGTCCAGCCATTGAAACTCGTTGCGTAATAATTCACTAATTGATTTTCTGCAGAGCTATGTGAGTTATATGTGTCTGCATCTGCATATGTGTTTTTGTTCTTTGCGGCACTTCTACAATAACTGGAAGCTTGATCGCTCTCTCCTCTTAGTTTCGCTGATATGCTAATTTCGCTCGACGCAGTAGCGCTGCTTTTTCCTTCCTCTTTGACGATTTTACCGCTACTCGAATTCTTGTCGCGGTCTGCGTATTCCATGTGTTTTACCTTTTCTCGCACAATTTAATTATTTAATTTAATTCACATCCTCGTCTACAATATAACAAAAGCGGATGTATCGTTCATATGTAGGTGAGCGGTTCTGTCCACGATGACGATTGCCGACCAACTGACTTGAATGACAGTGAGCGCGGGGAGATAACATATGTTGT